>JAEMON010000001.1:70902241-70930839 GCA_030264115.1 Lygus lineolaris
AATACTAGTAATTTGCGATCGTAGGAAGGTTTGGTGGACAGATTCAATATCAGCTCTAGTATTCCTCCAGGATTTCTATTTGATGGAACTAAATTCCATGGTGCGAATTCATTGCACTCAGGTTAGGTCTTCCTTCCTTCTTGAATAGGTACCTACCTACATAAATATGAGGTTAAATTTTGAAAATTTAGTTTCAAAAATCGCTAAAAAACGCGTTTTTGAGGTTTTTGGTGTGAAATACCATCCTAAACATAGGAACATATGGTATATTCGGAATTACCGTGAAATTTCCTATAAGAATCACTTACAAAATCGGTTAAAATTATTCTTTGAAAATTCGCTCACCAACTCATGCTGCATGAATGGAACTTTTTTAAAGAGACTTCGGGGGTCGACTAATCAAAATGTGGGACACGAGACAGCCGCATGGTTTCGGTCACGACCTGGCTGGTTGAAAGGACTCCACTGAATTATATTCTCTTGAAAGGATTATCTTATAATTTTGTGATAGGATCACATCATACATTGTATTTTTTTCTTTCCCAGACCAAATCGCTGCTACTGGTTTTAGAAAAGGGTTCGTACGCTCTATATGATAGTTAGGTACCTACCTACAGTGTAGAACCAAACGGCGCGTGGAATACTAGTAATTTGCGATCGTAGGAAGGTTTGGTGGACAGAGTCAATCATCAGCTCTAGTATTCCTCCAGGATTTATATTTGATGGTTTAACTAAATTCCATGGTGCAAGTTCATTGCACTCAGGTTAGGTCTTCCTTCCTTCTTGAATAGGTAGATACCTACCTACATAAATATGATTGCTGATTTTGTGAATGGTGCCACGAAGGGCCTATTTTACTATGGTAGGAATTTCATACCTAGCATTTATACAGGATGATTCAGTTGTTGGGTATGATTCAGTTTGTGCACCTCTCCCTGTGGGATGCTAGGCGAGGATAAGCCTGATGGCTCCAGAACCACTGTCCATAAATTGTCCTTCCTCGTTGTGAGTTAGAGGTTTTGAATTATTGCATGCGGATCCATACATGACTTTATCATACTCTCTGTAGTGTTGCTTATATTTCTCTCTTTTGTTGTTTCAGGTGTCACCGACCAATTCTGTGGATTACCCTCAACTCAACTCCCTACAGAAGACAGTAACAGAGGGCATGAACCATATAACCAATCTAACGAGAAATACACTTTTGCCACAGTTCGCTAGGTAAGTTTAGTAGGTAAGTTCTAGGTACCCTGAATTTATGATTGAAGGGTATTCCTAGAGGTGTGCCGGTCCTGAACGTTTCTGCCACTGTTTTAGTGATGTGAAAGTAGCTGATGATGTAACAAGTCATCAGTCCAGTGAAAACTCGTATTATTAATTTTTTAAGCAACGCCTCGACTTCTTCGGTCGTTGGCGGTAACTACCGGTATTCTTGTTCCAGCGACTTCAAAGGGTTTCGGGCCGAAAATAGTAGGGTTGTCAGTGTTCCAGTATTTTAGGGAAAGCGTAGCAGTGGCAGACTGCCCTAGATGGAGACACATACGGATTAGGTGACACGTGACCGCTACACCAATACTGCCACATCTCTAGGCATTCCCTATGTCGGTGCTCTTTGGAGGTGGTGAACCTCTGAGGATAAAATGTTCTCGTAAATATGTTGGATTATATTAGATTCTCTAATGTACATTATCCTAGTAGGGAACTGGATGTACGTGTATTGGAAACCTCAGTTACGCTATAGGTTACACTAATGTATAGGTGAGGATAATATTTTAGATACCTACATAAAAATGAAGCTTCAAATCTATTGAAACGTTAACAGGCAATAGATTGTTCAGAAGTTGACAATACCACCTACAGCATTTTCATTCGAAAATTCATCGTGTCCACTATTGAAACTGTTGGCTTTGATTGAACCGAGGGACTTGAAGAAGATTCCTGTCGACACACCTTCCAAATCCCCTTCATGTTGTCGATCCCTATCCTTTATGGCTAATATTTCAAGGGATAACGATATTTCATATTTTTAGTGGGCTCTCGCTCGATGACACGAGCCTTGATGATGGGATTCAAATGACGCCCATCCACAAAACTAACGGAGAAACACAAAGAAGTTTTAAAATTGAGTCGGAAGAGTGAGTACCTACCTCTCAAACATCGCCTCATCACCCCCCAATACGATGGAGCTCTCCTCCAAATTGTTGTCTGGTTGTCATTACATCACAATATTCCTCGTTTACTTCACTTTAGTTTTCGCTCTTCTTTCTTAGTACCCCTCCCCACCTCTTCCTCCCCTCAATAATATTATTATTTATGTATTTTTATTACTCTCATTGACCCCCCTCCTAGTAAGAAGATGTCAGTAATTTTCCTTTCGCACGATTGTGACTCTCTTGGATTGTCTCCATTTTCTTCTAACTGTTTTTTTCCCCACGTTTGAATAGTTTCGTTGGCTGTAGACGTAGCTACAATTCATTATTTAGCCAGGTTAATAGTTGATTCCGTTCCTCTTAGTCCCTGGCACTCTAAGTCACTTCCTCCTCTAACTCGGCTGGTTATGGTAGGTAACAAAAAATAAATTCACCACGTATTTTTGAAAGCATACCTGTCGTATATGAGGGCTTTAGTTAAGTACCTCAAGTCCATCTTCAAGACAATGGACCAGAATCCAAACAATATCCTATATTGCATGCTTCAGTCATGGAATATGACCTTTATTATTTAGATGATGATGTGAAGATTATTCAGTAAAAGCATGACAATGTCGAAATTTCCAAATTTCATATCATTACGACCTCTAGCTACACTTAGATACTATTATTTTCCATAAACATCAAGAGATTTCGTGATTTCCACGTGTAGAAAATACATGCGATGTTTCTCTTCTGAAAGAAGCACATAGAAAGAGAATGAATAAACTGTAAATCGCAAGAAGCATTATGCCCTCCTAGTTGAAATATCTTTTCTTGATACACATTATGATATTTAGAAAAATAATGATGAAGATAATAATGATGAGTATTATCTTATTATACGAGTTATTACTCGTTAGCATATCTGCTGGGTGGCCTGCATTGAATTGTGTACATGCAGAAAGTGTTCTGAGTTACCTGACTAGTAATCCTGCAAGTCACGTGACTTACGACGATCCTAGGTACTTACTGCCAAAACCCTAAATAAGCAGTGATGTAGAGAATTTCCTACCATCGATTTCTTGGGCTCCTTTTATGCTTAGAACTTTGCTTTTACTCCTAACTGCCAGGAGTATTCAGTTTTGAGGTCTTCTGGTGCAGCAGGTCCCTAATGATGGTTGTTCCTTCCTCATTCAAGAATGAAATGGCATGTAGATCGTAATGTATTAGGTACGTGCTACTTTGAAAACTCTCTGGTATGTAGTCCATCTGAATTTCGTAGAGACTAATATTGATGCAGTCATGGTGTATGATCGAATTTTCGTCATAAATTAAGTACCTATTGCAACGGATCCAAAATTGCAGGGTGATAGGTACTTTTCAATCACTATTGAGAATTTCTAAAACATTTCTGTATAGAACCCTGGAGGATTTTATATGCACTTTTTTTATAATTATATGTAGGTTTATACAAGGTACCTATCACCTATAAGGTTATAAAAGGTACCTACCTACCTATAGGTATATTTTATAAAATTCTTAGTGCATGTAATACCACCTTTACAAATTGTATGTAGGTGGGTACGTTTATAGGTAGGTAACTACATATTTATTCGTAAATCATTTCAAGCCAATATTCGATCCTAGAAAAGGCTAACAAAATCAAAAACTCATCTGAAATTCGGAGGGTAATTGTGGGCTGGCTCCAACCTATGTATTTCGTCACAAATGGATGAGTAATAAAAACTGCGCATGCTAAAACAAGAAACTGGTTATCATAGGCATAGCTCCGGAATAATTCTACCAATTTTCGGTGAACTATTCAACAAGTAGGTAACTGATTCTATACGTCCATGTTACGAAATTGAGGAAGCTATGCTGTCCACCTAAACGGGCAGAATTTCAGTTTCAGTTGGGCAAGTAATTCTCTAGTACGATTCGATCTAGTGTAGTTTCGAGTTTCACGATTGTTATCTGCCTTTTAAAAAACTGCTAAACAATGCAGAATGGGAACGGCCTACTGGCCGTTTTCAAGGTACGTTTTAAAAAAATCAAAAAATGAACATCACCACGTTTTTCAGCATCGGAAAACACATAAAAATAATGTATCACACTTAGTATTTTTGACACCCACAAACCTCAGCTGCGGTTTGCGAACTCGAAAATTTGAGTGACGGGTTACATATCCATCAAATTGTAGGCAGAATTCAAATTTGAGATAATATTGAGGATTCTGATTGGAAATAAGGAAGTTTATAAGAAGTGAACACTGCGCATGTGCGCAAAATGGAATCCTCTTAAAAAATCGTTCGACAAAGATGTTTTACATTTTGAAATGTGTCTCAATATGGGAGAAACCCGGGTGGTTCCAATGAAATGGACTATGTACCTACCCTTTATAAGAATATCCGAACAAATGGTTCTCATCAGATTTTCTGACGTCTAAAATCGGTCAAAATTGCCATAAAGTCTGGATCTTCGAAACTTCGCTCACTAAGTCATACCGCACGATTGCAGTTTTATCCCATGGTTTGGTTTTCCATCTTACAGCAAGGTGAGCTTCTGGTTCAAAGTTATCCAGAACGTTCATTTTCAACTTCACTCAGCCTTGATTTAGGTCGTCCAACTTGGGTGTGAAAAGATGACTTCAAGACCTCAAGTATCAACTGCTATCAGATCATTAAAAGTATGTCATCCAACCGTTTCTGCAGTGAAAAATATCGTCGATAATATTTTATTCTGTTCGTGCGTGTGTGAGTGAGGTGTGGTATTATTATCCTCTGTTTTAAATCAATGGGGTCTACGCATGAGAAATAAAAATGGGAAAACCCCATTAATTATGTTATTTGAGTTGCCATGACTAGTAAACACTATTTATCAGGACAAAAAACTCCATGTGGGAGTAGAAATCGTAATGTTAAAATTGAATGTTTTGAATTTCGCGGTAGGGTGTGACGTAGGTACCTCCAGAGGTACGTACGTCACCGCCCCCTGCTGTCCCATTGGATATTATACGTAGTCAGCATGGATGCGCTTCGACCAATCAGCGCTCTCCATTTCCGCGCGCATTTCTTCAAACGTTCACATTTCTCTTCGTCGGTTAAAAAAAAAAAAAAAAAAAAATAGGGAGACCCCATAATTATGAAATAACCCCACATTGGCCATTTTGAATCGATTCCCTTAATTTCGTACTGGTGGCAACACCACTATCTTTGAACTTGAATATAGTTACAGAGATCACTCTCGAAGAGTACTTACTTTTTTTGCGATTTTATGGTCGAAATTATTCTACCCTTACGAATGATAGGTCGTTTTCTTGATGTACGTAGGAACCACCTAGATCTCCTTATTCGGTGGTTGCATATACATAAAAGCAAGTCAACTTTTTCTGAGTTAACTTGTTCATACGTATATTCGTACATCTTGTGTTGAAAAATGAACCGAAAGGGTACGTTGTATCTTCAGTAGTGAGGAAGCAAAAATACGTTGGTTGAGAAATAAATTCGAGTATTCAAAAAATCGCCTACGAAAAGGAAAACAGTGAGAGTAAGAGAGATATGATGAAAAAAACGTGTAGAGTTCGACAAATTTCTTATTTAGAGGTTGTTACCCTACAAATGCAAGGTCCAACACGTTTTTTTAAGTAGGGGTTTTTGGTATTTTAGAGGTTTTAGGGTTAATTTGATTGGAATAGATTGTGTTACCGAGATGCAAGTTGAAAAATGAATACTATAAAAACACGAAACAAATTTTCAGAGAGATGAATTACCTGCAATTGCCTGACAGTCATGGTAAGATGAAGGGTTGTTTGCATAACTTTTGCTAGTGTGGTTGAACTAAACTTGGTTGGTTGCTCATTGAGTTTGTAACTGAGTTCCTGTTTGCGGTTTTTTTTTTTTTTTTTGAGAGAGAGATTGTATTATGTACCTACTACTTAGTTGGTAGAAAGAGTTTAAAGCTGATTGTTTCTTGGAAATAGACTTTCATAACTCCTCAATGTAGCTAGCTCAAAAAATTGAATTTTTGCAATTAATATCAACATTATTAATTTACGTTGAGACCCTCCTAATTTGGACGTAATAATCACATTTCGGGAAAATGTCGATTTGATTTTTATTGGAACTATTACTTGTGGTAAACTTTCAGAGCTGAAAAGACACGTTTAAACTATCTGCATCCATTCCTTAGCTATTTTCAATTAAAAATTCATTTGACCACTTTTTGTGCGTCGAAATGGTCCACAAAAAATATACCTACTGAACTTACATTGTAATCTTCCCATTACTCAGATGACGTCGATATTCTAAAACGATGTCAAGCAATTTATTTTGGTCAGGCGTCTATGGTCTGCGTTAACCCTAGTTCATTTTGATAGGACTCATTAGGATTATGCAATTTAGGTAGATAGGTACTACCTACTGCGAAGTTTTGCATATTCGTAATTTCTTCATTTCTAATGAGCTGATGTAAAACTTTTCCGCCTATTTTCATTGAATGGAAGGAAGGAACGAATGGGGAAAGATCCACGGTAGGCATCCAAGAACAACTTAATCATTTTACTAAAACTGTATCACTTATTGGTTCAGCCATTATCCACTGATTTGCAAATATAAATACATTTGTACCTACATGCAGGAAGACGGATCCACGATTGTACCTCTGTAGGTACTATCAAGTCTACTACAATTCTTGTAGAAACAATATTGTATTCTTACCTGGAAGATGGAAAACATGATAACCATGTTATGATAATAAGGGGGATAAACTGTCGGGAAATGTAGGAAACGGAACACCTTAGTACCTACTATGTAAACTAGTAGGTACCTACCTACCTTGATTTATTTAACTTGACTGAAAAAGTTTACCACAATAATTTATTATGTCCGAGGTTTCCTGCGTTGGGTGTTTATGTTCGGGTTGAGGGAAAACTTCAATATAAAGAAATGAAAACGCTGCAAATTATTACCAATCGGCCGGTCTATTATTCTACTTCTGCCGGTCTACATCAATTTGCTATTCACACTCGTGTTTACCCTTGTGAGGAGCAACGGTTGATCAAACACCTGGTTCTCCGGGTGGTCTTATTCGATTCTGAAGATCGTAAATTTTTGGACCGGGGAGCGAAGGGCGAAAACAGTGACCTATTAGTTGAAAATAACAAACCAATTTTTTATTTGTATAATGTCCTCGACAGTATAAGAGGCAAAATCTATTTCTGCCACCCCAAACGGCGTTCTATGAATTTCAACAAAGCGAAGCACTTAAGTCTACCACATCCCCGTCCCTGTATAGGCACAGTTGATAAAATTTCTTCTAAATGTTGAACAATTTTTTTAATTTAATATAGTTGACGGAATACCTACATCAAAGCCCATAGGTACGCGAAGATAGGAAACGTCTGCCAAGTTGGATGAGCAGTAGGTATAGCTTCCTCACTTTCGTAACTTTGACGTAAAGAATCAGTTGGTGAAAATGTCACCTAAATTGGTAGAATGGATCTGCCTATGACAACAAATTTCATATTTGCGCATGCTCAGTAGTTATTGCTGATCCAATTGTGTTGAAATTCATAGGCACCAGGTGGGGGGGTTAGATTGAGTCATTGCCCCGAATATGAGCAAAATCGGTCCATTAGGTCGAAGGTAAATTCACTTTTGCGCATGCGCACACGCTACCATTGGTCTGACGTCAAAAAATTCATACAGAGCCGGTCAAGGGCAAATACCTACCGCACAATCCCTGAAAATGTCATCAAAATCGGAGCATAATTTACACTATAGGTTTTCCCGGGATAGGGAATAAATTGCCACAGACACTGAAAATGTCATCAAAATCGGAGCATAATTTAGTAGGTATAGGTTTTTCCGGGACAAGGAATTGCCACAGGCAGACAGACACGGAATCGAAAGTCCAGAAAGGTTTGAAACGAAAAAATTAAGAGTGGCTATTTTGATTTTGGAGCACACATTTTTTCTATATTTTTCACGAATAGGTACTCAGCTTCCTATTTTCTGTAATTAGGAAGTAAAATATTTATGTCTCAGCCGTCCTCTACTTATAGCCTTAAGGAAGTAAGGCCAAATTGTATAAGTGAAAGTTTGGCTCAAGTGATGACTTAACTAACTATTAGTTGATGAGAGAAACTGTCCTTAATGAGTTCTCAACTCTTAACAGGGTTAAAACAAACATACTCGTACTCTGCCAAGTGGAAATGGTTCATAGCTTCCTCGCATCCAAGAAAATTTGAAATCAAAAATTTTGTACGTTCAAAACTCCTGATCGTGTTGATGTTTGTCTGTTTAGACAAAATGTCAACATAATAGTGAACTAAATTTACGTTAGCGCAATCCAATCATGAAGAAATTCACAAGGGCGCTCAATGGCCACTGCCCGCATAACTCCCGGAAATATGGACAAAATCGTATGAAAACTCTGGTAACGAAGAAATCTGGACAGACAGACAGACAGATATACAGACACGGAACCAAATTTGTTGAGGAAGCTCTGAAACGTAAAATGCGAGTGAAACTTTCAATTTTGGAGGACACCAATTTTTTAGATTTTCAAAGTGGAAACGAAGCTTCCGCTACCTTCTGTAGACTCGGATCGGAACCAAAACAACGTTTGCCACCCCAATTTAACGAACAGGAGGGAGGAGACGGTAGTAAAATTTGGCTAAATTTGGACCTTTTGAGTTGAAATTGATGTTTTTAGTGAGTAGATAAAATTATTTGTCTTGGAATTCTCAAGTTTGCCTTTCTGATTTGGCGGAATCCCTCCAGCAGAAGTATTCCAAATTTGTTACATTTTGGTTGAAAAATGGCCTTATTAAGTTGAGGTTGGAAACTTGCAACATTTGCCTCTACATGCAACCTTTATACTCGTACTTACTATATAATAATCTTGACAATGCGGCGTTTGAAAGACAGAACCACTAAAAAATTGCAGACCCACTCGAAAAGTTGACTCATGGGTTGATGGCTGGAATTTGCGGGAATAGATGAGATTATGCGTGAGCATATTTTGGCTCATCTGATACCTTATTTTAGAGGATTTTGTAAAGAAGACCACTCTGTATGGTTGAGTTAAAATTATTTGTATCATCATTTGTACACTCAGCTTCAGGACTAGGGCTTCTAGTCCAAGCTCTAAGAGGCTGTGCTCATCTGATACCTTATTTTAGAGGATTTTGTAAAGAAGACCACTCTGTATGGTTGAGTTAAAATTGTTTGTATCATCATTTGTACACTCATCTTCAGGACTAGGGCTTCTAGTCCAATCTCTAAGAGGCTGTGTGAGTGTAGACTGCAAGGAAGTAGAGTGACCATTTTCAACTACAGGCCTTCAGGGCTATTTTCGGAGTAGTAAGGAGTCACCTGCTAAAAGTCCTTACCCCTGGGAGGAGAAAGAAGGGCCCTCTGTGCAATGGTTACACATTTTTTTACTTGCTCAATTTCGTAAGGTCTCATGAGGGCTTTCGAAAAAGGTGCAAGATGAGGAATATCTGAAATGGGTCTCGTATTTAGAGTTTGCTCTGCCTTACGACCCCGCGCCCGGGAGGGTCAGCGCCTGCGGAGTTTACCACCTCAAAAGCTCTCTTCCCACCCGTTTTGTTTAAACTTGGTGAAATTTAGAACTAATATTTGGCAATTGGGGAGTTTTCGAGTGGCTGAATCCGATTTTGAAGTCGAAAATAGAAAATTGCTACCCATACATTGTTTTCAACGTGGATCTAGATCATTGGTTTGTGGCGCATACTTTCATTGCCTCTTACTTATCTGTTATCACTCATTCTTTATTCCCTTTAGATTTTCCTTCAACAGTGATCTGCCATCCTAACGGTTTTTCTGATCCACTTGAATTTGCCTCCACCCAGGATTTGGTGATAGCACTGAATACCCACACCCATGGATTTTCGTATCCTGCCTTCTTTTGCTTCAGTCTTACCATACCATTCATCTACTGTCCACTAGGTCACAATGCTCTTGAGAATAGTTTTTGATCTGTCTAGGTCAGTCTGGTGATTACGTGGTGTAGATAATTTTACCCTCTAGACTCTCGTCTATTAACCAAACTCTCTTGCTTTTTCCTTACTTGTCTCCTAGTTATCTCCTTCTCTCCTTCACATCGTATCCACCATGAACCATCATGACCTTGGTGAAGCTTAAAAGCATTCTTTTAACTCTCTTAATTCTCTATTAGAGGCGAAGCAGAAAACGGACGAGGCACTCCGAAAAAGAAACTAAATATATTAAAGAAGAAATTGAGAAGAGGATGCCTTTGTTACCTACCCTACACCAGTCCTTGGGTTTGAAGATGAGGATGGTGGGTGGGAGAAATGAGGGGAATAAAGCGTCGATGTAAGGTGATACTCAGTAGGTAGGTACAACTTGGCAAAGTTTAAGCAGATTGTCTTTTTGATCCAAAAAACAGGGAGAGGACTGAACTAGATAGGAATCGTAATTATTCTTTATTCTGAAATGTACCTAATTACTGTAAGAAAAAGGTACAGCACAAAAGCAATTTTGCATCATCGCCAAAGTAATTCGATGTTGAGTTGATGATAGTTTCGATGAAATGAAGAAGAGTTGTTATGCAAGGTATTGCAGGATAGGATGCACAATCTCATGGAATCGATTCTACAGGTAATTTGCAACAAAAACTTCCTCTTAGGACAAACTTTTGATGCTAGAGAACTCTAATGGAGTCTGCGCATGAGAAATAAAAATCGGAAAAAACCCATTAATTGTGAATACCTCCAAAGGTACGTACGTCACCGCCCCCTGCTGTCCCTTTAAAAACCCTTCGTGGATACAATACGTAGTCAGCATGGATGCGCTTCGACCAATCAGTGCGCTCCATTTCCGCGCGCATTTCTTCAAACGTTCACATTTCTCTTCGTCGATAAAAAAAAAAAATAGGAGACCAAATAATCCCACTTTGGCCATTTTGAATCGATTCCTTTTCAATAAAAATTGTTTAAAAAAAAAATCAATCGCAGACCCCATTATACCAATCGAAAGCTGAGTAAATGCCCTGCAAGATGGCATGGTGGTTGACTTGTAGAAATAAGGTGAAAAAAAAAACATCATTGTTTGTCTCCGAAACACACGAAACATTTCTTTATTTAATTGTGCTCTTTTTTGTAGAGGTATAAAACCCCTTTCATAATAATGGTCAGAGGCTGCCACTCACAAAAAAACTTCTCCAGGATCAGAGCTATCCATTCATTTTTTTTTTTTTTTTTGTGTGATTAGGCCAAGGATTGGCTCAGAAATAACAGTTTGTTTTTTTAAGAATAGAGGATAATCACGGTAACCCTGGCAGCCTGGCAAGTGGGAAAACATAAAATCCGAACAAGTTTTGCCTCAATCTTCTCTTCAAGGTTTGGGTTTGATACTTTCCTGCTTAATATTGGGGGGCAGAACACGAATTTGATGGTTTTGAAAGGAAATATTGGGTGCATCTTATGACATTTTATTAGCTTTCGCTTGGTAAGATTAGATTTTCTCTAATGAGCTACAACGCCCTTTAGAATGTAACACCGAGAAAGTAAAAAATATTGAAATCGAAATAACTTGAAAACGAAGCGTTTTACGAAGAATTTCTAAGAGGAACTGTTCGTTGCAAATTACTTGTAGAATCGATTCCCTGAGTCATCCAATCCTAGTACACTCCTTAGGTACCTATTATAGGGTTCTGTGATAGGTAGGTACATTCAAGACTACCCGCTCACGTTTTCACGTAGTCATAGAAAATCATGATACATTTTTATCATTCTATTATTTTTTCTGTCAGTAAGTAGTACCCAGTACTCCAATTTTCCATTCTTAGCGCGAGATAGAAAATGGAATTTCCTGTAGCCAAGAGTTCCAATTGATAGTACGTAACCCATAATTCGACTTTTAATCTAGTCTCTGTAGGTCTTGTTTGGATGTCTGTTTCTTTAAACCCCTAACCTTGGAATGCCTAACCATCCTTCTCATAATGCTCAATAATCTCCCTGCAATGCTTGCCTGTTATTATACACACAGAATCCAACTTCGATATGGTCTTGACCTATTAATGATTCAATTTATATTACGTGCCAACAGCATAATTTGTTGAACATATTTTGATTCATCGCTATGTTTCATTGAACCTTCCATCAAACATTAATAGGTTCTGGCTAACATGCGTTCCAATTATATACTTAGTACCTACCCATACAATCGCTGAGAAAAGTCGGGTGGGGTTCCCAGGAGGGTTGACTACCTTCTGTTTGGTTCGCACAGGGTAGGTAGGTATGTACCTACCACTAGCGGAGTCTATTAATAATATTAATAAATATACTAATTATTATAGTTTCATTATAATACTTAGTGTGTTCATACTTTCAGTTTCCAATGTTCAATGGGCTTAAGTAGGTACCTAGACTAGGTAATAATCGGAAACCTATGTAGAGCGAGTAGTACCTATACAGAGTGCAGGTACATAAATATACTATGACTGTTATCATCTTATCATATAAATATTCAGATCAAGAGTTTGATAGACCACGAACCCAGAGCATGGTCAGTCTCACAATTGCACTTTGCTGCTTGATTTTTTTTTTCCTACTCATTATACCTAAAATGCTTGTGTGCCTAACTTGTACCTACCCAAGTAAACTTGGGCTTGTGTGAGAGTGTGCTTGCATGTTCTAACAGGGTGGAAGAAGAGGCTACACAGTGTGGATGCAATTCATCGTCGTGTAAAGTTCCTCCTAGGATAGCAAGTGGACTCAAGCTTGCACAGACTCACGCGATGGCTGTGGCGGTCGCTGGGTTTTACCCTCAGCCGACCAAACACCCACCCCTCATGCATAGAGCGTCATTCCATGGGCGAGGTACAATGGCTAACTTATTAATAAGGCACAATGTAGTCTTCAAATCTGTAGGTTCAGAGTAGATATCGTAGAGTGAATACAATATAGATTAGGTTGACACCTAGGTACTACCTACATAGGTAGGTATATGTTGAGTTCAAATAGAATAAGGTTCAGAGTAGAATTCCAAGCACACACGTTACAAAAACACCTAAGGAGCAATGACAAGGTGTGCGTTGAGCACTTTAATTTAAGCAATTAGGTTGGTACCTAACCTAGAAAAGAATTACAGTGGGAAAGCAGTTCGCTCACGATATTTCATCAGACTAATTGTTGTGGGGTTATCGAATCAACTGGAATCCTTAGGCTACCTATTGTTGATTTGATCAAAATTAAAATTGTTTGACATTACCCCCTGGAGCAGTGTTCTATTTTCGACTGACTTCAAAAAGGAGGAAGGTCTCTCTATTCGGTGTGCCATGGCTGACTTTTTTTAATGTAGATAGTATCTACCTATCAAACAAGTTTTCTTCCGATTGCAATACTTTCCGTTTCACATTTCAAGCGGGCGAATATTCACATTGTCATAATCTACGTTGAGAAAAGTCTTGCAAACATACTTGGTACCTACATACTAATTTGAATATGAATCATGCGCATGCTTAATTTGGAACCCGTAAAAAAACGAATTTTCGGCTAAGAGTCTAGCTCAGGGATGCTACACTCTTTGGTAGCCGTTCCTATATTTTTTCAAAAGAAAATAACGCTATCAATATCATTTGAGAATCGTAAGTGACCCTTTCTACCAACGGTTTCTTATTTCAGGCAATAGAGGAGAAGAAGGAAGTGAGAGTGGAAGGCTGTCTCATTCCCTACCAGGAAGCCCAGCTGATTGGCGCCCCAATTTCGGTGAAGTAGTCGGCTCAGCTGAAAGTTTAGTTGGGAGAGTACGTATCTTACATTTCCGAATACAAAAGAATATCGTAGGAATTGAGCTAATGCAATGGGATCAAAATAGTATGTACAGAATTTAGCACAATCCTTCTTGTTATCCTTCAGAATTAAGATAATTTTTTTTTTTATTAAATATCGGTACATCGATAAACATAGGTACATCAGAGAGTCCTGCTACAGCTATTGCGTAGTACCTAGGGACCCAATCGTCAGGGAACAAAGTGAAACAAGAGTAACAAAAACCTGAAGAGACAGGTCATACAGATTACTAACTTATGAGGTACCTTCTACTGTTCAAAGAACGTTTTGGCGCAAATTTGAATTTTTTAGACCATATTTAATATAAGATATTTTCTAAAAATGATTATATCATAACAAGTGACATAAAATATACAGAATAGGTACTCTAAAATGGGTTTGTCTGAAGATCTTGTTCAAAAACCGCTTTGATAAAAATCTATTGTGGCTGGTTGTTGTATGGTGGCACCATTTTCCTTTTTGGAAAGCAATAATGTTGGAGGCTGAATGATCGTTTATTGATCTCTTTGGAACATGTTTTTGTGGTACTCAGCCACTTTCATCAGCCATTAAAGGTTTAAAATAACAGGAATAACAATAATTATCCCCCATAGTTAGGTTTTATATTTAAAATAGTGATAACAATAAATTATTACCTTGTCTTAGGTAGGTACTAAGTATAATGAGCTTATATTTGAAGGGCGCAGGGGAATAACGACTTCAGTCCACTCCAGCTGATTGTCAGATAAATCAAATTCAAAGTTTCCCTACTAGTAACATGGTTCAGGTAAGTACTTGAGAAAAAAACACCCAAAAATCATTATTAAAATCTTAAACATGTTAATTAACAGACTGTACGGTTGACTTGTTGGTTAGGTGTGTATGTTATAGTACTCTCAAAGTTCTACTAGATGGCACCTCAAGCTCAATTTCAGGGAAAAGTGTACTGCATTCGTTTTTTCCCTGCACCCTTCATTTATGTACTACTACTTGTTATTACTACTTACTTGTTATTCATACATTGGGCCAATCCAACCAGTCTCTTTGCTGTCATTGGTACCTACATATAGGTATGTTCACCAGAGGATCCACAGAGAAATAATCATAAGAAATAATGAAAATATTCGTAGGGTACATGTAGTAAACAATGGCAGCAAAGATACTGGTTGGATTGGCCCAATGTATGAATAACAAGTATCTAAGTACTTACATAAATACAAGCTCATTATACCTAGTACCTAAGACAAGATAATAACTTTTGTTACCACTATTTTAGAGATATAACATAAAACTTAACTATGGGAAGTAATAAATTATTGTTATCCCTGTTATTTTAGACCTTTAATGGCAGATGAAAGTGGCTGAGTACCACAGAAACATGTTCCAAAGAGACCAATAAACGATCATTCAGACTCCAATATTATTGCGTTCCAAAAATCTATTCAGACCCATTGCAATAGCTCCGAAATTCGATAAAAATCATTACCGGTCTTTACTTATACGATCGTTATCTTTATCGACTCTTCATTATTATGTTCTCATTACTCTCTGGATTCTGGGAACAAAATGTTTGTGTGATTTCAAAGTATTATCATAGGTAACCTACCTACCTACAAATAGGTATATGTACCTACAAATGGGTATATATCCTCTCTCATCCAACAAACCAATCAATTAGCTTCAACGTGTTGATTGCTTACTAGGTAGGTAAATACCTACATAATTTGTTTAAATCTTCAGTGCTGTCTGTCCCTGCAGAGGTGGCCAACTTCTGCCATTATCGGTACCTAACCAATCATCCCGTTTCATCAACCCCTTGCATGGTATTCGTACGAACCTAGGTGTACCTGCCTAGGGATGTTGTGATACAAACCTCCCCCCCCCCCCCCCCCCCCCCCCCCCCCCCCCCCCTCCCCCCTCCCATCGCTCTCACCCGCGCAGCTAAGGAAAAGTGAATGGACTGACGAGGAAGAAGGAGATTCTTCCAGGGGACTGAGTTTTGGAAAGGTCTGTAAACGGGACCACATAGCTTCATAAACTTTCTCACCCACAGCTGGGAAAGTTCGCTATTTTAGCGAGGGCAAACATTACTACCTACATGTAACATAAACCATTACGCTCATTACCGTGTTCTGTCTATTTCCAGGTGTTGGTCCAACAAGGACTGGGAAGGTACTGTGATCCAGACTTCGTTCGATGCACATCCAAAGAAATGCAAGAAGCTCTGGATATGACGGCAGAGGAAATGGACCGGGCGGCCCACAGGATCCTGCTTCAAGAGAAGCAGGGGCGCCCTCTCTCCTTCCAACCCAACAATGACAATCTGTCACACAATGGCCCCCGCTTATAGCCGATGGCCCCAATCTCTCTTTTTAACCAAGTGCCTAAATTGTTCTGGTCCAATTTTAATACTAATAAGGGATTCCAGCATTATTTATTTAAATTGATTACTATGTACTAAAGTTATGAAAACAAGCCTGTTGACTGTTCATTAGGTTTAAAAACTACTCAAAACCACTGTCCGTGTTACTAAGTCCTCTATTGCCTTTCAAAATATTTGACTAATGATTGATAGACAAGATGAATATTTTTGTTGTATATTTATAATATTTTGATACCACAAAGTGGTTTATGGTGGAAAGCATCAGGCTTATTGGTCATTTGTATGTTTCCTTTTGAATTTTTAAATTTAATAGTTTGGGTATAATTATTTACCTACTCAAATATAAAGTAGGTACAATAACAATTATTGGTAAGCATTTAGATTACTGCCCAGTTACAACCTTGTTTCTGTCAGTATGGCCATTTGAATATACGGCTCATGCAATCAAGAGTTCCTTACTAGGTACCTACCTAAACTTGAAATACATGGAGACATCAATGGCAACAGCAGAAAGGACCCCGGAAAAATCAGGTATCTATCTACACTTGCAAAACAATGGTTCTGCTTCGCGAAATGCTAAGAAAATAAAATAGGTAATATACCCCACAAAGTGCTGGAAAAAAAGGTGCAGGTAAAGGGGAGAGAAAAAGAGCTGGACGGATCATTGCTTTGAGAACTGGACCAACTAAGAGATAGCTAGGTACCTACCAAAAACCAGTGATAGCATTATGATTGCAAACTCCAAGTACATCCCTGATTGCCTACGTAGGTACTAAACCAGAGAAAAATCGGATCATTAGGTCGTGAAGAATAGGAGTTGGAATTTTAATGTGCAGTCAACTCCATTGTGTTGATCCGACTGCTACGAAATTCATAGGGGACCATTTAAAGGTCAACCCACTTCGTCCCTGAATTGTTCATTAAAAAATTGCTAGAAGATAGTTTTGGAAATTCGTCGGGGACTAGGAATTGACCACGGACCAACAGGTTAATCACAAAAAGTGGGGAAGCCAAACGGTGAAAAATATAGTTTATATTACTAGTAGCACAGGGAGTTTTCCCCAACCACGTAGCTTAGTACGAGAATGGCTGAGACCTATGCCTAGAGAAATGAACTCCAGATGCTAACAGCTCCCGACCTAGTTGCATCATTGATATTCTACCATTTCTTTAGTAGAATACCCAAGGTTGTATACTCACCTGCTAACAACTAACCTACTCTGGAGTGTTTGTGATGGTGAAAGTTAGTGAATTTTCCGACTTTCCATAATGGGGATCCTTTCCTCTTTCCAGTGACGAATTACTAGCTGGAACGCTTTAGAAGCGATGTAAAAGACTCGCTGACTGATGAATGTGAACACTAAAAATTTCTTGTTATAGTACAACTGGGCTATTGCCAATAAAATTTAATTTAAAAAATAGCTCCAGAATTTACTCTAACTAGGTCGTATTTGTCTTATTAGTCGAACAAAAAGGTGCGCTTTTTTTCTTTTCTTTTTTTTGCCCCCATTTCGCGGTGGTATCATCACACTGCAATAATTATAAATAAACAGAAAATCCCGATGGATTGAGCAATGAGCAATCGAGGATCTCTTCATGGCAGGTTTTGTTGCTTAGCACGTTAACACGCTACTGTTAGCCCATGGAAGGAGTGCCTCCTGTGAACGTGGGCACGCCCAATCTCACTTCGTTGGCTTATTTAACCCGCTCAGGGGGTAAGGAGGGCAAGCGCAGAAGTCATTTTCTTCGTACTAATGTCATACTCGGTTATGGAAACATGGTTGGCGAAAACTCCCTATTCTGCGTAATTGAATCCTTTCTGTTCAGTATCATGAATGCAGCGTTCTAGCGTGTATCCAATATGGTTACACAGTCACCACAAAGAATCTAGGTACGTATTACATTTTACTGAAAGAGAAGTGGATCTGTTGACTTGAATTTAGTTTGGTGTCTCAAACTCTTTTGGAGTAGGTGGGTTTGGAATGAAGTCACAGCAAAACAAGTCACGAGGGGTGCAGTTGCAATTGACGTAGATGGGAAGTTTTCAGGTTTTTGAAGAAAAAACGTAAAACATACTTCTTGTGGTAAAAGTGTCTGAATGTGAATCTATTTTCATTTGAAAAACTCAGGAATATTAACAGTCAACCTCCAGGTTATTATTCAGGATAATAATTATTATGTACCTACATACTATCCAAAATCCTGCTCTAGTGTATATATACCGATCTATTTGGTCATACTGATGATTTATTAATGGAAAGCGAACCAAGGAAATTTAACACAGAAGGAGTGTTGTTTTTAGGAAAATACTAGAAATGATTTCTGTACAACCAACGTCTTTTCATTTTGTCTAGACTTATTTCAATCTTATTACTCAAATATTGTTAAAATTAATGGAGAATGGTAACCAAAGGTTCCGTTGCTACATTATCAGTGCTTGTTATGTATTCATTATTTTGCCTAAGCAATAATATAAACCATGTGCACTATGGAAGGAGTGCATTATCAAATTGTACATACTCGTAAATTAATGTATTGGCGGATTGGAGAAAGGTATCATCCAATTTATGTCCTCAATAATCATTGGAATTGCTGTATATAAACTTTATTGATAATTTCAATAAATTTTGGTATGCTGAAAAATATTTTGTTTCCTAAATGCTCAATAATTTAAAGTTAGGTCTATCAATTCCAGTAGTTATTGAGTCAGTGTAAGTCGATTTTCAATCTATGAGAGTGTCCCCGTGATATTTGCTGTTACCATATGTGCTAAAGTGTCGAAATCTATGACGTGTCGTTGTTATAAGTTCATATTTTTTAGTTTTCTAATGGAATACTTGTTATCCTTCCAGCTACATTCACAATGATTTGATAGAGTAATTGTATGGATTGTATACCTACCAAATTGACGCAACATACTTGAACCTAAGCCCTGACGAAAAAGACATTTAATTTAATAGGGCAATCTGAAATTAATACGTTTAAATACTGATATTTATAACACAACTATGAAGACATTAGTATTTCAAGGTAGTAGTACTTTAGTGTCACTCAGAATGCGTAACTCAATTTCATTTGTGATTCAATACTATAAGCACTAAACTGATGGGACAACTAAAAACGGTGGAAGTTATCAATACTTTCCCTAGGTTCTGAGTGTAACTGGAATGAAAACTACAGGAAGATAACTCAACTAAGTATTATATTATGAAACTTTTGAGTTATTTTAAAAAGTGAAAAAAAATATCAATTAAATAATAATATGCACCTACTATGTAAATTAAATAAGATTCTCGCCCTTAAAAATACGATTTTTTTATTAAACAAAAAACTTGAAAAAAAAACTTTTTTTACCCTATTGAGTGTTAAGTTTTGTAAAAATTATATTGAAATACACTGTTGTAGTCAATTTTCAGCTCACTTTCTCAAAACTTCCCAAAATGTTGAATGGTCTAGATGAGATGATCGTTTTTAGATAAGATGTCAGGAGATATGTTGCATTTCAGAATCTCTATGTTTAATGTCATGCATGTGTGTTCATAAATATTGTTTATCATTTTAAAAAGCCTAGAGGAATTGTACATTTTTATAAGTGTCCATTTTGAACGAAATATTGATAAATTTTTCTAAAAACACGTGCAGTATATTCCCTTTTTATCCAATTCATTTCTTAACTCCTAGTTGATATATCAAAATATTAGTTCAGCTGAAGGCTTTTTTTCGTCTCTTGACATTCTCAGGACTCAAAATTTTTAGCGGTCTAAACTCAATAATATTTAGGATAGTAGGTAGCTACGTAGATAGCAATGTTCGGTAACTGTGAAGTTATTTACTGAATAGTTAGATATATCATAAGTAGTATTATAAGAACACAGAGTTCCAATCGCCAAGCATAGAATACAAATTTTCAAAAACTGACGTACGATTAACTAACTCGTAACTAGTCAACATGAATCATAATAACTACGGGTGTAGCACTGACACAACAGTAACTGCAGGAGTTCATATGAAGAAATGGCAACGTTGCATGGCCTAATGTCTACCTGGCTGGAGGGTTGAGTCCAGAGATTTTAGAATAGGAAATAGAGTGGGCATATCATCATCAGCCGATGGGAGAAGAAAGTAAGCCTAAAATCGAGGCAGAGGGTGGGGTAACCTTCAATACAAAAGCGATAAGTCAAAGCCATTGGTAGTACAAATCGATGCTCAAACATCGATACTGGTAGAAATTGCAATCCCATTTGCTTTTTCCTATCCGGATCCACGCATCTTAACACTCTCGACGCTGACCCTGCCACTGCGCCAACCCCCAGGACTGAACTTCTGTGGCTGGCAACACGCAACCGCAACTAGACGGGAAAACACCTTGTTGGGAAATCACCTTGGTTATTCTGCTTCTTACAAAACAAGCAAAACTGCAAACAAGTTCATTTGGAAGCATGAAAGCAAAATACTACTTAGAACAATCGATAAAATACAATGTAGTAGGAGAATGGCACGACTGGCATCTTCCTCTTGTTAGGATGAATTTTGGTCTGGAAAACACTTCGATTTGAGAACGGTGCACTCTAGTGGCTAACTGGGGAAGTACTGAAGGGGTTTCATCAGGTACGGACCCCATTCAACAATTTCCAAAGTCAGACTGGAGGTACAAAGAAAGTGAGGTTCAACAGAGGGTCCCGTCATAGATGTCATGACGCCAGTACTCGGCGAGCACCGGCGCATCATGTACGTCATGACACCAGCGTCGAGAGTGTTAAGAGGCAGAATATCTGGTCCCTCCTTCCCCCTCCTTGTTACACTCCTTCTATCCTCTATTCTAAACTCTTCGGTTCGGCCCCCACCACATAGTGAGTTAGCAGTGGCTAGGGCTTCAGTCATCACCAGATGCGGCAATAACTAGAGAAAATAGTGACAAAGAATTGAAAATATTATTTTCCCATTTTTGGGGTTTATTTGGAGACGGTGGACGTCGAGATGTGAGCCAGGAGAGTCCAAAATGTTGAACGTGTGCAGGAGAGAGGTCCCTCTAGTTGCCCCTCAACCCGTTGGCTAGGAAAGGGGAGGTGGCGCATCTGGGCTAGACCAGTTAATAGTGTGAAGGAGAAGATAGAGGGAGGGGGTTGTCTATACCAAAGTAACTCATCTCGGATCCACAAAATTCGGCGCATCAGGGTTATGGTCGTTTCCGCTCTGCAACCCTCCTCCCCCTATCCCTGACCCCCTTCCGCCCTATCCCTGACCCCCTTCCGCATCCCTCCCAACTGGGCCAGATGACAATATTTCGACCGTGTGCAACGAATTTTTTCCGCCTAAAATCACGTGTTTTCACCAACACCAACGAGACATATCCATGTACTCGAGTAGGTACATCCAACAAAGGGAAGTCGTCGGTGAGTTTTTCGTGATCCGTATAAATCCTTAATGAAAGAAGAATTGTATGGAGGGTATAAATCCTGAATGGAAGAAGAATTTTATGGAGAAATCATTGGCGCATTTTGGATTTTCAGTGAAAATTGGGCATTGTTCCGGAGTGATCCCTACGACAACAAATTTAAAGTTTGTGCTTGCACAGAAGCTAGTACTGATCCAACTGTGATGAAACCCCAACTAACCTCCGAGTTTGAGAGAAATCGATCCATCAGGAACTGAGATAACCATATTAGTTTCAGGAAATTCACGTTTGGCGCATGCGCACACGCTGCTAGAGGTCCGATAGCTATGAAATTAATAGAGGACTGTTTAGGGGCTACCACGTAAAATCTCTGAAAATTTCACCGAAATTAGTTGAGTTGTTCCAGAGTTGGGGCTATGAAACACAATTCCAAATTGCTCATGCTCAGTAGATATTGCTGATACAATCGTATCAAAATTCGAAGGCAATTGTTAACCTACAACTACCCTACCAATTTGAGCGAAATAGGTCAATTAGGAATTAAGAAATCGTAGTTTCAGAAAATTCACGTTTGCGCATGCGCACACGCTATTAGTGGTCCGATGGCAATGAAATTCATAGGGGACAATCTAGGGTCGAACTCGAGTAATCCCTCAAAATGTAACCGAAATTGGTCGATTAGTTCCGGAGCTACGCCTATGACAACAAATTTCAAGTTTGCGCTTGTGGGCTAAAAGGATAAACTAATCCGGCAATTAGTTTAGAAGGGAAGGCGAAGTGTCCACCTCATGGCAGGGAAGGGGTTAGGGTACCTTCGGCCCAGGTATCATCGAATATGGGCCAGAGTATTAACTAGGTATCATCGAATATGCCCTAAGTGTTAACCCACCCTCCTTCAAGTGCAGTGGAATCAAAATCTTGGTATCCTTGCCTATAGGTGGGTACTTTAAGGATCTGAAGCTGCTGAGACACACAGAATTCCAAGATACGAACCTTTGTGACATCATCAATCACTAATCCAATGAACTCACATTCCACTCAAAAATAATGTATAACTCTCTACCCAAGCACCGCCAACACTAGTGTGTTGAATTACCATATTTCACTGAGTTAAGTATAGGCAATTACTTTTTGTAATCGTATGAAAAATAAACAAAAAAGAGGGCAAGGACACTACTTAAGGCTCCTGTAATTGAGGTAATAAGCATTCTCAGGTGCAAGACGTTGAATGGGAAACTATCGTGTATGAGAAAATCAAATTTTTTCTGCTTTTGTATAGTTATTTGGAATAAAATAACGATGTTAATACAAATGAAATGATTGTTTAACGTTATGGTGTGGAGACTTGGAATAAAATCTCAGCTGTTTGAATAACTGGCGGCATTCCGAGGCCCTTGAGAAACCTTTTCCTACGTCACACTTAAAGAACAACCGAAAAAGAATGTGCTGAAATTGCATTGGTGAAAAATGAATTAATTTAAATAATTGATTAATAATAATTAATTAATTCAATCAATTATTGAATTAAGTTAATCTTATTATCACTATTCAGGAGCTCAAAAAGTGTTGTTTTTGGAGAGTTGTTGTTTTTCGTTTTGTTTGGTTGGCATATTGGACGGGTTTGGCCAATGACAGTTGACACCATTTTCAACGTCACTTTTCCACCATAATACAATAACGAAAATTTCAATAAATTTTCCAAAATTACAGATACGCTATTTGTGATCTATGACTTCAATATTGTTTCTTTTAAACCATTACCTTTTGGAAAAACTAATTAAAAAAATTGATGATAATTCCCCACTAAGCCCTGGTAATGTCTTAGTGGTATTTTTGACAAGTTCAGCTTCAAACCTTTTTCATTCGTTTCTCTCTCATTTAACAACAAAGATACAACATAGACTTGAAATTGTGATTAAAAAATCATTCAAAATGGCAGAGTTCAAATGGGTGGTGGGTGGGTTCACATGGCAGTCCCTTTTGAGTGGATAAAAGGGCACCCCAAAATGAACTATCCCAAATCACTTCTGCTGTCACAGGCAATATGGCAATTCGAATGATTTAGCATTATACTTCAAAATCAGGTTCTTTCAAAATGTATTATCAAAGATGATTCTGAAGAAACTGGACCTGTTTCAAAATGCTTAGCGTATAGAAGAGTCATTTACCTACTGGAATGTGGGATGAACTGCTGGCTATGATCTCTACGGCCCTAAATCATACTACAGAACTTAAGCACATACACCATCTGCCCCATTGTCCGTCCAGCGCAGCAGTCTAAATCTTCACCTTGCACATTGGATTGCAAATTATATCGTAGGACTCAGAATCAGGTAAAACAAGGTGAATTCACAATATTGGACCTCAAGGGAAAATTAAAAGTAATTTAAAAGTGTATAGTAACAACAAAACGTGTATTTCTAACAAAAACATCAGCAAACAACCTATTTCAAAAAGAAAAGAAATATAGCTGGTTGGTTTCAACTTTCCAGAGAAACTGCTTTAAGAATACCAATGGAACCATCTATCACACAATAAATAGTTACAAGGTACATATGAGCAATGATAATAAGAGGCGGCTTTAATTTGAATGCTTAATTTCCTTCTGTGGAGGAACAAAGTAAGTATGCATTTTATGTACTCTAACCCATTTGAATGCTTAATTTTCTTCTGTGAAGGAACAAAGTAAGTATTCATTTTATGTACTCCAACCCATCACACTGCTGAAATACAATAAGGACAATATAGAATAACGACTAATGTATTTTATAGTAGTGAAATTAGAGTTGTTTCTTGGTTGTCATTAAATTTGTTGTTGATTTCATCGTCTAACAACATCCACACAGTTATTAACATGGCCTCCTAATTTCATCTATTGTGAATTTCTGTTTCACCAGCATCACAGAATAAAGAGAAACTGGAGTCAATGAAAACGTCATCTATTTTCGTACATTAATCGTTTGCGACGATTAGGCCATCATCAGTAACAAATAAGAACTTCTCCATTGTTCTGAGGAGAAGTTCTTATTTGCTACAGATGATGGCCTAACCGTCAAATTCGATTTAACTTTGTAACTCATTATTTTCGTGGAAATAGACAACGTTTCCATTTACTCTGGTTTCTTTTTTTTTAAATGGGTTTCCACCACTTCATCTCAAGTAATTTAGTTCGTTTTAGTTAGTTAGCATCATAGAACCATCCCCAGAACAAAACTACAGCTGACCATAGAGTGAGAGGGTTTTCTGGGGAGTGACAGGGAGGTTGGGACGTTGTGTCCCTGGTTACAGATACCAGAGTGTGGAATCGACCTGAAGTTTGTGGTTAAGTCCTTTAGTTAGGGCAGACATCTGTGTTGCGGTTTGATTTACGTTTGAAGTAGATTTAACGGCTATACCAAAGATCATCATCCCAACAACCTCCTTCAGGTTTTGCCCTGTGACCCTCTTGGTCTGAGGTTGAAACTACAGACAAAACCCCAAAAAGAGATTTGAGCAAGTGAACCTCGTTGTCGAAGATAAAATATATTATTTTGTTTAACACGTTCCACGCAGCGCGGATGAATTCAGACAATCCAAACCTCCTCTGTTTGCGGCGCGCCTGAATTCATCCGCACAAACCTCCTCGCACCATCTAGCGTTTTCTCAGGAAACTGACAATACGCTTTATTTTACGCAGCATGTTATCATTTCATCTCATCGTAGTTGAGTCAACCTACACAAGAATGCCCTTCGTTCCCGTTCAGGCTAGTAATCGTGACGTATTTGCCACCTGTCATAAAAAGGTGTTTTATTCGTGTTTTTTTCCCAAGTCGGTGCCACTCACAGCTAGGAACCAGCCCATCGCGTCGTGTGGAACGTGTTAAAAGCTTCAGCCCCAAGTAGCTGTAAGAATTGAAAGAGATCATTCTTGAAAGCTATCTTTGGAGGTCCTCACAACTTTGAGCAGCAGCAGCAGCAGATAATTAATTATTCACCTCCTGCTGCTAAGTGTTGAAAGAATAGGCACCGAACCCAAATTTCACCGAGACCTTTGAAATTGGACCACCTCTCGTCGCCATTGTGCCCTCAAAGGTGTCTGTCAAAACAGAAGAGACAACACCAGGAACGAAAGGATGTCCATCCTGAACTACATTCTCCGGCAAAAATGTTAATGGTTAGTACCAGTTCGAACATCATTGAGAGAGAAATTGAAGGTAAACCAGGGGTTTGCAGTAGCAGACTTGGCAGTCGCTCAAAAACAATTTCCTCAAATTCGAGATGCCAATTTTCAACTATGCTAATATGGACAGTGAAACAACTCCGATTGCAATCAAAGCAAAGATTGGCTGGCTGAGCTGAATTTTCTTTTCTTTTTACCAGAAAACATCCAATACTTTTCTCACTAGTGTTAGCGGTAGGAATATCAGTTGATTATGACAATACTTGTTTTAATTATGGACGTTATTCAAGTAGGAACTCTTATTTTTTCATGTTTTCTATTTGATTGATGCACTTATTAAATTACATTAATTATTCAATGACTTTCTGTTGAATGCCACCATGAAAATTCCAAGCAAATTTAAGAACTGCAGTGACCAACAAAAATAATTGAAATATAGTTACAGTTATTGTTAGGATTAATAATTCATGGACTTATCAATAAAATAGAGCACATGAAAAAAAAATCAATGGTTTCAGATTGACTAGACGAATTCGGAGAATACAGTACCTACCTGTAGCTGTAGGTATAGTTAGCTATCAGAAGTAAATAATGTTGCATGCATAAGTATAAAGGAGTAAGGTTTTAATAATTATATCTTCAGAAGTTGATGATAAAAGTGGAGTTCCACCAGTGCGAATGGTGATCCATTGCGATACTATGAAGTATAAACCAATGCGTAAAATTTAGAATGTTAACAAAATAAATACAACGTACCTATCTTAGAACGTTAAACGTAAGGCTGTCTTCAATAGAAGAAGAACATAGACACCCCACCCTGTCAACATCAAGGATTAATGACAACCAAATGGACAAAAGAGGTCAATCGAAACCGTCATATGTATTGAAGAAGCAGAATATGAAACTGCAGAGAGTACAACAGCAGATGGATTCCATAAATGTGAGAATGTTCCGACCAAAATACACCCTATTAACATTCTATTGGAATAAAGAAGCAAGTCTAGCACAACTATCGTTTTGCCAACAAACGTCGCAGTAGACTATAAAAATTGTATCAAATTCGTGTATGCACACAATCACATAGATCCACGTGACTTAAATTTACAAAGAACTGTCACGTTAAATAAGCTCCACAAATAGCTCACTCCCAAAATCCACATAATTCAAACAGAATCTAGTGAAGATTAAAATTGAAGTGTTGAGGCTTCAATTTACCTTTTAAACAACAAAGATTTATTACAAGAGAAATCTCACAGTCATTGTTGTTATCTTCTAGGTTGAGGTCTTCGAAAATACACCACTATTCCGAGAAATCCGATCAAGATTGAAACGAGATAGAGGTCCCAGTTAGCTCCAATAAACGTGTGGATTCCGTACATCATACCCCAAGATGTTAAATTTGCCTTTAAAAAAGAAGAACAAAAATTAGATGGCAGAATTAGAGAAACGTCATGTTACAAAAATAACATTTGAACCCGAATGCCCCCTCAATGCTACAAAGCTACACCTAGTCCTCTGCAGGCCTCTCCATAATAACACGAAGGCTATTGAGTAGATATTAGTATTATTCTTAGTTTATATTAGGGAATGACGCCATTCTCAACTGGAAATTTCCATTCCATCTTAAAAATTTCCTGCTCCAAATAGGCTTGGGAAGTTTTTTTCTCATTGGACATTTATAGGAAGTAGGTATGTACCTAAGACAATAATACTCGCCAAAAAAACCATAAATCCTGAAACACAACAATACAAACCAAAAATTGCCTACACAAAAAATCCTCAACTTGAAAGGAAAAAATCAATGCTTTATTGTGATTGCAGGGATTTATCTATTCGTTATACCTGAATAAGAACGTTGAATACTACTGAAATGATGTAGTACAACATCGATACTTCTGTTCTGAATGCAATATTAATATTGGAAAAAAAGCTAGGACCGAAAGAAATACTAGCATAAACACTATTAGTCGCGTTGTCATGCAAAACTTCATCTTTGAGGGAATTGAATACTTGAAACATCCTTCAAACCAACTTTGAAGGGACCTGCAACAGTCATAACTTTGACAGGTACAACACGTTGTAAATGGCTGGTGACACTTCTGTAAAATGTCACATTTAGGGCTGGTTTATCAATCACATTTGCGCCCGGATGAAGTCTGACTAAGTCAAATCTCTGATTATCTCTCACATACCCATTTATCAATTCACTTTAACAGCTGGGTATCCCTAATCAGCGACTTTCTTTAACTAGAGATTCGAAGCTCTAGTTAAAATTTAACTACCCAGTCAAACTCTGATTTGCTGACAACCATATTGCATTTTCGTATTTCGTACTATTTCCATTCCCATCTCTGTAACAGTGTCGCGAATCTTACATTCAAATGATCCATTATTGTGAAATAGATTCTGATTTATGTATTCACTGGAGATAGGGATTCGGATTTTTCAGACGATAAAATGCAGGTAGGTACCTACGCGTTTCTTGGAAGGTACAAATAAGGGTGTAGGCCTAGAGATATCCTGAAATGACCCTTCAATAAAGGAATAATTAATAATATCCGTTATAAATTGTTCCAAACAAGTTAGACCCATGAATAATTTTGCCTACGGAGTTCAGCAGTGTCAGGAAAATGAAGGTCAGCACCAGATATGTATTATCAAGTACCTGAAAACGATCATGAACGTTGGAGAATGCGATCTTTATCACCCAA
>JAEMON010000001.1:70932848-70954542 GCA_030264115.1 Lygus lineolaris
TGCCCTGCGTCGCACGTGTCTCAATGTGCGCCTACCCTTACAATGTTACTCCCGTGCAGTGTGGTTACTTTATAGGTACTTGGGTAGTATAATTTCAACGAAGTAACTACAGGTTGTTTGTTGATAGGGAGTTTGGGGTACCAAAAAAAATCTACCGACAGCTTTTCAGTGCTTCCTTCTAACATTCAGGGGGTAGCGAGGGAGCAAACTGTAAGCTAGGAGCTGCTCCAAGGTTCACGCTCCTCTGAGGCTACCCCAATCTGAGTACCTAGGCAATTCTATGGTGATAAACAGGAGGGTTTGGGGGGAAACAAGCTCGTTTTGACACCTGATCTGTTCAAGAGGGGTACCGAGTTCCTATGCTGTAAGCTATAACTATGAGCTAACTCTTTCCATTGATTCTGTTTTTCGTCTTTCAACAGGCGCATGCATTATCCTATCCTTATAAGTATACAGAATTGGCATGTACAAAATAATCATTATACTACGGTAGTTTCGAGGGAAAATATGACTAAGCAGCAGGCTTGGAAAGCTACGAACTTGAACCCAGTTAAAGTATCTTTTTTAAATGAATATTTAAAAAAATTGCTGGTCTTTCATCTTTAAGTCTTTCTTTTCTTTTCATCTCTAGTTCTTTCTGTCCTGTTGGCCACCTCATCCGGCCAGACCCTCCCCGTTCCATCTACCTTCCCAGAATCTCCAATTGTGTTTGGTAATCAGAATCCGGTAGGTCTATAGTGACTTTGATCTAAGGATAGACATACAACCAATTAAATGTTTTCAGAGAGCAAGAAGTGGACATTTCAATTATGGAGCACATTTGAATACTTTCTACCAAAGAGCTGAGCTTCCGGAATGGGAATGTGTTCAATCATTACAAAACCATCTATATAATGGAGTAAAAAAATGGCATCCTAATTCAAAATGTTCACTGTCTTGGAGTGGAACCAAACCAATTTGGATGCGTAAGAATTCCTTGTCCTGGACAAAATTGTTATAACTCTTAGTCCAATTTTGATGAAATTTCACAGGATTGTAAGAAATTCCAAAAATATGAGGTCTTTCTGACCTATATTTCAGTTTTACAATGCTTTCTGGGGTAGTAGGTGCATTGGTTAGTGTTTCGGACTTTGGAAGAAGGATTCCAGGACCAATTCTGGGTGTGGAGGATTTTTTTAAAGCCTTTCATCTCAACTGTATTGTAGTCATCCAATGGTGTTTTCATCTCACCTAAAAGATGCGATTTACGTGAAGTAGCTTCATTTATTGAAAATTATATGTTATTATGTGCAAAACCCCTCTATCTCGCAATAAAATCGTGCATTTTGGTCCGCTAGGGTCAAAACCAAGGGGGACCCGGGGGTATTCGAGCACATAATTATGATATTGCTTTGTTACCTCTTCGAAATACTTCATGCTAGATACGAGTGACAGTTTCATTAACGCCAGTGCTACAGGTATTTTAGCATCGGCACTCGCTTCAGCTGCCATGTCATAACATCGTTTAGCCAGATGTATGTCCTGTGGAACAAATGATTTTTCATAATAATCACAAGTTGAGCTGTCAGGACGGGACCAATCAAGTTGGGGACTCCATTCTGATGGAACAGACAAATAGATTTAACAAGACAAAATATATTTTATTAGATTCGCTGTTTTGATTCATTGTTTCCAATTTTAATAACATTTTTTTTAAAATGCACCATTAAAATTTGATGATTTACGTTTCAAGTTTCATTGTTTTCATTTTCAATAACATTTTTTTCTAATTCACCATTAAAATTTGATGATTTACGTTTCAAGAGACAAAGAATCCAAAAATTGAGTTAGTTATCCTGGACCAAAATTAATGAAATTTGGTATAACTGCCCCATGTAGTTGTGCTCTGGAGCATGGCGTTACCATCAGTCTTCTCTGAGGGGTAGAAACTAGGGGATGACATTTTCAAGATGCCCTAGCTCAAAAACTCAACATAGGAAGGTATAGTTGTTCCATCTATTTCAAATAGATCATAGTTTTTATCGTCGAACAAGACCTTGCGGGTCACTGTAGGACCAACCATTCGCTCGCAACAATGACTTAAGGGTTGAACGAAAAAAAGAGCCGAAATACGAGTGTGAACTGCAAATCTTTTACGTTTTTGCCGAATCGAGTTTCTTGTTTACTTTTTTCTCAGCTTAAGCGTGATAAGAAATACATTATGAAAGACCTAAAACACTCTTATTATAATAATTACTGTTAGATACTCATTGTAGAAAAGAAATAAAGATTGTGATCAATCACAATAAATATAAATATATAAATATATGATTTATTATTACAGTATTTATATAAAATCATTGATTTCAATAACCAGAAAGTGTATTAAGCTAATAGTTTATTACAACGAATTTATTTATGAAATCTTTGCAGATGGGTGATGGAAATTAACAAAAATGAACCTGTTTTACTGAAATTAATGGAATTTCCACCAAAAATCTACAAGATCGGTGGGAGTGACAGCAGTGGCACAATTTCCCTGTCGTTAAACTCAGCCATCTCTGAGTAAATAAAGAAGGTTTATTTAACGTAATAAAGTGTGAATGAAAAGTTAAAGAAAAACATCGTGATTCAAACATTTACAGCAGATTGGTATGGTTTTGTAGCAAATCTTGATAGAGCTCGAGGTTTCGGATTGAGTGGGTCCACCTAGAGTTCTGTAGTACCAACTGGACGTGTGAAAATGACTTGCGCAAATATGTCTATACAGAAATAATAAACCACTTTGTAGTCATTTCCATCATCTTGAAATTGGAGTTAGATTTTAGCGAATTTTTGAAGAAAATGAAGCTATTGCAATGGCTTCAAAATTTTTGTAATGCAAATTTTTGTCAATTTTCTTCATGGAAACCCGTTTCAGGCCATTCTAAAACGATTCCTGAAATTTAACACTTTTTCATATATATGTATGTGCGTGTGTGTGTGTGTGTGTATGTGTGTGTCACTCCAGACGATATCTGCCCGTGGGATTGAGATAAAAAATCCAAATAAATTTTAAAATGTCAATAATATCAAAAGTAAGGATGTGTTCGTTGGCCAGAATTTTCGGAGTACTCCAAGGGGTCAAATTTTGAAAATTTAGTTTCAAAAATCGCTTAAAAAAACGTGTTTTTTAGGTTTTTAGTGTGGAATACCATCCTAAACATAGGAACACATGGTTTATTCGGAATCAGCGTGAAATTTCCTATAAGAATCACCCACAAAATCGGTTAAAATTATTCTTTGAAAATTGAACTCATGCTGCATGAATGGAACTTTTTTCATTTTATATGGATAAGGTCAATATGATAATGATTTCATGCATTTGTAGCATACTCACCTGTTGCATTCCTAAACCTTGCTCGTGCATATACCCCAAGTTGAACATGGCTTGTGCGTTGTGCTGCTGATCCGAAGCCAATTTGTAATGCATGGCTGCCACTTCATAATCAATCACAGTTCCAAGACCATAGTAATGATAGTCACCTAACTTCACCTGTGCAGGAGAATACCCTTGGATGGCTGCCCTGTTCCAGTACACCAACGCTCGTATGTATGTTTCATTTTCATGGGCATGTGGAAGTGGAACTTCTCCTGAAACGACAGTTGTGAGACACAAATTAATTAATGAATTATCAAATGGTTAGAGGTTCACAAAACATTGAAGACTTTACCCCTTCAAAGATTATCAATTGGTTTTAATGTTGTCTCCACCCCTGGAGTGAAGCATATTATGTAATTCTCCTCACATTTCAAAATCACGAGAAATTACCATAATTCATCGAAGAATGCGATAGATTCATTTGCATGATACCATGCCTAGTAATACATCACCAGTTTGGATACAAAAATGTATGTTAATTTAATACCAAATGATAAATTAAAAGTAAATTATTAATGCTTTATATAGATACCTATATAAAGACAAAATCACAAAACTTACCTCTATCTAGCATAAATGCGGCATTGCTTTGCGCTACTTCGTACCCCAACTCGGATAATAGAGCATAGTGTACAAATGCTTCTTTGAACAGTCCAGATCTATAGAACATGTGACCTCTCATCAGCATCTCACCCCATTTACCTCTTTCCGCCACATTTTTGTACAACTAAAACAAGGTTCAATCATAATTCATCAATATAAACATTCAAAGAAGGGGTTTACAGCACACTTATCAGAGCACACAAGCGGACATAATATGTACCTACTGATGCTGGCACAATAAGAGACAGAATTACTCACTTCAACAGCTGTTGAGCACGATCTCATAATCCCAGTGCCTGTTGCATGCATTTGAGCCAAATTGTAGAATGCCAATACATGCCCTGACTGTGATGCAAGAGTGAAATATTTATTGGCCAGTTTATAGTCTCTTCTTACACCAAGACCACCTGCATAAATTTTAAATTCGTTAAACAAGAAATTTTGCAACAGAGTCAAACTTTCAACAATACAAAACAGCCACTATGGCTCACACACAATTGAAAATGAACGTACTATAATACACACATTTTACCATTAACCATTCGTTATTAATGATTCAAATATGCAGCTTTATTGATTCGTCGACAATCCAATGTGAATTCGCAACCTGTGATCAATGAGGGCATTCACGGTCTGATTCGATCGTCTAATCATCGAAAATCGAATCTGATATTCGATATTCAAAACTGGAGGGTATCATGAGGCTCCTACATTTTTCCCCATCGAATGGTCGAAAATCGAAGGCTACCGCTAGGATCGCTGCTGCATTTCGATATTCCACGTCGAATACTGATTTTCGACGCCTCCAGCCGGTGGTAAATTCGAATCGTCGTAAATCGAAACCGAACCGGGGCATGCGCATTAGCTCACTTCGAAAGTCCCAATTCGACGATTCAACATTGAATATCCTCGACCATGAATACCCCTATTATCTAATCAGTATCTACAATAAACTTGTGAAAAAATAACCATTCCAATTCACGTCGAAATAAAAAAAAAAATGTAGGTATAAAATAAGCATCAGAATAATAAGGCGAGTTGAACAAAACAGGCTGTTTGGTTTCCAATTTTTGCCAATTTTTCTTCGTGAATTATACTTTTCTTCCTTTCTTATTGGTTGAATTATATTTTGTTGTATTGATGGTAAAAATTGAATGAGTTCGTATAAGTAGCTACTACTTACCTAAGTTTCCAAACTAAACCAACTCAAACCTACTTGAAAAATGTGACCACACTATGAACATAAGTGGGCAACCCACAGAATATTCAAGCAATGAACGCTTCCACCCCTATGGGTAAGAGCAGAGAGCAAAGCAGTGATGAATGAGGAAAGAGTGCGAGCAGAGAGCAAAGAGTTGCCCCTCTCAGATTGGGGGAGCAAAGAGTCAAGGATCAGGCATGGATTTACCATTAGGCCCAATAGGGCCGGGCCTAGGGGCGCACGGCACCAAGGGGCGCACTTTCATTAAAAAAAAAAAAAAAAAAAAAAAAAAAAAAAAAAAAAAAAAAAAAAAAAAAAACGAAATCAAAAATTTTTAGTTTACATTTAAAAAAAGATTCTACTCATACTTACTATTATTATACCGTGTTAATAGTATTAGGCCAATTCTGACACACATTTTATGTATTAGTATAGTCGTAGTTTTTATTTCTACATAAAACTGATTGTTCACTTGGCTCAAAGAATTATTATTTTCATATGATTGAGGCCCTGAATTCGATTGAGGTTACTTGTAATAATTACCTTTTCCAATTCTGTCTTGTGTTAACAATAAGGGGCGAAACCTGTAGTGCTAACACAAAAACAAAATTGGAAAAGGTAAATAATATTTATTATTATAAATAATCAAAGAATTATCTTAAAAAAATGATTAGTTTGCCGTTAACAATTCACAAGTATTCATTTGAACATGGTGCAAAATGGGAGATTTATTAACGATCAAGAAATTTTATTTCAGACAACAAAATCCTTCTATCAGTGAATGATGGGGGGGTCAAATTTATTCGGGCCTAGGGGCGCTGTAATGGTAAATCCGGCCCTGTCAAGGGTGAGTTCATTCTCTCTCCTTTCTCCAGCAGTTTCAGTGGTAAGCAATGGACGCAATGAGTGTGTGTGTGTGTGTGTGTGTGTGTGTCATTCCAGACAATATCTGACCGAGGAATCGAGTTAAAGATCTGAAAAAATTTCAAAATGTCGATAATATAAAAGAAAGGTTAAGTTCGTAGGCCAGCATTTTTGGAGTACTCCAAGGGGTCAAATTTTGAAAATGTAGTCAAAAATCCCTTAAAAAACGCGTTGTTTGAGGTTTTTGGTGTAAATTACCATCTGAAACATAGGAACATATGGTATATTCGGAATCAGCGTAAAATTGCTATAAGAATCACCCACCAAATCCACGTTCAAATAGTTCCACGTTCATTTTTGCGCGGGAGAAGGGGGAAATGTTGGTGAATAAAATAAAATTAGTGAGGGAATAGCGAGGGTGAACAGCGCCTGGGAGCAGAGATATCAAACCGGTTTGGTTTCGCTGCTTTGCTCTTTCATTGGACGCACTGCTCGTTCAGCGGGCACGCTTCCACTCTGCGCGCCCCCATTCAAAGTACACTGTTTGTTTTAGACGTTTTTATCGTTACTCGTTGCTCTTTGCTCTTTCATCCTGCACTCTACTCGTACCCACCGTGCTATTACCACATTTTGCTTCCATAGTTCTCAAACAATTTTTCAACACCATGCCTTCAATAACGCAATAAGTAGATGGAATAAGCTAACTCTACTGTCTCGTGAGAACTCCCTTAATGTCTGAGAATAAGAGTGTGGAGGGCCTCCTCGCCCAGGACCGTTCTCTTGTTAGCTAATGCTTGTTTAGTTCTCGACAATCTCATCTAATCTCTTTGTTGCTTAAACATTAATAAATACGTGGGTGTATTTATGTAAATAATAATACTAACTGAAATGCATGATTCCAAGTTGTAGCTGGCCATCAACCCAACCCTGTTCTGCTGCCAACGAAAAATATTTCAGAGCTTTGCTGTAGTCCTTTTCAACTCCCCTGCCCTCCAAGTGCATCATTCCAAGTCCACTTTGGCCAACAGGATTCCCCATATCAGCTGCCTTCTTGAAATATTTGTAAGCTGTTGCGTTATCTGCTTTCACCATTTCACTGCCTTCCAGATATATCTAGAATTTATTTGTGATACAGTGCATGAGTAATAATATTATTAACAACTAACCATGGAGGACTGAAAACTAACTTTGAATAAACAACCCTCTCTGAACATAATAATATGTTTTCCAAACCACATTTTCCATATCTGCCTACTTCGCATTTTAGCACATTTGTGAATGCCTTGAAAGTTGCCCATAATTTTTTACGAAAATTCGCTCATTGGGTCACGTTGCATGACTGGGAATTCAGGTTTTTTTTTTTTTGAAGGAGTTTTATTGCATTTGGGGGGGTTTTAGTTTTTTCTAAAGCTCTAAAGGTGGTTTTGATGGATATCATTTGGCAACGCTGCCAGAAGTGAGCACCAATGCATCACACCTAATCTTAAAAATAATTTATTACATACCCGTCCAAGGAAAGCCATCGCTATAGCGTTCCCGGCATCTGCTGCTTGCAGAAAATAGTGCAACGCCTTTTGGTGATCTTGGGCGACTCCTCTTCCACCTTGGTAATGCAACTGTCCCAAACCAACCTGAAAGTCAATACAATGTAGGTAGGTAGGTACTTATAAGTTTTAACACATTCGGTCATCTCCTTCCCCACATGTCCCTGCGGGAGGGAGTCGTAGGTCCCCCCTCGATCGCTTGGAAGCCCCTTTCTCTTCACAATCCAGTCAGTTGGACACTTCGTGTCACCCAGTATACATGGGAGCTCACGCCGAATTTTGAACTAAACAATACGCTTTTTTTACGAGTGGGACCATTTTTATCATTTTTTGGTTCAGGGTGGTGGGTTTGACACAATTTGTTGACACAAATTTGTGTTAAGTCAATACTCATACGAAACCGTTGTAATATCCATTATAATTAGGGTCATCAGAAGTCCTTCTTTTGGCAGGATGTTGGCCTAAAAGGCGTCAAAAGGAAACATCCTTCTTCATGAGAAATTTTCAAAATTGACCGCAAGATTGTACTGTGTGTCCCAGCAACAGATCGACTGTTTTCTATCACCAATAACTATTGGAGTTTGGAGTATTGGTTGGCTGGTTAATCTTGGTTAAAAGTTACTACGTTGAAAGAAGAAAACATGTAAACTCAAGTCAAGTCAAGTACCTAAAATTTTGCTCTTCTTTAACATTAAGACGTTGAGGACCCTCATCTCTAGTTGTATAAATGGGAAGAAGTAGTTACTGTATAGTTCTTCCCCATCTGATACATGTTTGGTAAAGGACTGAGATCACCATTAGAAGGTAAGTTATAGAAATACTTTTCTATGGAATTGGTGACATTTTCAGAGATGGTTAGTGTTAGCCTCTCGAAGGTCGCCTATCAATTTAGCGTATGCACATGCGCCAACGTGTATTTATGGAAACAACAGGTTTCAGTTCCTAATGGGCCGATTGCTATACGTCCATGTTACAATGAGTGAAGAAGCCCAGAACTTGACCAACAAAATCGTTTTTATATTAATTTCTCGATACATACAAATAATACACTAACCATATTCAATGACCACAAAACCTTATCAGCTGAAAACTCAATTATACTTGAAATACATTGACAGTTCCTGTGTTTTTATTATAATTTAAATATGATAAAACTTCTATTTTGACCCCATTGCACCTTCTTCACGATGTCTAATATGTTAACCCTAATATTACCATTTTACAATATGTGACAGCATAATAATTTCCAATGTAGATATTTCTCCGAGCTAATATGAGATTTTAAATGTCTAATATTATTGGGTTATATGTATAAAAGCACAGGAAATGTGTTACAGCTAAAATTTGAACTACCTGCTTGGAAATATTATCTACCATCAATATTTCATACAATGCTATGTGGTAAAGCCATCATTTGAACAATACGTACCTGAGCCTGCACATCTCCTTTTTCTGCCAGCAACTGATAGTACTCTATCAAATCATTGTCCAGTATACCAGAATTATAACCAGGATTGTCAACCTCATCTAAAAGACGAATTCTTTGGATAACATGCCCTCCTGACATTTGAACTTCACTGGCAACTGTTGGAAGAATACATAATTCAAATTATTTTGGTTGAAGGCCATTTCAGATTTTGGATGCTGTTATAGTCGTCAGAATTATTATACATTTTCACCAGACGTTGTTACGTCGTTACGTATGTTTACATTACTTCAAAAGTTCAGTGTTCAATATAATTATTCCGTTACAATCCAGTCCCCTAGTTGCCCCTAGGATTCCAACAGAACTTCAATACGACGACCTCATAAACGAACTAGAAAAACATTTAGAACCAAAGAAGAACACTCTAGTTTCTCAGCATTATTTTCTAACAACATACCAAAAAGAAAATAGCACTATCAAAGAGTTTGTCACAGATTTAAGACGAGGTATTGCTAACTGTGAATTTAATGTAACCTGTACTTGCACAGCAAATGTTTCAGCTGCTGACATTTTTCTTCGAGCCCAATTTATTCGTGGCATAAAGGATAGCTGGATCAAAGAACAAACCGTACAGTCCGAATTGGTAGACTTCAAAGACATAGTATCAGAAGCCATTGCGCTGGAAGCTTCGAAGATAGACAGCATAGAACTTTCAAAAACACTCCCACCCACGACTTCAACCGAAGAAATGCATCGAATTTCAAAACAAGAGCACATGTCATGGAGAAGAAATGGGATTTCTGAACATCAGAATCGAGTAAGACATAATGGTAATTTCCAGGGAAAGGTGAAGACAACAAAAACGTCGACTGTTTATCGAGAGCCGCCATAAAACAGGAAGGAGTCTCAACTGACATGGTAATAAATCATGAAGTCCATGCGGTTTGTTCATCCACAATTTTTCCATATTTCTAACGAAATTTTAACTCCAGACAAAATACAGGAGGGAACAGACAATGACGAAGAACTATTGGAAATTAAAAAGCAACTACAAACAACATCGATAGAAAATGATTATACGATTGACGATGGAATACTGTTCAAAGATGGTAGAATCGTGATTCCTAAAAGTCTTCAGAGTGACGTATTAAAATAACTTCATGCAACATATCTTGGAATGACAAAGATGAAACAATTAGCAAGGCGGTATTGTACATGGAAAACAATTAACAAAGACATAGAGACGGTAGTGAAATCATGTGAAGACTGTTCGAGGGTAAAACACAATCCTCCGACAGCTCCAGTACACCATTGGGATCCCCCTGAGAACAACTGGGATCGAATACATATAGACTACGCAGGGCCATACGAAGGATTCTATTATCTGGTCTTGATAGATGCGAAATCACGCTGGGCTGAAATCAAGGTTCTCCAAGGAGCAACAGATTCAACTCTCACGATACATTTGTTGAATCATGTTTTTTCGAGCCACAGTTATCATGCAGTGATGGTATCTGATAACGCTTCAATATTCACAAGCACACAATTTCAGAAATATTGTAAAATGAATGGAATAAAGCAGAAGTACATAGCACAAGGCCATCCAGCTACCAACGGGTTAGCAGAACGCAATGTTCAGACGCTCAAGGATCGGTTGAAAGCTATGAAAAAAGAGAAAATTTCAATAACGCAAAAGATTCAGACAATACTTTTGCGCTATCGAGCAACACCATTAGCGAACGGTCTATCCCCAGCGGAAATGTACCTGAACCGGAAAATCAGGATAAAACTCGATGCAATGCGACCTTTTCATGAAGCGAAATCGACGCAAGAAATCAATTCGAGGACAAGAAATCTTGGAGAAGGGGATAGGGTCCAAGCAAAATTTTTTTCTTACAACAAACTGACATGGAAATTTGGAACAGTACAACAAAAATTAGGAAAACTACATTACATTATCGAACTAGATGAAGGAAGATCTCTGAAACGACACATAAATCAATTGAGGAAATCAGAGCACAAGAAGAAAGAAGTCAGATTCAGTAACAGTCCCACTCAAGCAGAGCAAACGATCTCGGCATATCAACATTCTGGATACGAGCTGCTGCATCATACTCCACAAAGCGAGGAATTGCCAGTCCCACAAGTGGGGGAGAGGGATCAGGACCAAGAGATCAGTAGGGAAGCTGAACAACCGCAAGAGCAGGAGCAGGCTCACCTCTTCCACCATTCAGCAAGAGTTCAGAGACTGCCTGCATACCTGGACGACTACGTCCGATACTGACAAGTGGGGGAGACTGTTATAGTCGTCAGAATTATTATACATTTTCACCAGACGTTGTTACGTCGTTACGTATGTTTACATTACTTCAAAAGTTCAGTGTTCAATATAATTATTCCGTTACAATCCAATCCTGATTCTTCTTCATCTAATATAGCTAGACACAGCGGATGCTCTGGTGGCAGATTGGCAATTTATGTTTAATTCGATTGTAGGCCAAAAGTATTTTTTCCACATAGATGGGTTAGACTGAGTTGTTTGGAATAGGTGCCAAGTTAAGTTGTGAAACCAAATTGCCACGCAGTCATTTGACGAAAATTGAGAGACTTAACTAAATAGAATACGAACTATATCACGATGAAGTTGTGGAAACCCATTTCAATAAAAGAAACCGGAGTCAGTGAAAACTATAACTATTTCCATGAAAAAATTAGGAACATAGTTGAATCGAGTCATACTCACTAACAAACAAGAACTGAAGGTAACATTATGCATGGAGGCAGGGGCGGCTCCTCAGGGGGGGATACTGGGGCATGAGCCCCTGTCTGTACCCAGGAAGAAAAGAGGAGGAAATCCACAATCTGCAAGTAATTTGAATTTTGGCGGGAGCATTAAGCAATCATGTTTACAGTGTCTGTGTACCGTCACGATGCGTCGCAGTGAGACGAAACGTGAATCTAGCGGTTCAAGAGTCGAAAAATGAAGGTCTGTTTTGGCAAGCCGGAACCTGTTCACCTGTTAGTTGTGATCTCAGTGAGAGCAGAACAGATAATTATAAATGGGGAAGGGAACGTTGAGCCGTATGAGTAAACATTGAATGTCAAACCAACACAGCCTATGAATGTCTCATCTCAGTCCCTTAGTAAACTGTTACCTGAAAACAACTTCTATCACTCTGTAGAAGTGGTTTTAACAAAATATTCGTTATGGAGACCACAGAAGGAAGTATGTAGACCATTTTCATGAAAGAAAAACAATTATCGTAGTAATTCATAATTTTTTAAATTTGTCTAACGAACGTATATTTTATTTACAAAACCGTTAATTCAATCATCCCTTTCTGGACTGCCCTTTACGCAGAACCTTATGGAACCTGGAAACTAAATTTTTACCGTATTCTGTTGGTTATTACCAACGTGTTTCAATAAAATTTTGGTTCCGGAACCCTCCGGAAGTGGTGTGATAGAATTTTGAAATGTTTCAAGTAGGAAAATCGTCAAGCGGCGTAAATTCCTGGTAGAGAAATTGAGAATTCAGGGTGGCCAGGGGCAAAATGTTTCTTCTTTTCCCACCCCTGCGGAGGGGAGAGTGCTTTTATTGGAGCTTTTGAAGAGTAGTGTTGATGTTCACGTGCCTGACGAAACCATCGTTTTAGAACAGTTCAGCAATTTTTCGTGAAAGTAGTGAGAAAAAAGTGGTTAAAGTCCCATAGCACCTGGGGAGATTTTAACACAGACTGTGTTTTTACGAAGGGTTATCTGGTTTGAAGGCGTCTGTTCGGTAAGATCCCCCTGAAACCCACCCCTCTCACGTACGAGCTGCTACCCCCACCGCGCGTCCACCACCTACTTCCTTCGCCTTCCTTCACTCCCATAGTATTTGATTTACCAAACACTTTGCCAGGGGGGTGGGCTGTATAATGTCAATTCAAGGTGATGGCTGCCAGGATGGTGGGCAGTGTATTATAGGTAGGTATTTTATCAGTTACCTGCCAAGTGGAGGGACAGTATAGTATCTGATTTACCTAACGCATTGCCAGGGGGATGGGGTGTATAATGTCAATTCAAGGTGATGGCTGCCTTTGTGGTGGGCAGTATATTGTAGGTAGATATTTTATCAGTTGCCTGCCAAGTGGAGGGACAGTATATTTGATTTACCTAACACTTTGCCACGGGGGTGGGCTGTATAATGTCAATTCAAGGTGATGGCCGCCAGGATAGTGGGCAGTGTATTATAGGTAGGTATTTTATTAGTTACCTGCCAAGTGGAGGGACAGTATAGTATTTGATTTACCTAACACTTTGCCAGGGGGGTGGGCTGTATAATGCCTACTCAAGGTAATGGCTGCCTTTGTGGTGGGCAGTATATTATAGGTAGGTATTTTATCAGTTACCTGCCAAGTGAAGGGTCAGTATAGTATTTGATTTACCAAACACTTTGCCAGGGGGGTGGGCTGTATAACGTCACTTCAAGGTGATGGCTGCCAGGACTTTTAGAAGTCCATGATATAAATATACTCAAAGGTGAAACCATGGATCATGGCGTGGATGTTATATTATCCATGCCACACTTCTCCATGGAAGTAGGAGTCTCCTCTCTGCAATGTTGGAAGATTTGAGAACCCACTTAACTGAGGGATTTTTTTGAGGCTGGATGACAATTTGCAGAGAAATCAGGGCGTTATCAACCTGGATTAGGGATTTTGGGGCTGATTAGGCTGTTCTACTATACCCCACAGGCTGAGAGTGGGTGTCCAGGTGGGGCCCAGCCCCTAAGAGAGCTCAGCCATGGGAGATGTAGCATAGTAACCTGTTCTGGAATCAATGAGTTCTCCACCATATTCCTTACTCACAGCTATTCTTTTAGTAATAGATTTTTCTTTTGATAAATTTTGTTCAATCAAGGATGTAGAACATACTACTCTGTTGATCATACTATGGAAGGTGTCATGTTTGTGAACTAAAGGGTGATTTGAAGTTCCTACTATTAATAGTGATATACTGTACATACCCTTTTGTAACTTTTTAACTAATTATTTTCGTGGAAATAGACAACGCTTTCATTGACTCCGGTTTCATCTATCAAAATGGAATAGATACCTACCCGAGAAGAATTTGTCACCAAACGCCCAGTTTAACCCATTAAGTCAACAAACATGACGAATACTGTAAATGATTTTGAACGAATGGAATGATAACCTCAAAACAAATTCAATCCTGGATGATAACAAACCATGAAGATAAATAGTTACTACGTGAACAAAAATTAAGTAGTTCTGTGAATATCAATACTCCTTGTAGAAATTCTACTTACCAGTATTTGCAACAAGTTTGTAATACAGTAACGATTTTTCACAATTCGAAGAGAGAGAAACGCCAGTCCAATAGCGATACCCCAATGCCATTCTAGCCCACGTACTTCCACCAATCGCCCCTAAGGTGTAATAAATTAACGCTTTGCCCTGATGTGCAGGAACAGCAATTCCAGCTGCATGCATGAAACCAAGAGCCTGGAAAGAATATGACATGTATGGTAAAAATAAGCATGGATGATGAAGATCCAAATAAACCAGGGATTGTGCAATAAGATGATGAGGATATTACATTTTTAGAATATTAATATGGCAATTCAAGTCAAAATAATATACTTGTTTCTGATAAATGAGTAATCGTGCCAACCAATTCAATAACTGTCCCTCCGGCATTCTTGTTGTAGGTGGTTTTCGAGGGCAAAGAATCAGATATTGAGTACAGAAACGTGAGACAATGGTCCTATGTGCAAAAAATGTGGGAGGAAAGTAGTGTGAAGCCTAGCACATGATGTTTTTATTGTAGTTTCAGATTCCATGAGAAATTTCATCATAATGCAAAAGGATTTTTCGATTGTCAAAAACCTGTGATAAGAACGATTACCGAATATTATGTTACCAGGCTGTTTAAATTATTTTAATTAAACTCACCATCTGTGCATCAGCAACACCAGCATTCGCCAAGTCCGTGAATATTTTCAATGCTTCATCCAAATCTTGGCTTAGAGTACCACCCAACAGGAATCCCCAAGCGATTTTAAGTTTGGCATCAGTATTACCCAGCTTACTAGCTTCGAAAAACATTGAATATGCGGTCATTTTGTTCCCTCTTGATGAATTGTATATCTGCATTGCCCGGTTATAGAGCTCAATTCCTAAAAAAAAATTGAAGAAAAAGTTGAAATAATTGAGCTTCAACAACGAAAACTTGACAAACCAATGCTGATCCATTCTTTCAATATTTTATAATGATAAAGTAACCCACATTGCATCCAGCCGTCTAGTTTAACATGTTTCCTGAATGATGGAAATGAGAAAAAATGTTGATACGACAAAAATGGGGCTTGTTACCAAGGAATACTCTTTCAGTAGGTCGAAAGTTGGGCTATATACATAGGTTGGAAGTTTGCCAATTGATGGGGAAAATATAATGATTGCTCAAAAATAGTCATTATTTACCAACCAATCTACATCACTATAATTAACTTGCTGCTACAAATCACTTCTATCGTCTATAATGAAGACATGATAAATGAATAGAGTGCCTTACACCCAAGGAGCTAAATACAAGCATTTTAACAGTATCACCCGTATCAATGTCATGGTATTAAAAATTAAGCTACTGGCTTTGGGAATCGATCTCCAATCCACGAAGGACTCAAATTCTGCAGATGGCAGGTTTTTCAGTCAGGAGCACTAAGCTTTATTTTTACAACTAGTATTGACATTATTCATTCAATTTACATTCCTCACAACGCCACATTCCTGGAGATGTGAGAGAATCAAAACCATTTGGATATAGTTATATTATTGAGCCAAATCGAAGGGAAAAGAAAAGGCGTTAACCCTAGAATGCTGCACTTCAAAGCTAGTCTGAAAATGACGTTTTGGAGCTACACTTCGAAGATATTTGTTTACATAGGAACAAATGATATATTCGGAATCAGCGTGAAATTTCCTATAAGAATCACCCACCAAATCGGTCCAAATTATTCTTTGAAAATTCGCTCATCAACTCATGCTGCATGAATGGGACTTTCCACCACCATGTAGACATCACAAAATTACGAAAAAATTACATTTATTAGTACACTACGTAAAAATGACGCATCAATCAACTGCTGTCACTGCCCAGTTTCGCGAAACTTCACTACTAGTTTCTCAAGGCACTGGTGAGAGAGAGGTGCACTCAGGCAATAAGGAGGGGCGGGGGAGGCAGAAATTCCCCACCCACTTAACTTAAAACTTACGTAGTGTACCATTCTAGGGTTAAGATTTCAATGTCTAGGGTTAAGATGTTTTCATTCTAGGTTTAAGATGTCAAGCCCAGTCATGCATTTTTCTAAGAGGCCTTTTTTCACGTCAGGGTGAAGCACAAGGTCAGCAACCTCATAGCCACCCCCCCCCCCCCCCCCCCCTCTGTGATGGGGAGCAGAGGGTAACTATGACAACACACGTGACATGTGACTAGAGGCAGTCACTAGATACAATGCTCCTGATACCTGCCTGTCATCGGTTATCATTCAGTGGGTATGATCTTCTTTCTTCCATGCACCGGCATTGAAATGAAATGAAATCACCACTCAACGAAAGGTAACTCAATAATCCTTCTATGTATTGATGCAAGAAAAAAACATAGTTCCTAAAAAATTATCATCACTTGCTTTTTACGTTCTAGAGCTTTCTGAACCATTTTGGTTCTGTGTCTGTCTGTAGTCATTCCTTGTCCCAAGCAAAACTACATAAAGTAATGGTCCGAATTTGATGAACTGTTCAGGGATTGTGGGGACTACGCCCCTGACGGTCCCCTATCAATTTCATCGTCATTGGACAACTAGTAGCGTGTACACGTGCGCAAACGTGAATTTCATGTGAATCTTAGTTCATAATGGAATGATTTCGCTCACATTTGGAGGGAAGTTGGGGGCTGAGGCTGGGACAACTTCCTATGAATTTCGTCACAATTTTATCAGTAATAGCTAAGGCGCATGCACAAACTTGAACGGCGTACTCGTGCAATTTTGGTGAAATTTTCAGGGATTGTGAGGGTTAGTCTCATGACGCTCCCATATTGAGTTCATCGCCATCGGACAAATAGTAGCTTGTACTCATGCGCAAACGTGAATTTCCTAAAACTACGATACCTCATTTCGGGATGGACCAATTTCATTCGAATTTGGATTATTGTTGGGAGCTGAGTCTAAGACAATTTCCTATGAATTTCGTCACGATTGGATCAGTAATAGCTAAGCATGAGCAAACTTGAACAGTGTTTTCATGGCCGTAACTGCGGAACTACTCGATCAATTTCAGTGAAATTTGCAGAGGTTGTTCGGCGGTTGTTCAATTTCCCAGAAAAACAAACTTTGCTCGGTATTCAAAGGAAATGTTGCGCCAATCCCCCAATACACCCCATGTTTCTATATCTAGAATAGCTAATTAGCAGCGATAATTTGAAAAAATTGTGAAAATTCATGCTTTTCAAAATGGGAACCGCTCAAAGTGGTTTTCATGTACTGAAAAGTTGAAGACCTGAGACTTTTGCGTCGAATGAAACCAACGCCAGCTCAACGAATCAATAACCCTGATTTTTGGTGATTACCCACATTTTTCCTTTCATGGCTGAAAAGTCAAGAAAATGGAAAACTTTGAAAAATCACCAAAAATCAGAGTTACCTATTGATTTGGTGAGCTGCCATGGTCTCATTCAACGTAGAAGTCTCAGGTCTTCAACTTGTCTTTTACATGAAAACCACTTTGAGCGGTTTCCATAGTCAGAAACATGAATTTTCGAGGTTTTTGGACAAATTATCTCTGCTCGTTAGCTATTCTAGGTATAGGAACAAGGGGTACTTTCAGAATCAGAGCTCCTATAGATTCCGGTAAAGTTCCTGTAGATTCCGAGCAAAGTTTAGTTTTTTCCGGATCGGCCCGACTGTGCGGCTTAGCTCCTAAACAGCACCCTATTCATTTCATTGCCGGACCACCAGGTGTTTGTGCGCATGCGCAAACGTGAATTTCCTGAGACTATGATTTCTCAGTTCCTAATGAACCAATTTTGCTAGAAGTCGGAGGGTAGTTGGGGGCTGACTCCAAGACAATTACCTATGAATTTCATCACGGTTGGATCAGTAATAGATACTGCGCAAGCGCAAACTTGAAATTAGTTGTCATAGGGATAGCTCCAGAACTATTCTACCAATTTCGCTGAAATGTTCACTAGATTACGTCTGAGCCAAATACTTGGGTGATTCTCTAAAATCGCTAAATAAACGTTTCAAATTGGGGTTATCAGTATTATTCGTTAGTGTGGAGCTAACATTATGGCCGGAGTGAGTCCATGCCAAACCCTTGAGGCAGCTTTATTTCATGACATCCTGAACATTTTTCATAGCGAATGACGCCCAGTGAGCAAAGAGACAGTCGGGTTGGCCAGAAAAAATGTCTACATTTTCAAATTTAGTGATCATTTTTAATGCCACTACTTTCCCAATTTTACTCGAAAGGAAGCCCCCTTCATCAGATTGGTAAAATTTTGCAGAGCACCAGAGAAAAAGCCCAAAAACTTTTGACGCGACCGCAGCGCCATCTCTCGTCTCAGAATCGCACTAGGTGACCGTCCTCATAGACTTAACCATTATTTTGGGGTTTTTTGGGTTATTTATTTATTGAGCTTATCTGACAGGCAGAACAACCACGCGATATCCACACTCTTCCGGACTTGTGACAGGGCTCCTTCTCGGTTAACTTAATTTAACCTATAGTCAAGGAGGCCAAGAGTTAAAACGTTGCACTCTCCTCAGAGGGGACCAACATGGCTGTTCCCCCTACCACACCAGCTCTTCAGCGCAAAACCACATGGTCTGCCACACCACCAACTAAAAGGTTATACAGCAGTATTCATCACGATAGGATGCCTATCAGATCAGCTCAGTAATTAAGTAACCCAAAAACCCTCATTACATTAATTCGTGGTATCAATAATTGGATTTTTTAGTAGTTGATATGGAACATGTTTTCACGGAGGTAAACTGGGTTGGAGGCCGTGACCATAAACTTTCTCAGCCATTAATTTACCAATTTGATTTCTGTGCTCGCTATTCTCCTTTTTCATATCCTAAGGGCAATAAACTATCCAAATTTTAAATTAAATTTAAAATTTGGAATTTGAAGTTCAATAGTTGACGGCTCTTCAGAATCGAATAGAAGAAAGAATGACAGAAACTGACTTGAAATTTATTAACTATATTGTTAATGGAGAAATGTTTGAAAAACTGTTCAATGCTGAAAAAGGTTAGGGGAAGGGTGGAAGGAGAGGTTATCCCTTTTTTCAACTATTTAGTCCCAATAAGCAATAAGGTTATAAGTACCTAAGAGAATAAACTCTTAAGCCGAAATTTAGGCATTGTTGAGGACATTTTGGTTAGCTTCAACAAAATTTTACTTAATTAGCTGCAACATTATCAAAAAACCTAGAAATTGAAATCACCCAAAATCGTTTCGGTATAGATGAAAAGTCGAAGCCCTGAGAATTCTGCGTTGATTTAGACCCACGCCGACTCACCAACTCTGAAGTCACCATGGAATGGTCATGAGTCGGAATTTGCTATTTTTAACCTCAGAATCGGACTCAGCACCCTCAAAAACCCCAGCATCCCAATTTTCAGCCTCGAAATTTGAGTAGTTTAGCTGGAATCTCTGGTATCTCTCTTTCACGTAGTCTCCACGAGAGGGACCGATAAGGCAATACATACCAGATAACATTGCAGGCTTTTTCCTTTCCCTTTTTCGCCCTCTTCCATTCGTTTCCAACCCATCAAGTTGCACTTTTTTGGAATGCTCTCCCTTAGACATACAATTAAGAATTTAAAAAAGTAGCATCCCTCTTCCATGTGATTTTTAAAAGTTTTCCAATATCGCGACTTTTTCACCCGTAACCAGAGTGATACATAACGAATTCATTTTTCAAAAACGATTTGGGTTTTTTTGGCTAAGTAATTTGAAAAACTTGATAAGATTTTGTTTACTGTATAAGGCTGGATGTCCAGTGGACGCGAATTGGCGCGAAGAGGCGAACGCGAATAGAGTGAAAGGGCAAAATGGGCCAACTAGCGAATTCACCATTCGCCTCTTCTCGGCAGTTCGTGTCCACTGGACGTCCAGCCTAAGCGAATCTTTCCACTTACATAAACTAATAACAAGTGTTTAAAAAAAGAAAGAAAAAAAGTTTTTTGTTTTTGTTTTTTACAGTTGGGTCCCATTGTGCATTCGCCTCCCCATACCCCCTCCATAACGTGAGCAGCTGGTCTGAAACCCAACTAGTGTAAATGGATTGAATGGCCTAAGGAAGAATCAAAGGGATATTCCAGTGAGTCAGAAAAGGAGATGGTTTTTTGAGTACCAAACTGTGAAAACAACATATGTAATTATGTCTCTGTAATGTTAAAGGCTTCAATAAAGTTTCTGAATTTAATTATTCCCGACTTATTCATTTGACTCAACCGCCCTTTGTACCAACGTAGGTACAATGACACATTAGAAACATACCTTCTTTTTCAAGAGGCGGTGGTTCCTCCACAAACAACTGGTGTTCAGGTTGTTTAGCAAGGTTATCATCCTTCTCTTGGAACATTTCAGAAGTTTTGAACACGCCATCCAAGATGCCGGCAGCCCAGTGATTTTCATCAAATGACTCTTCATCATCTTTTTCAGTCTTATCTTTTACATTTGAACTACTAGTAGAATCTTTTAGTCCATCTGGTGGTGATATACTTTCATGCGAAGGAGATCTGATAGCAGACTGGTCCTAGAACAAATTGACTACCATTAGAATGGTCAAAAATTCCATGGAACAGATAACGAATGACATAAGTAGATAACAGGTTTGTTCAAACTATTGCCGGTGTAGGTCCAACTCGAATATTTTAGCTGCAAAGAACTTCTGCGCACATTCTTGTAGACAAGTATTTGTTGAGAGTGTGTGTAGAAGGTTCTACGCACCTAAAATTAACTGACCCATTACGTTACATTTATGATATGAATAGATAAGTAACATCATACGATGCAAATACCCTAATAGATGGTGTATAAGAATTAATTATAATAAATGGTGAAAAAGGTCAGATGTGGAGGGAATTAGGTAGGTAAGTACTTTTATTTTTCGTTGTAAATGAGGCTCTAACCACTCAATTCCCATGTTAAACCAAATTGTTGGAGCCGCCTGAGTCAATAGATAATGCAATTGAACTAACGGGAATCAATGAAACAATCAGGAGTAAGAATAGCTCGAATCGTAGAACGTTCGATTTTAGTGAAGAAGTCTGGGGTTCAAATCCCGGGAGCATGGGTTTGAGTTTTGGACACTGACACCGTAATAGTGACAGTAGTTGTTCATCAGTGCACAATAAAACGCTGATTAGGGAACTTGGACGGACATGATGTACTTATGGGTAAATTCTGTCCTCTTATCGCTGAAAAGCTATTGACAGTGAAAAGGAAATACAACCCAAAAACGTAATACCCACTTCGCTTTGTTTTTTACAATCAAACTTCATTTTCTGATTTCATTATAGCCATGAGAGTATATTGGTAAATTTTGGTTTATTATTTTCAATAATGAACCTTTGG
>JAEMON010000001.1:71024239-71043654 GCA_030264115.1 Lygus lineolaris
TTTTTCATTAAAATCCCTGTTGTCTTGGGTTTTTAGGAAGCTCAGTATTCCAACAACTCGATTTACTAGTATTTTTGTCAAATAAGTGGTATTTCATTTTTTTTTTTTTTCATAAAAACTTGAAAAACTCAATTTTCGTTAGTTATTGGCCGGATTATTGGCCAGATTCAGTTAGCCACACAAATATTATTGCTTAATTTCCTAGTTTTTTGTATTTTTATGGCACCAATCGACTACGAGATAATCGCAGATTGAGGAAATATCAAACTAGGAGGACCAAAACAAAGTGGAAACACGTTAAATCGTAAAGGCGAAATGTTCCTCATATTAGTGATAAATGTTTTCGATAGATGGCTGTACTATCGGGGGCAAAATTAATTTCAGTTTTTCTCTGGAACGGCTGGACCGATTTTCATTCTGCAATGCTTTTTGTGAATGGTATCACCAAACATAGGTTTGTGCATTCAGTTTCGATTTTGAAAAAATCGCCTTCCATGGTGCGCAAAATTTTTTGCTCAAATTTGAACATTTTTTGAAACGTCAGGTATCCATGACATTGAGTTTTGTAAGCAGAATACAAATCAATTTCCAGATTCAAAATCGGATTAATAGATCGATCGGCCTGGTGGAACTACGAATGAATGGTGGATTGCTTACCGGTTTCACGAGGAACAGGTGGTTTCGACCCACGGCAGGATCACTTTGAACTGAACTGTGAGGTTTCAATATGGTTACCCTGTAACTCCTTTTGTGCCAAAGCCTTCTGTATTAGTTAGGTTAACTAACGAGAGTGCTTGAAACGATATCAGAGACACCTGTGTTATGATAAACGAACTTAAAGAAGGAGGCGACCAATAACAGGGGGGGGGGGGGGGGCAATAACTGGTGCCTGTAGGTACCCTATTACACGTTACGAGGGATGGTGGAACTGACTTTAGTTTGTCTGTCCAATTAGCAGTGATTTATTTGGGGCTTTTGTGTTTTACACCCTGTAATTACATAATCCGCAAAAAATATGGTTTCCCCAGTTTATGGCGTAATTAGCGCTTGTTTTGGCCATGCCGAAAATTCGAGTGATTTTTCCATGACATTTCAAGTATAATTGGAATCTGCAAATCTTCAGATTCAGATTTTTCTTCAATATTTATGCTTTGCAATTTAGAAAAAAAAAAATGAAATTGAATGAGATATTCTGAATTTTGGTTTGGAAAGTTCTCAATTTAGTTAGGAAAATTCTGAATTTGTTCTGGCAATTTTTCAATTAAGTTTGGAAAATTCTTAATTTGATTAGAAAATGTTGAATTTGATTGGAGAATTTTGTACCTATTTGGTTTGAAGTGTTCTCAATTTAGTTGAAAAAATTCGTAATTTTATTGAAATCCTGAATTTTGTTTGGAAATTTCTCAATTTAGTTGGAAAAAATCTGAATTTGATTGGAAAATTCTGATTTTGGTTTGGAAATGTCTCAATTTCGTAGGGAAAATTCTGAATTTGATTGGAAAATTCTGAAGTTGGTTCAAAAAATTTCCTCAATTTAGTAGGAAAAATTCTTAATTTGATTGGAAAATTCTGATTTTGGTTTGGAAATTTCTCAATGTAGTTGGAAAAATTCGTAATTTGATGGGAATCCTGAATTTGGTTTCGAAATTCTCAATTCAGTTGAAAAAAAATCTGAATTTGATTGGAAAATTCTGATTTTCTTTTGGAAATTTCTCAATTTAGTTGGAAAAAAACTTAATTTGATTGGAAAATTCTTAACTTGGTTTTGAAAATCCTCAAAAAGAAACTTAATTTTATTGGAAAATTCTGAATTTGTTTTGAAAATCCTCAATTTAACTCGGAAAATTTATAATGCACTAAAATATGTTGTGTCGTGAACGGACTCCCGTGGTGACAATATTTGCAAGGATTGTTAGGAATATAGGTTTTCGAGGTCAAATTCAGAATTTCCGAATCATTTTCAGAATTTTTTAAACCAAAATTTTGAATGATTTTCTATATATTACCAAATTCATGTTGTGGAATGTTGAGAAAAATACGAATTTAATATGAAAAATTCGGTTTGGAAAATTCTAAATTTGGTTTGGAAAATTCTGCATTTGGTTTCAAAAGTTCTGAATTTGAAGTTCTGGATTTGTTCTGATTTTGTTCAAGTTTCTCGAAAATTCGCTTTAAAAAACCGAAAAAAATGAGATATTTCTGCTGATCGTCATCGACCTGCAGACTGACGGAATTTAGATGTGAAGGTGGGAAACAAAAATCCAAATCGTTCAACAAAACATTTAATCTTACTTTAAATTACACATTGATAAATAAATTAGAACACAATAAATAAACAAGTTTTTCATGCCTTACGTCTACTATTTACAACAGGAAAAAAAAAAACACAAATAATTTAAGCTGACAAATCAACTATTGGTACCACAAGTTAGTGGGAAAATTCCGTGGTAACCGATTCCACTATAATAGCTCGTGATGAATTCTAAGAGGGTTTCTAATTTAACAGAAATGATTGGGTAACATGGCATACTTAAGACCTAAAAACTTGAAATAACTTAGCTGACCATGAAATCATTCTCAGCTATTCATGTATTAAATATCGATGTTTCATCGATGCAATAAACACTTAAAAACGAAAGAACGATCAATTTTTCACGTTGTAATTAGAAAAAAAATTTCAAAAAAATTTCAAAAAATATTCAAAAATTGGGATGTTGATCGTATTTGAGATGACGAAATCCACAACTAAGATTAGCGTTTGGGAGATGGTTAACAATCACGATAACTGGGTGAGTTTGTAGGTGAGTTGAGCAGAAGGGAATCATGATTTTATAGCAGTTTCCCGTCTAATTTAACGTCGATTCAACGGGAAAATCTTATATCGTTGTGGACGGATTCTTCCGTGAATTTCAATGAGCGAATTTTCAAATATTTTATAGTACATTTTGGGCTGTTTTTTCAGCCATATATCTTCCGGAGTGACACTTATTTATTTAGATAGGTTTTCCATTTCACATGTAGAATTTGAAATGAAAAATTCTCAATTTGAAATTAAAAATCCTCACTTTTAAATGGAAAATTCTCAATTTTAAATGGAAAATTTCTCAATTTTTAATGAAAAATTCACAATTTGAAATGGAAAATTCTGAATTCGAAATGAATAATTCTCTATTTGAAATGAAAAATTCTTAATTTTATAGTATTTTGAATTGAATCAAACCTTTTTCCAATTTAATCAAAACAATTTCCAATAGAATTACTGGGAAAAGGTTTAATTCAATTGGAATATACTATAAATGGAAAATTCGGAATTTGGATTCAGTTCGTAGAAAACGTGTTGAAATTTTGGAATCGATTCTGAATGGTCAACAACTGATTTCCATTTTCAGAAAAATGTTCAATTTCCGAATTTGAAAAATTTAAATTAATCGTTGAATTGATTTTTCGTGATTTCGTTGTGATTTCGTTGATGGGATTGAAGGGGAAATCATGATTGCCTTTTGGGCTACTCGAGTTTTGGGCACAAATGAACTCACTCGATGAGCGTGTGGCAGGGCGCAGGCGCGGGGATGAAGCCTCTTCCTCCGTCGGGGCCGCGGGGCATCCTGACGACGTTGTCGCCGTTGGCGCGGGGCTTGTTGTCATGACGACGCCCGTTGTCGTAGTAGTTGTGCTCCGGGAAGCGGCGCTCCCGAGCTTTGCCGGCGCAGTAGAACTCGATCGAGTTCCTCCGCACGTCCGAGGCTCCGCTGTTGCACCGCGAGCGAGCCGAGCCGTACCCCTCGGAGCCGGAAGAGCCCCGGCGGGAGCAGTCGGCGTGGCAGCAGCAGCAGTCCGAGTCCTTGCTGACGATCGAGAGGCGGCGTATGTCCGAGAGGGAGATGCCGGAGTTGGAGCGGGAGCGGCTCCCGTGGCTGTCGGAGCATGAGTCGGACGACATGCGCCGCACGTGATCCGGCATGTAGAAGACGCCGCTGTTGCTTCGCGACCTCGTCGAGTAGGAGCTCGAGCTGTCCGTCCCCGAGTCCCTCGACCACCTCCTCGCCATCCAGTGGTCCCCGTGAGTCAGCTGCGGTGACGAGCACCTCCTCTGCAGCCGCATCCTCCGATCCTCCGCTTCCGACCCGCTCTGGCACGAAGACGAGTACTCCATCTCCAGCGACCTCAACATCTTCTTCGTCCTCTTCTTCTTGCTGTCCATCGAAGGCGGCGCGTTCAACTCGATGACCTTCATCTTCTCTTCCTGCCGCCAATTCCATTCCTTCTGAATCGCGTTATGAGCGCTTTCCGTCCTCACAAACTCGACCAAAGCGCTGATTTTCCCGATCATTTCCGGATGTTTATTAACGAAATGCCGGACGTCCGCCGGAATCGGATTTCCGGGCCTCAAAATCCGGATCAACGCGATTTCACCGCAGCTTTTGAACATTTCCGCCACGTTTTCTATCGTCGGTTTTTCCAGCGGCAAATCGACGGCGACGACTGTCCGAGAAGGCGTCGTCTGGTCGTAAGCCGGCAGAGGGTCGACTCTCCTCAACTTCGTGCCAGCCTCGTTAATTTCTAATTTCTTGGATTTGGCCAAAGCGAAAGCCACGACTCGCCAATCTTTGGCCAAATGTTTGACCCTCTTAAAACTTGAGATCAATTTCAAAGACACGTACCCTTCTTTGTTCCTTTTGACGTGCTTGAGGAGGAACGCGTCTTTGGTGATGTTGACGTCGGAAAAGTAGAATTCGACCTGGTCGACGATCTTCTGAGCGAGCTCGTCGTCCGGAGGAACGAATTCCGTCTCTTCGTCGTCGTTTTTGACGACTTTTTTCCGATTCGCGTCGTCCGAGGCGCTGTCGGACAAGTCGGCGTGATGAGCGTCCTCTTCTTTCAATTGAAAACTGTCGACGGACGACAAGCTATCTTTAGTGTCCGAGTGGTTCATGGGAGGCTTCAAAGGCAAATTACTCACGATTTCCATAATTTTTTGCTTCAATTCGAGTCGATCTAGTTCGTCCATGTCGTTTTGAACCGTCGAATCGTCGACGTCGCACTTCACTTCTTCGCAGGGCTCCAAATTCGACTCGAGCTCCGAATCCGGCCGATCGTCGAGCGGTTTCCTAACATTCAATTCCGAATTCGGCTCCTCGTCCAGTCGTTTCTGAGCCTCCAAATCCGGTATTTGCTCCTCCGAATTGGGCTTCTCTTCGAGTCGATTTTGAGCCTCCAAACCCGGCATTTGCTCCTCCGAATTCGGCTTCTCTTCGCGTCGTTGAGCTTCTGTTGGCTTCAAAATCGGCGTCCGTTCATTCGGCTCGCTTCCGTCGTACGACTCCTCACCCGGCTCGCGAAGCATCGTGCTCGATTCACACTTAACACATATATATTTACACGTCAACTCACGCGAGAACACTGAGTGCCGCTTCTCCCACTCTTCCAATATATACTCTCCGTTCTCAATGTCACGGACCGTCGGCCGTCCACTTCCCCTCGCTCTCCTCCTCTTCTTCTTCTTATCTACCTTGGGCCGCCGCCTGACAATTTTAAGTTGCCGCACTGACCTACATCTTCCCGTGCATCGATGTTTACTGTAGCGATACACCCTGTATTCATACAGCTTCTATTATAACACACGTATTTCCGTTAAGAGGCGATTCGGGCGTTTGAAACGGTCAAAATCTTCAATAGAGAATCAACATTTCGTGAAAGTTCGATTCATGCAGCGAATTACATCTATGAGCGAATTTTCAAATAATCATTTTGGCCGATTTTATTGGTTATTCTTATAGGAAATTTCACGCCGATCCCGAATGTACCATATGTTCCCTATGTTTAGGATGGTAATTTACACCAAAAACCTCAAACAACACGTTTTTAAAGCGATTTTTGACTCTAAATTTTCAAAATTTGACCCCTTGGAGTACGGCAAAAACTGTGGCCAACGAACTCATCCTCTCTCTTGATAATATTGACTTTTTACATTTTTTTTTGGATTTTTTATCTCGATTCTAGGGTCATATACCTATCGTTCGGAATGACATATATATAAATATATGAATAAGTATATTTACATATGAGACAAAACGTCGTCATATCTGTTCTCAAAATCCAAATTCTAATGGATTAGTTGAGAGTTCCTGTCATGCAGCATGAGTTGATGAGTGAATTTTCAAAGACTCATTCTAGCCAATTTGGTGGGGCTTATAGGATATTTCACGCTGATTCCGAATATACCACATGTTCCTATGTTTAAGATGGTAATTTACACCTAAAACCTTAAATAACAAGTTTTTTAAAGCGATTTTTGACTCTAAATGTTCAGAATTTGACCCCCAGGAGTACTCCAAAAATTCTGGCCAACGAACTCATCCTTTCTTTTGATATTATTGACTTTTTACATTTTTTTTTTTCTGGATTTTTTAATCTCGATTCCACCTATAAACGAAAAAGTGTTGAATTTCTTGAATTTCAGGAATCGTTTTAGAATGGTCTGGAACGGATTTCCATGAAGAAAATTTTCAAAAATTTGCATTACCAACATGTTGAAGCCATTGAAAAAGCTTCATTTTCTTCAAAAATTCGCTAAAATGAGGAACAAGTTGAAATTTTCAAATTTTTTTCTTTCAAATGGGAACCCTCATTTACTTCAAATTTGGATTCTACGTGAAATTTCATGAACAAATGATCCCTCACTCGAAATTTTGAGTGCGCAAATACCCTCAAAATTTGCACCAAACGCAAGAAATCCAGCTGTTTGGGTGCAGTAAACTACCAATACATGATTTTGTAACTATGATTTTTGTATTATTCTACCATATTTTTGGGTCAAAATAACTGCTATAGCTTTACGGCCTGTCCCTCTAGGACCCTCGTATTTTGAATAGGAAACGAGTCGGACAAACGTTTAAAAGGGTTAAAATCTTCAATACAGAATCAAAATTTCGTAAAAGTTCCATTCATTGTGGAGGATCAACGCTTGTCTTGAAAAATCCACATAAGTAACAGATTGCGCGAAATCATTCCTATGTGCTTAGAAGTTAGAAATCGTATGTCCGTTTCCACGCTTACAATGTTTTATCATGCGTTGGTACAATCCACAATTTCGTACAGTATTCTCGTATGTGATTGACCATGAAAAAATACCCCGTAAGTCATGTACTACACCCTGTAATTACATAATCCGCAAAAACATGGTTTCCCCAGATTATAGCATAATTAGCGCCTGTTTTGGCCAGGCCAAAAATTAAAGTGATTTTTCCATGACATTTCCCGTTTAATTCGAATCTGCAAATCTTCGAATTCAGATTTTTCTTCAATATTTATGCTTTGCAATTAAAAAAAAAAAAAAATCTGGATTTGAATGGAATATTCAGAATTTTGGTTTGGAATGTTCTCGATTTAGTTGGGAAAATTCTGAATTTTATTGGAAAATTCTGAATTTGGTTATGAAAATTCTTAATTTAACTTGGAAAATTTATAAAATACGTTTCCACTTCAGGAATCGTTTTAGAATGGTCTGGAACGGACTCCCGTGGAGAAAATATTTCCGAGAATTGTTAGAAATACAAAAGTTTCTCGAAAATTCGCTTGGAAAAAAACCGAGAAAATCGAGATATTGCTGCTGATTGTCATCGACGTACAGACTGACAGAATTATTTAGATGTGAAGGTGGAAAACAAAAAAGTTCCATTCATGCAGCATGAGTTGGTGAGCGAATTTTCAAAGAATAATTTTAACCGATTTCGTGGGTGATTCTTGTAGGAAATTTCACGCTGATTCCGAATGTACCATATGTTCCTATGTTTAGGATGGTATTTCACACCAAAAACCTCAAAAAACACGTTTTTTAAGCGATTTTTGAAACTAAATTTTCAAAATTTGACACCTTGGAGCACTCCAAAAATTCTGGCCAACGAACTCATCCTTACTTTTGATATTATTGACATTATAAAATTTTTTTGGATTTTTTATCTCGATCCCACGGGCAGATATCGTCTGGAGTGACACATATTTAAATATATATATATAAAAATACACATGAAAAAGTGTTAAATTTCAGGAATCGTTTTAGAATGGTCTGAAACGGATTTCCTTTAAGAAAATCGTCAAAAATTCGCATTAAAAAATTTTTGAAGCCATTGCAATTGTCTACGACTCGTTCTCTATATACCGTACTTATTTATTTTCTCCTTACTAACTATTTTATTGCGTAGACAAAATACTCTTTGTTGGAACTTTTCACAACTTTAACTTTTTTATTGTTAAGACGATAACCCATGTGATGGAACATGTGATGGAAACTAATAATTTTTGAAGTTACTCGCCAAATCTGGCGACACTCCGGGCCAGGGAATCAGCCGGACGAAAGGTTCGGCTCCTCAGCTTCGCCTTTATTAGGAAGTTCCGGAGGGCAACCATGCTGATGGATTGAGATATTAATCGTCGATTAGGAAGGATAAGCTTGAGCGTTCTGATGTTCCCATCCCTGCCTCTTCTGATGTCGGAGATCTTCTTGGTTATCAATACTTTGAGTGAACTAAAGCGTTTTGATTCAATTCCAAATGGGTCAGTGTGTTCGATATGTTCACCTTCGTTCGTTAGAAGTATGGGAATTATTTCTGTTTCGTATTCTGCTTCCGTTTCCGCCACTTCCTTTCTACTCCCGAATTCTTTTGGCCAAAACTTCTCTTCTCTCTGCTCTGTCTGTTTATGTTTCCCAATCGTCCTCCTCAATCCCTGTTTCACCTTTTGCTTACCTATTTCTTCAAGTATCGGTTGTATTGCTTTCCACTTTTCGTAAATCTTAGAGGTCAGTCCATCGTTCCACTCCAATTTCTCTTCCCACGTATCTAGTACAAATATTTTTTTCTGAATCAATATTGGGTTAAATAATCCAAGAGGATCGAAATACGAGGACACGAACCTCACCACCTCTCTTTTAGTGATATCTGGGCCAGTTAGTTTGATCTTACTCTTCCCCGAAATAACATCTTCTTTTACTTTCCAATTTAGCCCTAAAATTTTCATTTCTTTTGTGTCATCTCCTACTAACTTTCTAAGAGACGGGACGTTTGACATCGAGCTTCTTGAATTCACATTTGCTCCCTGAAAGATCTTTCTGCCTTCGTTGCATAGTTTTATTGCTTCATCCTCAATCACATCCCACTACTACATTATCCACGTAAATATTCCTCCATATATTCTCAGCTACTTCTTCTGTTACTTTTGATTCTTCTTCTGCTTCTTGAGATCCATGATTATAATTTTCTTCTCCGGCTTTTGGTTTGTCACATTGTTAAGACGATAACCCACCACCAACATGTGATGGAAACTAATAATTTTTGAAGTTACTCGCCAAATCTGGCCACAGCAATAGCTTCATTTTCTTCGAAAATTCGCTTGTTCAGAAAGCTGTGAAACGTAAGAAGCAAGTGGAAATTTTGATTTTGGAGGACAACAATGTTTTTAAATCGTTTTACGAATACTACATAGCCTTGCCTGATGCGTGGCCTTTGGGTATACTATCAGTGGTTCCCGGAAATCTATTTTTCTATGGTAACTATGTGATAATAGCTTTGTAAAATAATCTTATAAGACTGACAGAATGTTGTTTTCATTGGAAAATAATATTAAAATAATATATTACATTCGTAATTGAGGTAAAAAAAAAACTTGTCCACTTCTGGTACCTAGAAAGTCCGCTACTGGAGCAATCGCGAGTTTGGGTGACCACTATGGGTGCAAAATCAGATTCGCGGGATTTGATGATTATTAGCTTTATATGCAAACGAATTGAAAATTTTCGTATTCCTACCCATTCAGAGATGTCCATTACACACTAATATCAATTGATTCACAAGTGAACTCATTTTGAATAAAATGGGGGAACAAAAAACTGACAATTTTTTCTTAGTAGGTCCACAAGGGGTACGTTTACCCTAGTTGGGAAAATTCTGAATTCGATCGGAAAATTCTGATTTTTTGTGAAAATTCTTAATTTAACTTGGAAAATTTATAATACACTAAAATAAGTATACCTACACTTCTTCAGGAATCGTTTCAGAATGGTCTGGAACGAAGTCCTGTGGGGAAAATATTTTCAAAAGTTTCTCGAAAATTCGCTTAAAAAAAAAACGAGAAAATTGAGATATTTCTGCTGCTCGTCATCGACGTACAGACTGACAGACTTTAGATGTGAAGGTGGAAAACAAAAATCCAAATCGTTCAACAAAATATTTAATTTTACTGTAAACAGATTACTCTCTTTGTATTGCCCAAAAGAGAAATATCAAAATTTTGCTACTCAGAAAGGTGAGATTCCCTGCTGCACGAGTTCTCAAACGATTTAATATTTTAGATGTTGCTAACATTTATGGAAAAATTGTACTTATTCGTATTAACACAAATTATCTCGGTGGGAGAGAATTTCTGGCGACACAAGATTAGCCAATAATGTTACTCTAAAACTTCCGTCTAACATCTGAAGGACAACATTTTTTCTCATATAACGGAATAGAAATATTCAATAACCTTCCTAATGAAGTAAATTTCATTTATTCACATGTCGGGTAAATTTTTCGGAGGTTTAAAGGATAACCTGATGTGTTTCCTTATAAATAAAAATGATCGGCGTTTTATTTGTGTATCTACCAGGTGAAAAGCTTACATATTTCAGTTTGCATTGTGAAAAGTAAGTTGAAGCGACTCCCCGCTCCTCAGCACAAGTTTTCTCATTTAAAGAGGGGCGGCCGCATTGTGGGAATGTATTCATTGTACCTGAATGTTTTTATTTCAAATAAATGCATTATTTAAAAAAAATGCAGCATGAGTTGATGAGCGAATTTTCAAATAATCATTTTAGCCGATGTGATAGGTGATTCTCATTGAAATTTTCACGCTGATTCCGAATATACCATATGTTCCTATGTTTAGGACACACAAAACCTCTGACAAAAAAGACTCTAAATTTTCAAAATTTTACCCTTGGAGTACTCCAAAAATTCTAGCCAACGAACTCATCCTTTCTTTTGATATTATTGGCATTTTGAAATTTTCTTTGGATTTTTTACCTTTTTTGGACATATACCTATTAGGTACACGACAAGAAATAGAAAATCAACTAAAAATGAGCAAGAAACTGGAATCGCAATTCACATACATGACAAGAAATAGAAAATTCACTTAAAACGAGCAAGAAACTGGAATCGCAATTCACATATGTACTTACATAACAAGAAATAGAAAATTCAGTTAAAATTAGCCAGAAACTGGAATCGCAACCACACACATGACAAGAAAGACAAAATTCACTTAAAATGAGCAAGACACTCGAATCGCAATTCACATACATGACAAGAAATAGAATATTCAGTTAAAATAAGCAAGAAACAAAAAATTCACATACATCACAAGAAATAGAAAATTCAGATAAAATTAGCAAGGAACTAGAATCGAAATTCACATACATGATAAAAAATAGAATATTCAGTTAAAATAAGCAAGAAACTGGAATCGCGATTTACATAAATGACAAGAAATGGAAAATTCACTTAAAATTAGCAAGAAACATAAACTGAAATTAAACTATAATGAGAAATAGTAGCCCTAAATTTAAATGTGACAAACAATAGGAACTTCATTTAAATTAGCCATTGATAATGTCAGAACCTCACTCATAGGTACCTAGTTGCTAGGAATGAAATGAGTTGCCAGCCTAGGAATTATGACCGAAATTCCAGAGCTTCCAGATGGGAAATTTAGCCCGTAAATTGCCTAAAGTGGACACTACTTATTTAGTTTTGCCCGAAAACCTGGAACAACAGCTGAAAGCTGGGAAACACAGTTCTTTTGTGTTAAGCTCAGTAACTGAACCTGAAGTCTTGAAAATCATTTCGGAGTTGAAAGGAGGGTCTGCACCAGGTTGGGACAATATCAACCTTGAGGTTCTAAAAAAGTGTAAAGATAAGGTCGCGAAACCACTTTGTTATCTAATAATTAGAAGTTTTGAACTTGGCGTTTTTCCTGACTGTCTAAAAATGGCTTTAGTACCTACTTCCGTTGTTCAAGGCGGGGTACAAGCGCAATGTAAGCAATTATAGGCCTATTTCCTTGGTGAGCAATATTGCCAAAATGTTTGAAAAATGCTTCAAGCACCAATTGGTACATACGATATTTGGAAACTGAAAACCTAATGTATGATTACCAGTATGGTTTTCGAACAGGAAGAAGCACTCAAGATGCGTCATGTCAATTGAATGCCTTAATAATGCAAGACTTGGACAGAGGTCAAAAACCATTAGCAAATTTATTGATCGGATGAAGGCTTTTGACACTATTTCACATAGTAAATTGTTGGAAAAAATGGATAGGTTAGGAGTTGACTCAAGGTCCCGAGATTGAGTTAGAAGTTATTTGCACAAAAGGACACAGTGTGTCAAGGTAAACGGAGTCCAAGGTTCCATCAGTATAAAAATAAAAATAAACCGGAGTTAAACAGAAAAAAGTTTTTTCTGTTTGACTCCGGTTTCTTTTTATAGAAATGGGTTTCCACAATTTCGTCCAGAGTGATTTAGGAATGGAACGAACATTAGTAGGGTGAATTTGGGATCCCACAAGGCACCGTGCTGGGACCAATATTTTTCATTTTGTACGTGAACGATATTGGGTACCTGTCTACTGGGGGTAAGATATTGTTATTCCCTGATGACTCGGTAATATACTTTTCCTTCAGGTGATTGGGCCTGTACCGTTAAACTTGCTGAAAGGGGGTTCCAAATAGTAAACTCTTGGTTAGATGAAAATCAGTTAACCTTAAATTTAAATAAAAAAGTGTGGCTCCCTTTTGCTCTGACATCACTATCAAGACCTCCGTCAAACCTAAAATTAAGCTTACATGGGACAAAGTGTGATTTGCAAGCTTGCTTAAACTGTCCTCCGGTGGCCAGATCCGATAAAACCAAGTACTTAGGTATATATTTGGATAGTGATACGATGTGGTGTATCAATATAGCTTATGTTAACAGACGTCTCCGCAAACTTATCTATATTTTTCCCGTTTGAAAAGAGTATTAAATTTGAATTTAATGAAACTACTTTATTACTCATTGGTACAATCCGTACTACTATATGGACTCCCCACTCATGGCGGGGCATACAGCTCTACTTTAAAACCCCTGAACGTTACACACAAAATTCTGGTAAGAATTGTAAATGGAAGTGAATTTGCAGCACACATAGAGCCTATTTTCAAATCCTTACAAATCTTGAATTTTGGTCAGTTATTAAAAATCAATAATATAAAGCAAGTATTAAAAGACCAACTGTTCATTCATCCGCAACACGATATAACCACTAGATTTGAAATTAACAAATTCATTTCTCTTCCCTTATGCCCCACGACAGCAGCGCAAAATTGTTATTGTTACTAAGGCATATTATCTTTTAACAAACTACCTACTTCAATAAAAACGCAATTACTGGAAAAGCCTAATAATTGTTCGCTACTTAAGAAATTCTTTTTGTCTCACCAGATACTAAAATATAGTTTTTTTTTCTCTCTTTCAACTTTGTCTTGGAAATTAAATTATAACAGAAACTTATTTCTTTCTTTTCACGTCTGTCTGTAATATTGTTCAAATTAATAGTTTTTTTAGTAAACCTTTTGCTCATCGACTCATCTCTCTAGCGCGGGCTCTTCGCCCATTTTGAGAAATTATATTTCTGTATATCCTTAATTTTATAAACTAATGTAATGTACTTACTGGAGAAATAAATTCATTTTCATTTCATTTCGAAACTATAAACTAAAATGCACATTTAACTTGAAATGACGAATTGTTCGTTGCAATTGAATTGTTCGTTGAAACGAAGGAAAGAAGATCAGAGGTCCAATCGTCTATATAGGTAATTACCTTTTAAATATGACTAGAAATGTCAAAGCTTCTAGATATTGAAAATTGTAGACTAATTTTGACTGAACATCAATTGAAGAACTTCTGAGCTCAGAAGCCCAATCGCCAAACGGTAATTAAAATTTCAAAATTATCATCATTAAAATATGCCACACCAACTTTGTTTAAATCAGTGTTCTTTTACGTCCTTTACGGGGTTCTTGAAAACATATTGCACGTGAGACCATCCCAAGCACCCGAATGATTTGTGCGGTTAAATGTCACATACATACAGAATAAATGTAGCTATAATATAATATAAAACGCTACAATAGCATACTAATAATCATAATATAATACATAATATGTATTATCATATTATAATACATACGCTATAATATCATATACATGCATATATAATACATGACAAGAAATAGAAAATTCAGTTAAAATTAGCCAGAAACTGGAATCGCAATTCACATACATGACAAGAAATAGAGAATTAACTTAAAATTAGCCAGAAACTGGAATCATAATTAAATGGAAAATTAAAGACTAATTTTGTTTGAACATCAATCGAAGAATTTCTGAGATCAGAAGCCCAATCATCAATCGGTAATTAAAATTCAAAAAATTATCATCATTAAAATATGCCACACCAACTTTGTTTAAGTCAGTGTTCTTTTACGTCCTTTACGGGGTTCTTGAAAACATATTGCACGTGAGACCATTCCAAGCACCCGAATGATTTGTGCGGTTAAATGTCACATACATACAGAATAAATATAGCTATAATATAATATAAAACGCTACAATAGCATACTAATAATCATAATATAATACATAATATGTATCATCATAATATAATACATACGCTATAATATCATATACATGCGTATAAAATACATGACAAGAAATAGAAAATTCAGTTCAAATTAGCCAGAAACTGGAATCGCAATTCACATACATGACAAGAAATAGAGAATTCATTAAAATCAGCAAGAAACCGGAATCGCAATTTACATACATGACAAGAAATAGTGAATTAACTTAAAATTAGCCAGAAACTGGAATCATAATTATATGGAAAATTAAAGACTAATTTTGTTTGAACTTCAATCGGAGAATTTCAGAGATCAGAAGCCCAATCGAAAATCGGTAATTAAAATTCCAAAATTATCATCATTAAAATATGCCACACCAACTTTGTTTAAATCAGTGTTCTTTTACGTCCTTTACGAGGTTCTTGAAAACATATTGCACGTGAGACCATCCCAAGCACCCGAATGATTTGTGCGGTTAAATGTCACATACATACAGAATAAATATAGCTATAATATAATATAAAACGCTACAATAGCATACTAATAATCATAATATAATACATAATATGTATTATCATAATATAATACATACGCTATAATATCATATACATGCATATAAAATACATGACAAGAAATAGAATATTCAGTTAAAATTAGAATGAAACTGGAATCGCAATTTACATACATGACAAGAAATAGAGAATTAACTTAAAAATAGCCAGAAACTGGAATCATAATTATATGGAAAATTAAAGACTAATTTTGTTTGAACATCAATCGAAGAATTTCTGAGATCAGAAGCCCAATCATCAATCGGTAATTAAAATTCCAAAATTATCATCATTAAAATATACCACACCAACTTTGTTTAAATCAGTGTTCTTTTACGTCCTTTACGGGGTTCTTGAAAACATATTGCACGTGAGACCATCCCAAGCACCCGAATGATTGGTGCGGTTAAATGTCACATACATACAGAATAAATATTGCTATAATATAATATAAAACGCTACAATAGCATACTAATAATCATAATATAACACATTATATGTATTATCATAATATAATACATACGCTATAATATCATATACATGCATATAAAATACTTGACAAGAAATAGAAAATTCAGTTCAAATTAGCCAGAAACTGGAATCGCAATTCACATACATGACAAGAAATAGAGAATTAACTTAAAATTAGCCAGAAACTGGAATCATAATTATATGGAAAATTAAAGACTAATTTTGTTTGAACTTCCATCGAAGAATTTCTAAGATCAGAAGCCCAATCGCCAATCGGTAATTAAAATTCCAAAATTATCATCATTAAAATATGCCACACCAACTTTGTTTAAATCAGTGTTCTTTTACGTCCTTCACGGGGTTCTTGAAAACATATTGCACGTGAGACCATCCCAAGCACCCGAATGATTTGTGCGGTTAAATGTCACATACATACAGAATAAATATAGCTATAATGTAACATAAAACGCTACGATAGCATACTAATAATCATAATATAATACATAATATGTATTATCATAATATAATACATACACTATAATATCATATACATGCATATAAAATACATGACAAGAAATAGAAAATTCAGTTCAAATTAGCCAGAAACTGGAATCATAATTATATGGAGAATTAAACTAATTTTGTTTAAACTTCAATCGAAGAATTTCTGAGATCAGAAGCCCAATCGCCAATCGGTAATTAAAATTCCAAAATTATCGTCATTAGAATATGCCACACCAACATTGTTTTAATCAGTGTTCTTTTACGTCCTTTACGGGGTTCTTGAAAACATATTGCACGTGAGACCATCCCAAGCACCCGAATGATTTGTGCGGTTAAATGTCACATACATACAGAATAAATATACCTATAATATAATATGAAACGCTACAATAGCATACTAATAATCATAATATAATACATAATATGTATTATCATAAAATAATACAATATAAAACAATAATACAATACAATAAATACAATATAATACAATATAATATCATATACATGCATATAAAATACATGACAAGAAATAGAAAATTCAGTTAAAATTAGCCAGAAACTGGAATCGCAATTCTTATACATGACAAGAAAGAGAAAATTCATTAAAATCAGCAAGAAACTGGAATCGCAATTTACATACATGACAAGAAATAGAGAATTAACTTAAAATTAGCCAGAAATTGGAATCATAATCATATGGAAAATTAAAGACTGATTTTGTTTGAACTTCAATCGAAGAATTTCTGAGATCAGAAGCCCAATCATCAATCGGTAATTAAAATTCCAAAATTATCATCATTAAAATATGCCACACCAACTTTGTTTGAGTTTGCCAACGTTGTCGCAGTTTTTAATTTGTTTGCTATTTGCAGCTGTTTTTCGTTAAAAAGAAGGTTACCACTCGATTCGGCACAAAATTTTATTTCATGTTGCGTTGGAAACACAAAACAGCCTAATTGACTTGGGTTGTGTTTGCAACTACACATTAAGGCTCAGGTATATTGTTGAGCAAAGCAATATATATTGCTCAGATACTGGTAACTCTTTGAACGCCTCTTCGAGTGAGAGTTATCCCTGATTGAGATTGAGCAGAATTTGAAAAAGGGGAAGGATGAATGTGAAGGGTAAGGGGAAAGAACAAGGAATGTCACAACAAAAAAAATGTTTTGAAAAAAAAAACAGCTCTTTCATTTTAGCGAATTTTCGAAGAAAATGATTAAACCGAGATTACAGCATAAAACATGTTTTAATTAAATCAAATAAATAAACTAATATCACCACGTGATTCAGCGTCGAAAAATAATGAAATTTCATGTGCCACACTCTGGTTCCCGAAAATCAGATTTTTGCGCAATTTCACGGTTGAGCGATTTTCAGCGTTTGCCGGTAGGTTTGCGTGACTTTAAAAAAATCGATTGAGGTGTCAAACCTTTATGAAATTTTGCGTAGAATCCGAATCTGCAATAAAAAATGGGGGTTCCCATTTCAAATAACAAATTTAGTGCGCAAAAATATCTCATTTGAGATCTACATAAAAAAATAAGCCATTCTGATTTGATATCTGCCCGTGGGATCGAGATAAAAAATCCAAAAAATTTGTAAAATGTCAATAATATCAAAAGTAAGGATGAGTTCGTTGGCCAGAATTTTTGGAGTACTCCAAGGGGTCAAATTTTGAAAATTTAGTACCAAAAATCGCTAAAAAACGTGTTTTTGAGGTTTTTGGTGTGAAATACCATCCTAAACATAAGAACATATGGTATATTCGGAATCAGCGTGAAATTTCCTATAAGAATCACCCACAAAATTAGTTAAAATTATTCTTTGAAAATTCGCTCACCAACTCATGCTGCATGAATGGAACTTTTTTTTTATTTAACTCTAAAAAAAATCAATATTTTTCGCGTTATATTAGGAAAAGAAAATTTCCCGACACCCATGAGTTCCATTTAACATAATTTGAATATTGTTTGACTCCAAATACCAACAGAATGTGTTATTGAGCTCGAATTCGGAAAAAATGGACATTTCCTTTTCTTTCCCCTGACCCTTCATGTTAACAATTCAAAAGGAGTGACCCATTGACCACCGCAGGGGTTGGGTAGGAGGGTAGTATATCAGGTAGGCATATTTCTGAATAAGGAAAAATACGGTTTATCAATTGTGAGACCTTACCTTGATTGAGTTACTGCGTTTCACGGATTGTCAACCAGGAGCCATCGCGTGATCTCTTGTCGACAATTTTTTGATAAGCGAGTGGGCAGATAAAATATTCACGTTGAATCTGCACCACCGCTAGTTGGAACCGACCAGGAGCACCAGCTCCTACATCCATTCGAATGATCGAGTTCATTCTATCATTTTGTATGTGGAGTCCTTACGTGACGCCTGAGCTTAGACCCCTCCGAAAATAAGAATAATATAAAAACGTCTGCCAAGTTGGGTGTGGCACATAGCTTCCTCGTATCCACAACATGACTTTATATAGCATTAATGAATTCATCAATTTGCAATGATTATAATCATGTGAGTATAATCTGAGTGTGAGTATAATCTTTGAGTATAATTAGAGTGAGGAGATAATCAGCAGCTTATTAATATACAGAAATACTAACCCTTTGTTTTTGTAACATCATCAAGTGTTGTACGAGATAGTTTTTTTTTTGTCTTTATAAGTTTAAATTTTGATTTTTGGCATTACTCTTGTTGGGTGACACAGGCCTAGCCTTCGTTATTCTTGCTTGAAGTATTTTCTAATTTTTGTATTGTCTGTACCTACAACAAATAAATAAATAAAAAATAAAATAAAATAAAAAATAATTAAATTCATAGGGACTCATCAATTGGATTACTACCTGCACAATCCCTGAAAATTCCATCGGAAACGGATGAAAATTGTCGAAGTTATGAGTGCTTCACGTTCACTCATGAGCAGAGGCTACCGTTGGTCGGCTGGTAATGAATTTTATAGGGGGCCATTTAGGGCCTTAACCGCGATATCCCTGAGAATTTCATCAAAATCGGGTAGAAATTGTGGAAGTTATGCGTGTTGCAAGGATTCCCGGACACACAGGCAGATAGACCGACGGACAGAAACCAAACCAAAATTGTTCAGGACGGTCTACAACGTAAAGAGCTAGTTGAAATTCTGATTTTGGTTTATTATTTTCAATAATGAACCATTGGAA
>JAEMON010000001.1:71060890-71077245 GCA_030264115.1 Lygus lineolaris
AATCAGATCGTACCATGTAATTTGTGGAGTAGTCCACGGAGATTTGGAACCTCTGATATGGTTTCGCTACATTTAACATTTTCGGTAAGATTAACGGAAGAGATTGATGTTTGAACTCCGGTGAACACGCTGGGTTCGGGAGCACTTATTCTATCTACCTGATAATAGCGAAAAACTTCGGTGGAGCAATCATTCATTACATTGCAGATGTCCTCTGAGAATTCAATAGCTGGAGTGTCAACAGTACGATCTTCATCGTCTTTGGTCTCTTTGTCATTGTCTTTGGGCTGTTGGCTATCCCAGTAGTTCTCCTTGGGAAATAATTCTTGATCGACGATAGTGGAGCAATCATCCTCTAAATTGAGGATTTCCTCTGGGAATTCAACGGCTGGAATATCAAGTTTATCTTTGACAGTATGTGGTTTATCTTCATCCTCACCGGCCTCAACTAAAAGCGAAGATGACACGACGGAAAACATGGATGAACTGTCGTATGATGTGAATATTAACATTATTCTAGGCGAAAACTCGGTTCAAGAAATTTAATCTCAAAGGGAAGAATTTCACTTGGATCCAGTGCCAGTATCGAGCCCAAAAAGCACTCAAGGAAATGACGTGTCAGTAGGCACTGGTTCGAACGAAAATTTACCCTCGTTACCGAAAAGTGAAATATATTTTCAAGGCAGAACCAACAGTTCAGGGCAACCAGATGAAAATTTTATACAAAACGTGGGCGATTTCGAAAACCCCGAGTTCTCTCTTGAAATGTCACCAAATGTACCAAATTATAACTTCTCTGAAGAGTTCGAACCTCAAATAATCCTAGCTGACTACAACGCCGACAACAGTACTGTTCCGGTATCTTTTGGTGTGAGTGCCGTGACTGTTGATGACAGTATCCCGATAGTGTCCGTTGGTATGACAAGTTATTATGGAGCCTCTAAATGGCAGGAGCCTATTCCTTACACAGCACCGGATAATACGGGTGCGATCAATTTCGATACTGCAGGTTTACGATTCATCTCTAAGAATGAAAGCTTATTCTACACTCACATGAGACCAGAGAGCAAGCCCTTGAATGAGGGTTAGGAATGCTCCATCGGCAAATTAAACAGTGAATTGTATCCGTTCATTGATGGCACATCATATGTAATTGGAATCCCAGAAGAAGTAAGAAAAGACGATTATTTCAACCCTTGTGTTGGTGCAGCGCCTTCCGGTAGGGCTATTTCAGGCAAAACCATAGACAATTCAAAATGTGAAGCTTTGAAAGTAGGAGGCTTTTCTCTGGATGAACAGGAAATCTAAGTAGTAGGCAGAAGAGAGGAAAGCTGGTCAATGGGCCAACGTCTTTTGCAGCACGATCAATTTCCGTTAGCAGAGGGAATCGAGTTGAAGTACAGAGATGGATGCTACCGTTCGGCAATGGCAGTCCGAGTTGAAAGCGAACATTTACAAAAAAATACTCAACCATGTACGGTTTGGAATGCTTCAGAGCAACTTTTACTGGTCCAAAAGACCTCTTCATACCATAACGGTTTCCTATCTTCCGAACAGTACCAACCAGCTCAGGAAACAGTTCATCAGCATCCAGTTGACTTTGTAGGCACCGATCGACTAACTTCAAGGTGCAGTTTACGAAAACGGCCAGGAAGCTGTATGCAATTCAACAAATGGTTACGAGTTTATTAATCCGTACGAAGTAAGTGTCTTTCCAATGCTGAACATACCATTTTGCCTTCCAGATCCTTCTTACGGCCAGAGGGGACCTATTCCACCGTTCGTTTCCCCGATTGGACCAGTCAACATGGAACAAAATGAAGGCCCACCCGTGCAACTGGAGGCACATGCTCAAAATGGTTTATATCCTCTAACTGCTCATCCCTATTTGGTCGAGTTCCAAGCTGATGGTAATGGAAGCACAGCACAAAATTATATTTCCATCAAAAACGAAATACCTCCAGCAGAAATGAACAGGAACTACCCACTCCCTCAAATATGCGTCAATGAACCGGTTGAAGAACACGATAATGGCACTACGGAATGTCCGATACCGGACCCATATTTTCAGTTAGCCGAAAACTCTAGCTTGCATTTAGTAAAAAGCAAAGCTGAGTCGTACAATGGAAGCCTATTTTGTGAATCACTTAGGTCCATACTGAGTTCCCATAATGCTGAGAGTGATAATGTTGTACCATCATGTAGCTGCAGTAGTATGAAATGCTACAACCCTTCTTTAGTCGTACGATCTCGTGAAACGAGCTTGTCGAATGATTCACTCCCGTCAATTATTGTGGAAGGCAGTTAGGGCAAGAGCGTCGATGAAGACTATCCAGCAAAAGAAAAGTTCATGAATGACGTCAACACTGCTTTAAACGAGTCAATGATGGATCAGATTCTATGTAATGCCGATGAGTTTCCAATAAGCTTCTTAGGACGTGGAGATTGCGAAGCAGAACTGATGGGCACGAGTGTAGATATTGTTCCCGAAGATGTTTGAGCGAACTCTGCAGGGTATAATGGAAACTAACGATGAATCAGAGCTTAATAATAACTTTGAGGAAGCATATTCGGGTCACAAGATTATTCCTGGAGAAAGGACGGAAGTACATAACTTGGAGCCTTTGAACCTAGTCGAGGAGGATGTAAACACCGCCATTCAAGAAAGTGAAGTGAATGACATTTTAACTGAAATTTTGGTGTCTGTGGTCGAAATTAACTTGGAAAGAGTGAAAAACAGCTGTTCACAGTCAAAAGTGTTTATGACGATCGTGTGTGTGTGACGAGTGTGTGTTTATGACAATCACGATAGTTCGCAGATCGTTGAGTACAATGGACCTGAAACGTGTGTCATGTCTCAGATGGAAGTAGAAAACATTATTGTTCAGGATAATGTTGTTCAATTCGATAGGATGTCATTTTTTGTAACTGATAGCTTGTTTGAGGCCACCTCCTGATGAAAGCATTGAAATTGAGGGTTCAAGGTCCAATGAGGATGGAAAGATATATGGTAATAACGAAATGGTAAACATAATATTAGGGGATAAGAATGAAACCTTGGTTGAGAAAGTTCTAGAAGTTCGTTTGAGGGAATCAACTCTGGATTGGTAAATGTAGACGATGGTGATCACGGTCGCCATATTTTAGAGCTGACTCGAGAGGAGTACTCTTCGGTTTTATAATATTAAAGTATTGCTACTTCGAACTATTTTTATGAATGAAGCACGACTGTTTGTGTGAATCAAACGATGGAAAGTGAACTTTTATTAATTTTGAATATTTGAAATCATATGAAGCATGCGGTTGAAGAATTTAATTAACATACCAAATTTAGTAGTGACAGTGATCAAAATTGTGACGCCGTCAAATAATAGGTAGCCAGAATAGACGTATAGAATCATTTACTGAACATTTCGGCAAAATTAGTAGAATAGTTGCGGAATTATCCCTGTGACAATAAATTTCAAGTATGCGCATTCGAAGTAGCCATCACTTATCCAATTGTGGCAAAATTCATAGGTAATTGTCTTGGAGTCAGCCCCAAACTACCCTCCGAATTTGAGCGAGATTTGAGAGCATTAGGAACGAAGAAATCGTAGTTTCAGGAAATTCATGTTGCGCACGCGCACAAGCTACTGGTTTTCCGGTGGCTATGAAATTGATAGGGGACTATTTAGGGGCTACCCTTTACAATCCCTGAAAATTTCACCGAAATTGGTCGAGTAGTTCCGGAGTTATGCCTGTGCATTGGAAGTTCTCGCATGCGCAGTAGGTATTACTGATCCTATTGAGACGAAACTCTTAGGAAAAATGGTCTTGGACAAAGCCCCCAACTATCCTCCAATTTTGAGCGAAATATCTAGGTCAATTAGGAACTGAGAAACCGGGGTTTCAGGAAATAGCAATTTTGTGATAGGTACCTACTTCTACTAAACATGGTTTTCACGTTTTGCGCGTATGTGAGCACGTTTTGGTACACTCAGGGCCGGCCTGAGGTGTGTGCGACGTACGCAGCCGCACACTCGAGCCTTTTGGAGGGGCATAAAATGGCCAATTTTGGTTTAAAAAAAATTAATTTGGTACATTTTTAGAAATGAAGAGTCCACGGGAGAAAGGGGTGATATCCATCTTTTCTGATTCCGAGAAAAACGAATTTGAAAGTTTGTAAACCCAGCAAAATTAGTATGTACTTAGTATGTCTTGCATGTCTGCTGAATGATCCAGTGGGTTCCTAAACTAGTAGTTAATGCATAGGAATCATCAGGAATTACAAATAAAACACTTACCATCAATTAAAACCTTTTATTCAACCAAAACTACAACTTAACAGGGAAGAAAATGGTGATGTCCATCAAAACACGGAAGAGAGGGAGGGGGCGATAATTTGACTAACGTCATCAAGACATGAAAAAATAAACGGGAAAACTTGACTTAAAGACCATTCTTGATTAAATTGCTGATTGCTTTTTCTTCTCCTTCTTTTATTATTTTTTGTTTACACGTTCTTTCTTCTTTCTTTTCATGTGTTTAATACTCTCTTGCCTTCATTGAGCTACAGAACTGTTTAAGGGTAGTAGGTATGTAACTTTTGCGCAAAAATAAAAAATAAAAGATTTTTCAATAAAAATTGTTTATTACAGTTAATTTTTTATCATTTATATTGTGAACATGTCGCATAACCATAATAACCACTCATCAGATCAGAAGGTCGACTAAGAAACTGAGTCGACGAACGGAGAACGGAATGGCAGGTGTTGACATTAGAACTTGTTGAGACATTCAAAGTCCACATTCCCTTTCTTCGCAGTATATTTATGATATTTTCAAACTCTAATTTCGCTGTGATAAACCTTCTTTCTCCCCTGTTTTGATAGCTCATGTGAAACTACTCTTTGAGGGCTACATGTTGCCAACCTTAACTCAAAACCGAATAAAATGGATCTCACCCCTTTCTCCCCTGGACTCTGCAAATTGATTCAAATGTTGGGCAGAAATATTTAAACTAGAAGGAAATTTATCTCGAACTATTACAGTTTACATTTCAAGGTAAAACCGAAGATCTACCCCAATGAGTTGTTCTGAAATACAGCAGTCTGGTGCCCTTGACCAAGGTCCAAGGTCAGTAGAGCAGTCGTCTGCCCGTGTGGTGGGAAAGGGGAAGGGTTGTGACTCATCCTCCTGCCTCCCCTCCCACCGCTTTGTTTTCCTAGCCAGTGGCCACCAGTACTTGCAATGTAAGTATAAAAAGTCCCATTCATGCAGCATGAGTGGATGTGCGAATATTCGAAGAATGATTTTAACCGATTTGGTGGGTAATTCTTATAGGAAATTTCACGCTGATTCTGAATATACCATTTATGTTCCTATGTTTAAGGCTAAAGGGGACGACAGTTAAGAAAAGGACGAAAACCGTTCTTGGGGTTCTCCTCAGCAACCAATCAACCGATTTTAAATTCAAGGGAAGATCAGTGCATTTCTCAGTTAATTTGATGTTAGTAACATTACACATAAATTTTAATATTTTTTTAGCTTCATTTTAACAAATAATATTGACATTACTCATTAAATTTACATTTATTGGCACCGCGCCACATTCCTGGAGATGTGAGAGAACCAAAACCATTTGGATACAGTAATATTATTGAGCCAAATCGACGTAAAGAGAAAAGGCGTCCGAAATGTCGAGCCCGCGCATGCATTTTATAGGATGGCGTTTTTGCACTTCAAGGTCAATGCACCCTGAAGCCACGCGCCTGTTTGTGATGGGGAGTGGATGGTCTCTATGACAACACAGGGGGGCTAGACGCGGACACTGGGTACAAAGTTCATTATATACCTGTTGTCGGTCACCAGTCAGTCTGATCATTTTCTTCTTTCATCGCGCACGGCATTGAAATGAGTTATCGCCAGTCAAGGAAAGGTAACTCAAATTCTGGCCAACGAACTCAGCCTTACTTTTTATATTTTTAAAATTTTTTCGGATTTTTTATCTCGATCCCACGGGCAGATATCGTCTGGAGTGACACATATATAAATATATAAACATAAAATATATATTTATATAAATTTATGAAAGTGTTAAATTTCAGAAATCGTTTTAGAATGGTCTGAAACGGATTTCCATAAAAAAAATTGTCAAAAATTTTGAAACCATTGCAATAGCTTCATTTTCTTCGAAAATTCGCTACAAGTTCCATTCATGCTGCATTGGTTGGTGAGCGAATTTTCAAAGAATAATTATAACCGTGGGTGATTATTTTTTATCACCCACATATTTTGTGGGTGATTATTATAGGAAATTTCACGCTGATTCCGAATATACCATATTTATGTTCCTGTGTTTAGGATGGTATCGCACACCAAAAACCTAAAAAAACACGTTTTTTTTTTTTAGCGATTTTTGAAACTCAATTTTCAAAATTTGACCCCTTGGAGTACTCCAAAAATCCTGGCCAACTAACTCATAATTACTTTTGATATTATTGACATTTTAAAATTTATTTGGATTTTTTATCTCGATCCCTCGGGCAGATATCGTTTGGAATGACACATATATAAACATAATATATAAATATTATATAAATATATACATATAAAAAATTGTTAATTTTCAAGAATCGTTTTAGAATGGCCTGAAACGGATTTCCATGAAGAAAATTTTCAACAATTTGCATTTCAAAAATTTTGAAGCCATTGCAATAGCTTCATTTTCTTCGAAAATTCGATAAAACACGTTTTTTACACTTATTTTTCAAAATTTGGCCCCTTGCGGAGTTACTTTTTTTTTTACACTTATTTATCAAAATTTGATCCCTTGCGGAGTTACTCGAAAAATGTTGGCCAACTAACTCAGCCTTTCTTTTGTTATTATTGAAATCGAGATAAAAAATCCAAAATTTTTTTAAAATGTCAATAATATCAAAAGTAAGGCTGAGTTCGTTGGCAAGAATTTTTGGAGTACTTCAAGGGGTCAAATTTTGAAAATTTAGTTTCAATAATCGCTAAAAGACGTGTTTTTTGAGGGTTTTGGTGTGAAATACCATCATAAACATAGGAACATTATGGTATATTCGGAATCAGCGGGAAATTTCCTATAAGAACCACCCACAAAATCGGTTAAAATTATTCTTCGAAAATTCGCTCACCAACTCATGCTGCATGAATGCGCCCCTAGGCCCGAATAAATTTGGCAAACTAATCATTTAAAAAGATAACTCTTTATTTATAATATATTAATCACCAAGAACAACATGAAGAAAATGTTGATGGCAAATTATTTTGAAGGTATTAATTGGAAAGTTTTATTTTTGATAATGCTAAAATTACCAGCGTGTGGCCTTGAAAATCTGAAATCTGTCGAGGCAAAAGAATATGGGTTGGCGAGTCGGCCGGGTGGGTGGCGTGGAGTGGCGAGGAGGGGTGAGCGAACGCCACCCCCTGCTACTACGGTGGGGCCACCTATGGACCAAAGTCCAAAATACAACTATTTTTCCCGCATTGTTTGGATCTACGAACCCCTTCAGAAACACCTGTCGTATACGGGACGAGTGCTCAGGGCCGGATTTACCGTTACAGCGCCCCTAGGCCCGAATAAATTTGGCAAACTAATCATTTAAAAAGATAACTCTTTATTTATAATAGGTATATTAATAACCGTTTCCAATTTTGTTTTTGTGTTAGCGCTACAGGTTTCGCCCCTTCTTAGTGTCACCACAAAACGGAATTGGAAAGGGTAATTAATATGTAATATTACAAGTAACCTCAATCGAATTCAGGGCAAGTCAAATTAAAATAATAATTCTTTAAGCCAAGTGAACAATCAGTTTTATGTAAAAATAAAAACTGCGAAGATATAATACATAAAATGTGAATAATACAAATATATAAAACCGTATAAAGCCTTCCTTCTTGCTTTCTTTCGAGCAAATTTGTCTATGATGTCATCGTAGGAAATCGATTGAGTTAGTCTCCCCTTGATGGCGAGCAGGGCTAGTGATGTAAATCTGATGTAAACTTACATAAAATTGTGTCAGAATTGACCTGATAATATTAAAACGGTATAATAATAGTATGAGTAGAATCTTCTTTTAAATGTAAACTAAAAATTTTTTTATTTTGATTAAAAAAAAATTAAAGTGCGCCCCAGGCCTATTGGGCCTAGTGGTAAATCCATACCTGAGAGTGCTGGAATTATTTGTATCTCGTCATAACAAACGGTCATGTTTAATTTTAATTTAATAATATATTTAAATATTTAATTTTAATTTGTTTAATTTAAGTCATGTTTAATTTACATTTATTCCCACAACGCCACATTCCTGGAGACGTGAGAGGACCGAAACCATCTGGATATAGTTATACAGTTATAGTTAGTATTATCGAGCAAAATCGACGGGAAGAGAAAAGGCGTCCAAAATGTCGAGCCCGCACATGCATTTTCATAGAAGGACGTTTTTGCACGTCAAGGTCAATGCACTAGGTCAACAACCCCGTAGCCACGCGCCCCTCCGTGATGGGGAACTTAGAGTAACTATGACAACACGAGGGACATGATGTGACGAGACTGGATACAATGTTCCTGATACTCTAAATATTTGCCGTCGGTCATTATTCAGTGTGATAATTTTCTTTCTTCCATCGCACCGGCTTGAAATGAATATCGCCACTCAACGGAAGGTAACTCAATGAACCTGCTGTGTATTCGCGCAAGAAAAAAACGTCTGCCAAGTTGGGTGGGCAGTATAGCTTCCTCAATTCTGTAACATGGACGTATAGAATCAATTAGTGAATATTTCAACGAAATTGGTAGAATAGTTTCGGAGTTAGGGGAATGCCTATAGTTAAATTTCAATAAATTCCAAATCTGCGCATGCGCAAGAGCCATCACTTGTCCAATTGTGGCGAAATTCATAGGTAATTGTCTTGGAGTCAGCCCTCAACTACCATCTGAAATTGAGCGAAATCCGTCCATTAGAAACTGAGAAATTCAAGATATTTACGTTAGCGCATGAGCACACGCTGCTAGTGGTCCGATGGCGATGAAATTCTTAGGGGGCCCTCTAGGGTCCAACTCGCGTAATCCCTGAAAATTTCACCGAAATTGGTCGAGTAGTTCTGGAGATACGCCTATGACAACAAATTTCAAGTTTGCGCTTCCGCAGTAGCTATTACTGATCCAATCGTGACGAAATTCATAGGTTATTGTCTTGAAGTCAGTCCACAACTACCCTGCAAATTTGAGCGAAATAGGATAATTAGGAACGGAGGTACCGGGGTTTCAGGAAGTTCACGTTTGCGCATGCGCTCACGCTACTAGTCGTCCGATGGCGATACAATTCATAGGGGACCGTCACAGGACTAACCCGCACAATCCCTAAAAATGTCATCAATTTTGGACCACATCTTCAAATAGTTTTGCCTGGGACAAGGAATACCACAGACAGACCAACGACAGACAGACACGGAACCAAAATTGTTCAGAAAGCTCTGAAACGCATGTGCACACGCTACTAATTGTCAGATGGCTATTAAATTGATCGGTAACTGAGTAGGGGCTACCTCAGACAATCTCTGAAAATTTCACCAGAATTATATACCTATATACACCTATATGTAACTAATTTCAAAATTGAGCATGCGCAGTAGATATTACTGATAGAATCGTGTATAAATTCGAAGGTAATTGTCAACCTCCAACTACCCTCCGAATCAGAGCGAAATCGGTCCACTAGGAGCAAAGAAATCGTAGTTTCAGGAAATTCACGTTTGGGCATGCGCTCATGCTACTACTGGTCCGTTGGCGATGAAATTCATAGGGGACCCTCTAGAGTCTTACCCGAGTAATCCCTGGAAATTTCGCCGAAATTGGTCGAGTAGTTCCGGAGATAAGCCTGAGGCAACAAATTTCAAGTTTGCGCTTGCGCAGTAGCTATTACTGAACCAATAGTGGCGAAATTCATAGGTTATTGTCTTGGAGTCAGTCCACAACTACCCTGCAAATTTGAGCGAAATAGGTCAATTAGGAACTGAGATACAGGGGTTTCAGGGAATTCACGTTGCGCATGCGCTCATGCTACTAGTGGTCCGATGGCGATGATATTGATAGGGGACCGTCACGGGACTAACCCACACAATTCCAGAAAATTTCATCAAATTCGGACCACATCTTCATATAGTTTTTCCTGTAAGGAATTGACCACAGACAGACAGACAGACACGGAACCAAAATTGTTCAGAAAGCACTGAAACGTAAAAAGCGAGTGAAAATTTTGATTTCGGAGGACACCAATTTTTTTCGTTTCTTGCACGAATACGTAGCTTCCTACCTTCGGTAGTGAGGAAGCAAAAGGAAGTGAAATTTTGATTTTGGAGGAGGTATAGGTACCTTCCTCACTTTTGTTACATCGACGTATAGAATCAGTTAGTGAACATTTCCATGAAATCGGTAGAATAGTTTCGGAGTTATGACTATGACAATAAATTTCAAATTTGCAAATGCGCAGTAGCCACATCACTTATCCAATTGTGGCGAAATTCATAGGTAATTGCCTTGGAGTCAGCCCACAACTACCCTCCGAAATTGAGCGAAATTGAGCGAGGAACCAAGAATAGTAGTTTCAGGAAATTGACGTTAGTGCATGCTCAATGTCACGGAACTAAAATTGTTCAGAAAGCTCTGAAAGGTAAAAAGCAAGTGAAACTTTATACGATATTTGATCGAGGAATCGAGCTAAAAATCTGAAAAAATGTCAAAATGTCAATAATATCAAAAGAAAGGATGAGTTCGTTGGCCAGAATTTTCGGAGCGCTCCAAGGGTTCAAATTTTGAAAATGTAGAGTCAAAAATTCCTTTAAAAAAATCAGCGTGAAATTTCCTATAAGAATCACCCACCAAATCGGCTAAAATCATTCTTCGAAAATTCGCTCATCAACTCATGCTGCATGAAAGGGACTTTTTCCTTGGAACGGTATAAGGTGGAATAAATATGGTGTTTTCTCTATTAATTATTATTTTGAGGTCACTTGAGGTCGTTTTTATAATATTACGCCTACTAGTTTCCTTCCTCTATAAATTATTCTTGTTTGTTCTGGGACCTACGTAGTACCTAATGATTAGCATTTTATTCTTTCCTGGCAAGATACTGTTCTCAAAGACGGCCTCACTCTTCATAGGTTTTGAGCCAGTTCCCAATTACCCTCCAATTTTGAGCGAAATCAGAGATACGGAGATAACCGAGATATATCATAGTTTCAGGAAATTCACGTTTGCACATGCGCACACGCTACTAGTAGTCCAACGGACGACGAAATTCATAGAGGACCGTCAAGGGGCTAACCCGCACAATCTCTGAAAGAAAGTTTCATCAAATTAGGACCATAACTTCATATAGTTTTGCCTGGGACAAGGAATTGACCACAGACTGACAGTCCGTCAGACAGACAGACTGTCACGGAATCAAAATTGTTCAGAAACCTCTGGAACGTAATAAGCAAGTGGAAATTTTGATTTTGGAGGACACAAATGAATGAAGTACTTAGACGTGAAGTTTCACATTTAGTAGGTGAGGAAAATGAACAACTTATTTTGCGCCTCAAAGAATGAACCTACAGTACCTTTTTTAAAATAAATGTTGACCAATTTTTGTATTATTTACCGAAAATGTGTTTGTGATCTATGTATAATTTCGTTTAAAAAAAATGTAATTTCACATATGCCTGAACGAAATACATTTACTTCTGTTTTGACAATGCAAACGCCTTGTGACGTATATGTAACACCCTTTCCTAGCGAACCCTGGTGATGGATATTTTTTTAAATATTTTTTTGGGCACAGTTGAGTCTTAGTGATTGTAAACAACCCAAAATTAAACATGATTTCACAAAAAATTTCCCGGCGCTGGAGGGTCCCAACAAGCTGGCTACCTTGCGCACCTTCCCTCTTTTGACATTTTGTTCTTTAGTCGCTACCTATAGTCAGCACAGGTACTACCAGTTGAAAGTCCAAAATGTTGGGAAATCATAACGCAAAGCGTCTTTGACAAGTCGATACGAATACTTAATTAGAACTTTGGTTATCAATGTGATCGGTCTTTCCAAAATTCTGTCCAGTTTAATAAATTCTAAACTATTCATTGGATACCCCATTAGGAAGAGACGCCTTTTTAGAATCAATTTGAGTGCTGAATTCAAAATTTTCGAAGTCAAGAAAAGAAGTAGAAAATTTAAATTTTACTGAAAAATACCTATTTACTGTAAAATAAAAAAAATTAATGAATTATAAATTTATTCCTCATATGATATCGAAATTCAAAACTATTAATTGGATGCCTCATTAGGAAGAGACGCCTTTTTAGAATCGATTTGAGTCCTAAATTCAAAATTTTCGAGGTCAAGAAAAGAAGATCAAAATTACAATTTTATTTATTAAATAGTAAAACTTAAAAAATTTATTAAATTGAATTTAATTATTCTAAATAAATTTTATTCTTATTAAAAAATTATAAATTTATTTCTCGTACCTATGATATCATGTTCAAAACGGATGGATTGATAATAAGGATATCGAGAGCAGTACAAAAATAATAGGCAAAGTAGGTACCTACTTGATAATAGTCAGACTTGATCAAAATGTATTCTACAGTGTACTTACCCATTTTAGAATTACCTAATTCTAGAGTCTTTAGAAATTACCGACCGGAATGTTCACAATTTATATTTAGGACAGTATAATAAGCACCAGGAGAGGTGTTTCTCAAAAAAAAAGCTTACGATACATTTGTTCAATTTTCCAATTTCGTCCTATTTTTCAATCCCCCCCCCCCCACCCCCCTCAAAACCCTTTCCTTTTTCCCCCCTGGGAGGGCTGTTTCCCCGAAAAAAAGAGGAAGTTCCCCCGTTATGGAAGCCCGCATGTGCCTATCCGTTGGGAACTACCTACCCATTATTATTGACGAGATATTCGCAAAAGGCAAATCCTAATGTCGCAGTTGTTACAATAATTGTTATTTCCGGGATCTCCGATCATTTTGATAGACATTTGAAACCGTGGGGATTTTTAGGTCCCGCTTGAGGGAAAAAGGGAAATTCAGAGGCCTGTTGTGGGGAAAACAAGTTTTTGGGTCCCTTGCAGTGTTACCTACCCGATCGTGTCCTATGCCCGTAGTAGGCCGGAGTCATAAAAACCCGTAGATTTATAGCTCAAATTCCGTAGGTATTCCCGTAAGAATCTACACAGACACACACACACGTGGTCTACAAAAAATGCCACTCCTTCTGGGATCATTGAATTAAATGGAAGAATAGCTTTTCCTAAAATTATATTGAGATAATAACAGCCGTTGCACCTAAAACTAGGTAGGTACCTACCTACTCAGTCGTATACCTACTAACCCAGTTTCAAACTACAGAATAGGGGTATCGTAAATAATGAGGTGGTTCGAGTGGGAACCACAGAAAATAATGGTACCAATCCTTTCCTTATTGCATTTTTGAAAAACGTGACAACTTAAAACTAGATCAGTCGTTAGTTCGGGTGGGTAAATATGAGTGAATAGAATCAAACTACAGAATTTTAAACGAAACATTCACTTTTTCTTCTTTCACAATCTTCAATCCTTAAAATCGAAATTTAGAGTAGCATTCCTCATCATGTTTTCATACGCACCACAATATCACCTATCTGTTCCTGTTGACGTAAAAAATCGACTATTTCTTGCAATACAGTTTCAATTCCTTCGTTCACCTTTACATCCATAGCCAGAGTTCCAGCACTAAGAGTAGTAGTGGGTAGTGCACACTTACCATATGTTTTGGATCAAAAATTATCGCCTATACCTCCTTTATTAGTTTACGAACTATGCTTAGTCGTGGCCCTCTTGATGGACAATAATGGCTGGTGTCAACTTGATCAACACAAATTACATCTCCCGGTACATCTGATGAAGTAGTAGGGCTAAGGTCAGAGCAGGCTACTATGATGGACAAAGTACAGCCTGATGCATTATAAACTACTGAATCTTTTGTTTCATTTGACTACTAAATTGTGATCTAGAGCTTTCACAAAGTCTCCTGCATGTCTACCTTCGTGGTCCGACTGGTCCACAGGATGGATTCCATGGGTTTCTGCATCAATCATTAAGAAAATCAGTCAATTATGCTATCGATCAAAAATCAATAATGTAAAATATAATCAAAATAATCTTGAAGCAATAATTTTAAATATCCATACAGCCTGATGCATTATAAACTACTGAATCATTTGTTTCGCTTGACTACTAAATTGTAATCTGGAGCATTCACAAAGTCTCCTGCATGTCTACCTTCGTGGTCCAACTGGTCCACAGGATGGATATCATGGGTTTCTTCATCAATCATCAAGAAAATCAGTCAACTATGTTATCAATCCCAATGCAATAATGTAAAATATAATCAAAATAAATATATAGCAATAATACGAAAAATTGATATCTCTCATGTAATATCCAATCATCCATGTAATGAAAAAGTCGTTTCTCCCCTCGTTCAACATCATCTTGTGTGTCTCAATTTTACATGTCCGACTTCAAATTTGGATTCACCCAAAGCAGCCTACAATGATAGACACAGTACAGCCTGATGCATTATAAACTACTTGACTACTGAAATAACTAAAATTGTTTCGCTTGACTACTAAATTGTGATCTAGAGCTTGCACAAAGTCTCCTGCATGTCTTCCTTCGTGGTCCGACTGGTCCACAGGATGGATTTCATGGGTTTCTTCATCAATCATTAAGAAAATCAATCAATTATGCTATGAATCCCAATCCAATAATGTGAAATATAATCAAAATAAATATAAAGCAATAATACGAAAAAATAATATATCCTATGTAATATCCAATCATCCATATAGTAATAAAGTCGTTTCTCCCCTCGTTCAACATCATCGTTCTCTCGAATTCTTAGTTCTTGCATCTTTGTGAGATCGGAAGCTCATGGCGAATTTAAATGTTGAAGCACTTAGAGATTGTGATAACAGAAAAATCAATATAATGATTAATAACATTGTGATATCTATCTAATAATACATTAGCAACCATGGAGTAGTAAAATAGTTCCTTCCCCTATTCAATAAATGGAACTTCTTGTGTGTCCCAATTTTACGTGTCCGACTTCAAATTTGGATTCACCCAAAGCAGCCTACAATGATAGACACAGTACAGCCTGATGCATTAAAAACTACGGAATCTTTTGTTTCGCTTGACTACTAAATTGTGATCTAGAGCTTTCACAAAGTCTCCTGCACGTCTACTACCTTTGTGGTCCGAATGGTCCACAGGATGAATTTCATGGGTTTCTTCATCAATCACCAAGAAAACCAGTCAATTATGTAATCAATCCCAATAAAAAAAAATAAAATCTAAGATAATAAATAGTAAAATGTAATCTAAATGAAAATGAAGCAATCATACAAAAAATGATATCTCCAATGTAATATACAATCAACCATGTAATAATAGAGTCGTTCCTCTTCCTATTCAATAAACGGGACTAATTTACCTCCGCTGTAATACGATATAATTGAACACAATCTTATTATCTCCTCAAGGTATTACTAAGTATACTATTAATGGCTATGGCTCGTCCCTTTTGTATTGGAGATTATCCCGGTTCCAGGCTCTGGCTCTGGCTGGAGGATTACTTGCTTAAAAACTCCCTTATTGGCTGATCCTGATATGCCCACTGTATCCACTATTCTAAACTCTTTGGATACCTACAAAAATACAAAGATACATTCATTTGACTTGATACAACTTTTCAACACCAAACTACATGTGTAAAAATAATTAAAGTACTTAGCATGTAAAATTATTTTTACAATCACCCCAGGCCTCTGAAATCAGGGGGTATACAACCAACTGCAAGAAAAATGAAAATATTTGGAACCTCAGAAAATGATATTTTGTTGGAGGAATGCATAGCCTATCAGATTAAATCATGAAATATATATATATAGGTACTTCCAAACCTCAAACACCAAAATTTGCAGTTTAGTGAAGGACACAAACTTCGCTTGTCAATGTTGAAGGTAACCTCAAAACTAAGCGCTGGCGATAACATCGGTGATAACAACTGTTCTGCAAAATGCGGGAACAGTTGCAATGCATCACTAATATTGTCAGCCTTGGGTTTTGAGTGCTTTTCAGTTTGGGAAATGTCCACAAGGGGGGCTGGGGGTAATTTCACTTGTTTACAATCACCCCCTTTTTACAATTACCCCGCCTGACCCTATATGTATTAAAAATTATGTATTTCACTTTCGGGAATAAATTAATTAGCGAATTTTCTTAGAAAATGAAGCTATTGCAATGGCTTC
>JAEMON010000001.1:71082542-71096371 GCA_030264115.1 Lygus lineolaris
GGCAAAACAACGTTTGCCGGGTCAGCTAGTATTGGTATAAAATTGACATTCTTACAAAAAAAATTTTTTAGAGGTTTTGGAGGGGCTTCAGCCCGAAAGCCCCCCCGTAGATCCGCCACTGCAAATGAAACATTTCCATACATTATACATGAATCCCAAGTAATGTAAAAAATTCAAAAATATGTTGGTAAATACTAATATTTCTTAGCAGTTCATGGTAGTTGAAAGGATTACCAGGAAAGGTGTAATATTTCCAAACATATCTCTTCATTCATCGTTGCATGCTATGCAGTTCACAACCATATGTTCAAGGGTTCCTTCTTCTTCTTCACACGCTTGACATAACGATGTGTCCAGGATACCCATCTTATGCTTGAAAACTGAACACACTCCGTGATTTGCACGAAGTCTGTTCAATAATACAATCATCGCTCTACTTGAGACGGCATAAAACCAAGGTTAAACCAAGGAATATATTTGTAAAAGGATCCGTTTTCCGAAGTTTTATAGGAGTCACACCATCCCTTTCGGTAGTGCCAATTGGTGTAAAAAAGTGCGCCGTTGGCTGGCACCTACAATAGCGTTCTATTCCGTATGGATATCCAACACCCAAGGTGTTGTCTTCTCGTCTTGAGACAGGACTTGGATATCCTGCTCGACAGCCTACGACCGCCGACCTTGGTATTTGGGAGTAGTTGATGGCACCTCGGGTCGGGTCGCTAATAATGCAGACCCTGCCCTCCTTCGAAGGATTGACTTTGTCTTTGAGGTCACTCCAATGCTTTCTCCAAACGCTCCCAGAGCCGCCTGCTGCTCTGGAGGGGGCGAATTCTCTTCGGGGATTCCCATATCTCAAAGACTTCCGCGTCGGAAGACGTTCGTTTGTTTAGCGGAGGCTACTCAAATGTTTGACTCGAGCGAATTTGAATGTCGGCTCAAATGTGACTCATAGGGCCAGAGTTTTATTTTCTTGCCTACCAAACGGTAAGTAAACATCTGCTGCGGAGCTTTACACGGCTTTACTGCCATATTAGGGTAGGGGCCCTCCCCCGGAAATTTTTTTTAAAAATTGGGTGTTCAAAATGGCGTTGTAGCGAATTTTTGGAGTACTCCAAGGGGTCAAATTTTGAAAATTTAAAGTCAAAAATCGCATTTTTCGCCATTTTTGAGATTTTTGGTGTAAATTATCATTCTAAACATAGGAACATATGGTATATTCGGAATCATTGTGAAATTTCCTATAAGAATCACCCACCAAATCGGTTAAAATTATTCTTTTAAAATTTGCTCATCCACTCATGCTGCATGAATGGAACTTTTAGCCTATTTGGGCTCTTTAAAATGTAGGTACGTAAAACACATTATTTTAATATGGAAACATGTGGATAGGCGTGTATATATTATTATTGTTTCGTCGAGGAGGGTGGATTCATCCTTCCTATCCGCCCCCTGGGCCCTGACTGTATGGATCGTTAAGGTCAGAAGAGATCTCCATTGGACAATATTTTAGCGAATTTCCGAAGAAAATGAAGCTATTGCAATGGCCTCAAAATTTTTGTGATGTAAATTTTTGACAATTTTCTTCAGAAAAATCAGTTTCATACCATTCTAAAACAATTCCTGAGATTTAACACGTTTTTATATGTTGTCGTTTTTTGTGTTGTGTGTTGACGTTATGTGTTGTGCAGTTGTTGTTTGTCGACCGAGGAATCGAGCTAAAAATCTGAAAAAAATTTCAAAATGTCAATAATATCAAAAGAAAGGTTAAGTTCGTTGGCCAGAATTTTTGGAGTACTCCAAGGGTTTACATTTTGAAAATTTAGAGTCAAAACTCGCCAGAAAAAACGCGTTTTTTTCGGTGTAAAACCATCTTAAACATAGGAACATATATTATGGTAGGTATATCCGGAATCAGCGTGAAATCTTCTATAAGAATCACTCACCAAATCGGGTAAAATCATTCTTTGAAAATTCGCTCATCAACTCATGTTGCATAAATGGAACTGTTTATGTCTACACCAAAGATCACTTTGGTACATGTTTAAAAATGTATAAGCAAGCATTAGAGGTTGGGGGAGGACTTGTATCATGAATCCAATAATAATCCAATTTAGAATATTTTATTACATTGCTGGTCAAGCCATATTAAAAAGTTATTATTTTTCGGATGCTAGGAGGGGGGGGGGGGGGGGGGGGGGGGGGTTCAGTCCCCTAAGCCCCCCCCCCCCTTTGGTGCGCCCCTGTTTCAGACTTATAGCTGGGACAGCGAATTTGAAGTAGGCATTGCTGATCCAATTGAGGCGAATTGTGAGAGTGGGTTTCACAATTTGTTCATCCTGCTCGAACGTAAAACGTCTGCCAAGTTGGGTGGGCAGTATAGCTTCATCACATTTGTAACAAGGGCATATAGAATCGGTTAGTGAACATTTCAGCGTAATTGGTAGAATAGTTCCGGAGTTTTAACAACTTTGAAGTTTGCGCTTGCACAGTAGCTATTACTGATCTAATCGTTACGAAATTCATAGGTTATTTTCTTGGAGTCAGCCCCCAACTACCCTCCAAATTTGAGCGGAATAGGTCAATTAGGAACTGAGATACCGGGGTTTCCGTAAATTCATGTGTGCGCAAGCGCTCACGCTACTAATAGTCCGATAGCCGTGAAATTCATAGGGGACGTTCACGGGGCTAACCCGCACAATGCCTGAAAATTTGATTGAATCGGATCAAAATTGTGGAAGTTATGGTTGTGGCAAGGAAATGTGGACAGACAGACAGACATGAAACCAAATTAGTTCAGGAGGCCCTGAAACGCAAAATGCGTGTGGAAATGTTATTATTGGAGCACAAAAATTTTTTTCTTTTCGAAAGTGAAAACAAAGCTTCCGCTGCCTTGCAGACTCGGAAGCAAAGTGATGAAAACGTGTCTGGTTAGGTGAAGAAGTGAATAATTCACAGCCTAAGGTGAACAATCACCGATGGAGTACTTGAGGTTCCTCCTCCCATGCTAATCACCCTGCAACGAAAATCACCTATTACTGAACCCAGTTATTAAAAATTCTCAGTATTGCCCATCGTCCATCTGGATCCGCCAATGAATGTGTCTAATAGGATTACGTACCTACTCCATATTGCTAATTGATGTATTGATCATTTTGAAGAAAGATTCAGGTATTAAGTAAGCACGAGTTTGATTGGGGTGTCTATAACTAAATTAGGGGGTGCAGATATTACGCTAATTAAATAACTACGACCGCCACCGGACGGCCTCGCGCTCTCAGTCAGGCGTCGAGTAGACGTCTGTCTGCGCCCTGGAATGCCCGGACATTGCTTGTTTTACATTCTAGGAGTCGAGAAAAAAAAGCTAATTTGAAATTGTTTTAAAAAGACGAATTTCGTACCCTACCTACCTTTTCCGAGTAAATGGCCTCCACTTAGGCCACTTAAACGGCGCGACGCCTGCGAATGTACACCGGCCCCCTGGCGCCTGCTCATATTTTGTCACCACCTCCCATCCAAATTCGCCAGTTATAAAGTAAACTGTAGAAAAATTATGTATTAAACCTGTAGGTAGGATAAGTCATTCATACACACAATACAGGGTGTCTGCTTATGAATGGATGTAAATTTTAATTTCCTTATTTTAGGGGTTTTTGAAAAAACGCGAAAACACGTATTTCTTATTTTTCTTTTTGCATCTAACCAGGGATTGAATTGAGATTCTCAACTTCTCATCGATATCATAAAAAAATTATCATTTTATGATAAAATCTACGATTATCAGGCATCAAAATGAATAAATTCTCAAGTTTTGAGAATTTTTTAAAGATCCGAGTCTCAATTATCAACTTTTGAGAGTTTTTTTTTTTTTTTCAATTATCAAGCATCAATTTTTGAGAATTTGTCTCCCAAAATTTCCTCAATTCTAATTTTTTTTCTTAAAATTTCTTATTTTGAACGTCAAGTTGGCATACCTACCCCATGACTCGATCTGTTCACTGCTTCATTGAACCATAAGAGCCCATAACGCCATAAATACCCCATAACGTGGGGTATTTTAGTTGATCCTCAGTTTTCAGTTCCATGGGAAGAACACTCCTTTTCCTTAAGGAAATTTCCCAAAGAATTCTTTTGACATGAATATTTCTTTTCGCTGGAGTCAATCCAAAATTTTGTCCCGTCAAAAGCGTTACCATGTTTGATATGGCTTCATTGTTTTTATGGCCGAGCAATCAGCATGAAATTTCGGCATAAATCGAGAGCTTTCCAACGAGTGGATAACGATTTTTGTACGTGAAAAACCGACTGAGTTACTTTTCCTTGGTTACGAGGGTTTGATATGAATTTTCCTTCGAACAGTCTTAATTATTTTCATAGAGATGGTTTGTTTACTAGTTTCAAAGAGGTGAAGGTGAAGAAGTCGTGTTCCTTTGGATAACCCCGTGTTTTTCTTCTAACAAACAATGTCTATAATTCACGCGTATACATTGTGAAATGGACGTGGCGTTTGGACCACCTACTCGAATACTCAGTGCAGAAAGACATATTCATGTCACAATGTATCAGCGTGGATCGTTGATACTTTTTGGGAGTTTCGGAAAGAATCTTTCTCAAAAGTACACTGTAAAAGTGCAACAATACGGTGGAATCGAGGAAATTCGCCTTCTCTAATTTGTAAAAGACGTTTGAAGCTCCGCGATTTCACAAAAAAAAAAGAAATGAAAATCTGGTGATGACGTAGTGTGGATAATGCTCGGTGATTGGTTGGGGCCTCCTGGATCGGCTTATTTTTACTTTCTCTAGTTGACCCGAAGAGTATATGGGAAGAATGTTGAAATAAAGATTTTTTTTTTAAACCTATTTGTTATGAAACGATCAAAATGTTGTATTCTTTTAACCAAACACCCACAATTCATCAGCCTTTCAGTAAACATTTTGATTAGGGAATCAAAATTCAACTGGAGAACACGGAACTAGAGGTGGCCAATAACTAGCGACAAGGTGGCCAATAATAGAAGACTCCGGCCAATAACTAGCGAAAATTGACTTTTTCCAGTTTTTATGGGAAAACAAATTGAAATACCACTTATTTGACAAAAACTACTAGTGAATCGCAAAGTTTGAATCCTAAGCTTCCTAAAAAACCCAAGACAACAGAGATTTTAATGAAAAATACGCATTTCCAACAAGATAATAGCGCCAAAAATCCTTAACCGGCCAATAACTGGTGCCTTTACCCTATGAGATCTTTCCCTCTGATTGTATGATATGTATATCTTACATCCATCTCCAATAAATTTGATTTCATGTAGGTATAAGAATTGATATGTAAATAAATCACATAATAATAGATAGATTATAGATAGAATAATAGATTATAATATCTCATAAACATTACGAGTAATAATAGTAGTAAATGATAGATTATATCTCATAAACATTACAAGTAATTACCTAAGTATGTATTAATTCATTTCATGCTGGTTAACTCATGCTGGTCAGAAATGACAAACCAAGTTACAATAAATGAATCATGAATAATCCTATGAAAATAGTGAAACCTCAGCACACCTAATCACAATGATAAAGGCGAATTGGCCTAGCAGAAGCCAGTTATCTAATAAGTAAACCTCAAAAACTTGATAAGCAGATATACCTACTACATTGTCTCATTGTGGTCTAGGATAACAATAACCCTCAACTAAAATATAGGTATATTTAATATACCTTCCGTTCATTCTTACCTTTGGCAAAATGAATTCAACTTTTCACTAAATTATGATCTCGTTAGGTGCAAGCCATTTTTAATTTACAATTTCACTTTTATTTTCGATAGGTTTCAATTCATTTTGCGAAATGTAGTTTTCAATTGCAAATGTAATTTTTCAAAGGGCGAATGCTTTATAATATTCTGTTTTTCATGATAACTTCGTAATTATTATTACTGCAGAAAATTGCAGTCTTACATGCAGTAGAATAATATTAATAAAAGCCCATGAATACCTTATTCGTAACTGGCCCTCCAGGGATGAAGTCACCTACGCCCAAGCATCTGCTACTCTAATTAATTCACTCTAGGTACCTACCTACTTACCAATAATGATCAGATGAAATGGCAACATTTCTATGTTATTGAAACATGAATCGTAAATAACAAGTAGGTACCTTCGTACTCACATCGACCATCATAACATGGACCTCCCATCCAAATTCGGCAGTTATCTAGTAAGCTGTGAATATATTATGTATTAAACCTTTAAACTACTATGAATTATATATATTCCTATGAATTCGTGCGAGCAAAAAAATTGTTCTCCATAATCAACATTTCCACTAGTTTTTTACGTTTCAGAGCTTTCTAAACGATTTTGGTTCCGTGTCTGTCTGTCTGTCGGTCTGTATGTGGTCATTTGGGAAGGTATGGTCCGAATTTGATGAAATTGTGCGGGTTAGCCCCGTGACGGTCTCCTATTCATTTCATTGACGTCGAACAACTAGTAGCGTGAGCGCATGCGCAAACGTGCATTTTCTGAAACCCCCGTTTCTCTCTCAGTTTCTAATTGATCTATTTCGCTCAAATTTGAAGGGTAGTTGAGGGCTGACTCCAAGACAATCACTTACGAATTTCGCCACAATTGGATGAGTGAAGACTACTGCGCCTGCGCAAACTTTGAACTTATTGTCATAGGAATGACTCCAGAACTATTTTACCGATTCGGCTGAAATGTTCACTAACTGATTCTATACGCCCATGTTAGGAAAGTGAGGAAGCTATACTGCCCACCCAACTTCGCAAACGTTTTTTTTTTTTTTTTTTTTTTTTTTTGATTGGGCGAAACCAGAGCACTGGTAATCGAGGGGCCCCACAGGCCAGCAGGAGCTCCCTAATAAGCCGCTATTAGGGCTCACCAGCTAATTATTGGTGAGGGGCGAGGCGGTAAAAGGGTTCTTGCTGAAGGTGCTACCCATTCCTTACTAGGTTAAACTCTGGGTTAAACTTTTTATTTATTTCAAATTTAGTCTATTTTGTCCAAAATCATATTTCTTTATATTTTTTGAAATTGAGATGGCTGGGTGCCCCGGGGGTATTTCCCAGTGCGTTCAATGGCTAGCTTGGCGCTGCTTGCAAGTGCTGGAGTGCGTTGTGATACGTGACTGTGGGAGGCTGCGCGACGGTACTCCGCACATTGGTTCACATTCAGTGGAAAACTAATAATAATGGGAATTTTGGCTTGGAAATCTAGGTCTAGTGTTTTTTGGTGTTAGCAATTCTTTTATGATGTCAGTTTTTGAATTAACCATAACTAAGGTGAGTTTGCATGTTTTGACGTCTTAACCTTCCGGTGGGCGCGCGTTTGAAACTCACACGAGCGAGCGCGGGCAGCACTGAGTGCTGCCTCCAGAAAATTGGCTTTTTCACTCATGTAGCAACCCTGTTCTCGAGTTAAAGCAGGTGAAATCGTCCGGCACAACCCTCTTTATCGAACTGAATTATATATTTGGTTCTTGAGCATATCACAGCCTATCAATATCATTTATTTCCAATCGTAAACTGGAAATTGTTCCTCAATCAACTTTAAAAATATCAAACGTAAGTGAGTAAAACAAAATCATATTTCATTTGCGTTGGTAACGAATTATTTCAATACAGCCAATTTGACAAGATCAAAAATCAAACTTACGATAAATTAAAACTAGAATCTCTCAGCCGAAATATATGGTAGGTTCTCATAATGCACAACACCTCTAAAGTTTGTTGATTGCTTGAAAAACAGTTGTTCTACCTACCTATCTATTTCTACTAAATAATTCATGATGAAAACATTGTTCAAAAACCTTATACAAAGCCAAAGCCTCTGGTAAAACAATAACCCTCAGCGATATTCTAAAATTAAAATTACTTACATGAGTGGGCGCGGGCAGAACGGAATGCTGCCAAAGTAGACTTTTCTTTGTTCAACCTTGACTGGTGACTACTGCAAGGACGGAACGCAACATCTGGCGCGTGGATTGGGTTACCAGTATAGTCGATTGCAGCCTGCAATTTGCAGGTACTGAATGTCCCTAGCCGATTAAAAAAACTCGACTACCACTTTTCATATAAACGTTAACGTGGGCAGCACTCAGTGCTGCTGCGCGCCCACCGGAAGGTTAATAATAAATTCGTATTGAACCCATACAATTGAAAAATTTACTAGACACGACTGGTGGCAGATCAAAGCAGCTAATTTTCTCCCTGTTTTAAGTGAGACTCTACTGAATGTAGATAGCGAGAGCTCACCGCACGTCTTCGCATTCATAGTTTCACTCTTCTGAACTTCTTAAAACGTGTTTTTTTTTTTCACTGCCAGCCACCGAAATTGCACTTCGCTTAAAAAAGAGGCTAAAAACCTTTGTGCACACGTTTTTGAAACTTCATATCTATATTTATAACCAGGTATAAATTTGTTTGCTCAAAAATTTATCAACTGTATTCATATAAGGAAAGAAGTTGCTCTTTTTTACGAAAAATTTGAGTTAATATCAACTTTTGAAGAGGCGGTACACAGCAATGTCAGCGAATTTATATCTCTTATTTAGCAGGAAATCTCTATTCAACTATTCTAAAACTGGATAAAATAATAAACGATGATGATTAATGTTTTTTAAATTAAAAATTTAGGGGTTTTGACCACCCCTGCTCCGCCTGCTGTGCACTTCACCCATTTGTTTTATTCGTCTGCTCTGGTCTGATGGAAGAAGGAATTTAGTATAGCTGTGATTCTTTCTACTTTTACAACCTCACGTTGAAGTTATTTATTTAGAAATATTTAAAATAACAAAATATTAAAATTTGCTTTTATTTTAATAAATTAGAACAACGTATGATTTTCTTATCAGAAGAAGACCCACCTTATAATAAACTTGACTGGTTCATATTGTACTTTTGCTTTCTCATACCGAAGGTAGGAAAGCTATGTGTTCGTGCAAGAAATGAAAAAAATTTTGTCCTCCAAAATCAAAATTTCCACTTGCTTTGTACGTTTCAGAGCTTTCTGAACAATTTTGGTTCCGTTAGCCTCCTGACGGCCCCCTATGAATTTCATCGGAATAGGACCACTAGTAGCGTGAGCGCATGCGCAAATATGAATTTCCTGAAACCCCGGTATCTCAATTCCTAATTTACCTATTCCACTCCAATTTGGAGGGCAGTTGGGGGCTGACTCTAAGACAATCACCTATGAATTTTGTCACGGTTGGATCAGTAACAGCTCGCAAACTTGAAATTTGTTGTCATGGGCGTAGCTCCGGAACTATACGACCGATTTCGGTTAAATTTTCGGAGATCACGCGGATTAGACTCTAGAAGGTCCCTCATGATCTCATGAATTTCATAGCAATCGGACGACCAATATCGTGTGTGCATGAATGCGCAAACGTGAATATCCTGAAACTAAGATTTTTCGGCTCCAAATTGACCTATTTCGTTCAAATTCGGAGGGTTATTGAAGGTTGGCAATTGTCTTCGAATTTCGATACGATTGTCTCAGTAATACCTACTGCGCATGCGCAATTTTGAAATGAATTCATAGCCATAACTCCGGAACTACTCGACCAATTTCGATGAAATTTGAAGAGATTGTTCGGGTTAGCCCCTAGACAGTCCCCTATCAATGCCATAGCCATCGGGCCACTTGTAGCGTATCTGCATGCGCAAACTTTAAATTTATTGTCATATGTTACGTCCATGTTACAAAAGTGAAGAACCTATACTGCCCACCCAACTCGGCAGACGTTTTTGTTATGTATTAGTGGTGTTTCAGCCTCACAATGAAAAAAATTTTCATGATAAAAATTAACTTTTAAATCACCCCCTTAATTAGTAGTTTAGTATTACAATTTTCTAATTTTCAGGGTGTGTGGTACAAAAAGGGGGCCTCTCAAATCAAATCCGCCCCGGTCCTCATGAGGTGTACCTACGCCACTGAGTAGATACATGATTTCATTGAGTTTTTCCACGCGGAATAACGTGGTGATGTTGGTTTTTCGATTTTAACCTCAACATTTCATATTTTCATGAAATTTCTAGGATTCTCAATTTTTTTAAAAATTAACAAAATTTGAATACCTACCAAAAATTTTGAAGCCATTGCAATATCTTCATTTTTTTTTTTTTTTTTTTAATTCGCTAAAGTAGTGATAATTGAGGTGACCTCCAACGTGGCAAAGTGACACATACAGGGACACATACATAAGGAGGAAGTAATTGATGTAGCCAACAAGTGATTCGTAATGGTAACCAATTAGCGTTCGCGTAGTGTCTGCGTAGGTCTTCTATCGTCGGCTCGTGGGCGCTCATGGGGGCTTCCTCGCATCATCGGCGCGGTCGAGTGCCTTCATAATTATGGTTATCGATTCCTCAGCCATCGTTTAGAGGGCGGTCCAAGGCGCTGGTGCCGAGAAACAAATATTTTTCCATTTCATACGAATTTTTGAAGGAAATAAAGCTATTGCAATGGGTCTAGAAATTGATGTAAAGTTTTGGAAATTTCCTATATGGAAATTAATTTCGGAACGTTGTGAGTCGAAACTTTCAAGTTTAATATTTTTCATAATTACCTAGATGTACAAAATCCCAAATCATAATTTCATGAAAAAAATGACGCGTCACTCAAATTTTCTGAAAGTGCAAATGTGCGCAAAATGTAAGAAAGTTCCGGTCATGCAGCATGAGTTGATGAACGAATTTTCAAAGAATCATTTTGACCAATTCGGTGGGTGATTCGTGTAGGAAATTTCACGCTGGTTCCGAATATACCATTTATGTTCCTCAATTTAAGATGGTAATTTAAACCAAAAACATCAAAAAACACGTTTTTGACCCTTATTTTTCAAAATTTGACCTCTTGGAGTACAAAAATACTGGCCAAAGAACACATCCTTCCTTTTGTTATAATTGACATTTTGAATTTTTCGTATTTTTTAGATCGATTCCAGGATATCATCTGGAGTGACACATTATATTAATAAACTAGCCGATTGCCCGTGCGTTGCACGGTCCCCCACGTTGACCCACTCATTTCGCTCGCGGTTGATTGTCCAGATCCCAAACGCTCGCTTCGTTCGCGTGGAACTTTGAAGGTCAGAGGGACTGAGTCCTTAGGTCGGATTACAATTTACATTCATAAAAACCTCCTGACAAAAACGAAAACAACTAAAAAGTTCCATTCATGCAGCATGAATTAATGAGCGAATTTTCAAAGAATAATGTCAACAGATTTGGTGGGTGATTTTTATAGGCAATTTTGCGCTGATTCCGAATAACGAAAAACTTCAAAAACTCCCAAAAATTTTGGCCAACGAACTCACCCTTTCTTTCGATATTATTGACATTTTGAAATGTCTTCGGGTTTTTCAGAGCGTACCTACCTAGGTTGATGACACTGAGACACTAATTTTTACTTGCATTTAAAAAAAATAATGATGAATTTATTGGCTATTTAAAGTAAAAAGTTAAAAATAGACATTGTTCTGATTATAAGTGGATACAAAGGTAACAGGTAATCAAAATATGTAATTAAAATGCTACTAACCCGAAAGAGTAAATCTTGTGCTGGGGTTAGTAGTCTCAACTACAAACTATTGACAAGGTTCAACATAGCCAATAATATATATTACTTTAGATAAGAATGTTTTATTATAACAAAGAAAAAAAAGATTTTTACCTAGTGCATCAGTAGTTTCTAAGTTAGGTTACATAAATATGAAAAATCAGGAACCATATAAACTTCAGGAATCGTCTTAAAATGTTCTGAAACGGCTATTCATGAAGATAATTTTCATAAATTCGTATAACTTGAATTTCGAAGCTATCGCCATCGCTTCATTTTCCTCGAAAATTCCCCAGAACAAACATGTTTTGGGGTGTTTTTTTTTTTTTTTTCGCTCTACATTAATTGGTGATGTCAATTTTTCAATTCATAATTTTCGAACAATTTTGGAAAATAGTTATATAATAGTTTTTTGAGTATAAAATATAAAATAAGTATAAAATAGTTTTTTGTTTTCTCCTGAAAAGTTGGTGAAACTAAGAGCTGACATTGTAACCGTACAGTAAATATTCATTCATTCCGTCAAATATCCCAATACCAGTTAGATGCAAACGCGAATTATATAGGACTTCCATGCTAACTTCATAATAATTCAAACCAAATTCCCAAATTCATTATTCAAACCTGATCAAATTGAAAGCTGTCCAAATGAATTTCAGTATTTTCCAAACCCAATTCACCATTTTCTAAATCAATTTCATTCATTTGACACTGTGAAATTGACTCATTCGTGAGTAGAATATCGGCAAAAGAGGGGATTCGTTGCTCGGTAGTGTTCCATTAAGGGAACACAATATTTGAAAGAACTTTATCATGCATGTCATGAACTTCAAGATCAACGGGCGGAAGCAGCTGGACTGGGCGACAAGGTAACTTCAGACGAGGTCAAGAACTTCCAGTTCTTGACATTTTACCTTTACAAGACTTCAGTTCCTATTGAACACAACGGGTCTTCTAATCAATCATGTCTGTATGAAAGTTAGCGGTTGTGATTTATACTTCGCGTTGTAATGCTGATGCCCCGCACATATGTTTCAGTTACCGTCTTCAGACCTCCCTGAATCCAAATCCGAGAAAAAAAAGTCTGCCAAATTGGTTGAGGTACATAGCTTCCTCGTATCCATAACATGATTGTATATATATAACATATATATATATATTTAAAAAATCATCAAAGGTATTATTAGTAGGTACCTGCACAGTCCCTGAAAATTCCATCGAAATCGGGAGAAAATTGTCGAAGTTATGAGAGCTTCACGTTTGCGCATGCGCAGTGGGCACCACTGATCCGATCTTGATGAAACTCATAGGGCATTATGGAATCTCCGATCCTCAACTTTCATACAATTTTGAGCGAAATCGGACCATTAGGTCGCGAGAAAATGATGTTTCAAGGATTTCATGTTGACGTCTGCGCAGGGGATACTGTTGGCGGCTGTCAATGAATTTCATAGGGGACCATCTAGGGGCTAATCCCTGAAAATTTCATCAAAATCGGATGAAAAGTGTTAAAGTTATACGTGTTGCAAGGTTTTTAAGTAGATTCCATTCCTATTCAAATTTGTGGATGACCATCTTTTAGCAATCCCCAAAGGCTCATTACACATAATTCTCGCAAAAATCAATAAATTCCATCCCAGACTTCAATTCACCTATGAACTAAAAAATTACCAAAACAGCATCCCCTTTCTTGATTTACTCGTCATACGAAATTTAAATGGTACCATCTCAACAAAATGGTGGCAAAAACTGCAAAATAGAGGTAGATATTTACATTTCCACAGCTATGGACCATACCACCAGAAAACAAACGTAGCCCTCAATCTAATAGATCGCGCCAGAAAACTCACCTCCCCAGAATTTCAAAGACATGCTGAAAACCAAGTAGTCGATTTACTCCTACTGAAGGGATAACCTCACAAACTTATATGCACATTGCTAAAACGCAAAACTAACAAATCCAAAACAGAGACGAATCCCCCATCACCACCTAGGTACTTTTCACTTCCATACGTACAAAATTTATCCGAAAATTTGAATAAAATTGTAATACCTACCACACAAAATTTGCTTATAAAAAATTTAAAACTATAAAAACCTTGTTCACAAAAGTTAAAGACTAATCCTTTTCACGTACAAGGTACAACCAATCGTAGTTCGTTAAGTATAGTATAATTGAACTTCATTATTTTCCACCCCACATGAATCGTTCACCACTCTTCGGAATGCAATGAATTTATT
>JAEMON010000001.1:71111315-71127995 GCA_030264115.1 Lygus lineolaris
TTTTTTCCAATTTTGATCTCTCATGCGCAGACCCCATTGTGAATAACATACTGAGTGTATCGAATAAGTCTCTTAACATATTTTTTACTCCTCTTAAAACCCGACTTTTTTTATTTTGATATTTTTTTCTCGTGTTTTTGACCTTAATTTACTAGAATAGCCATAACTAACGTCCTTAATTTAGTAAGTGAGGATATCGTTGGAAACAGCGTTAAATTTCTTATCTCCCTAGTGCATCATAAAAACGTGTACAGTAGATTCAGTGGGCAAGAAATTGGACTAAAATGAGAGTTCGTCAATTTTCAAAATCACTATTTTTTTTTTTAACGGCTCTACGTCTCCGATAAAATCGGTGAATTCACGTGCATGTTGCTGGAAAAAACTTTCTCAGAATCTTAGCTTTTCAATAGTGTGGTTTTTATTTTACTGTAGGAATTACGGGAGAAATTCAAGTTTGAATGAAAACAAACGTCAGTTTTTACGAGGAAATCGAGTGTTGGGGTGTTTACGACTTGACCATTGAAGTTTGGTATCGTTTTCGACGTAATTTTTCACGCTGAATCGAATGATGACACTCCAGATTCATTATGACTGTTGAAAAACTGATTTTTCAAGAAAAATAGTGATATTTTGGACATACCAGAAAATGCAACCCATTTTTGGCAGATTGGCCCCAAGAAGCATTATTTCGCATTCATTTTTTTAAATGATTTATCATTATTATATTTTAAATTACCATTTCTTTAATTTTATTATTATCTTTTCTTCATTCCTCAAACCTGGGGGCCCCTCCACGAAGGCCGGGCCAGGGAGAAACGTACCCAGTACCCCCCCCCCCCCCCCCCCCCCCCCCCCCCGGCAGGTATACGAGGGGTGAAGATGGAAGAGGTTAATCCCCTCCGTAACGGAACGCTCACTCTTTCTAACCCAGTTTAGCACCGTAAAAGCATGTTCCATGTTCAAATCGGTTGAAATAAGTCATAATTATTAATTTTCCGAGCCGAGAAGGCTCATTTTGAAGAAGGAGCACCACATTTTTGGTGGTGAAATTCATAGACAAAATTTGTAATCGATCAAGTGCACCGAATCACGAGCATTATTGACAAAGCGCTAGAGGAACGAAAAGTTTGCTCAGTCATCTTCCTAGATGTTACCAAGCATTCGAAAGAGTGGCGTGAAGGACTAAACCACAAGCTCAAAAAAATGCTCCCAGCGCAATATGCGGAACTGCTGGAGAAGTGACAGATACTTCCGGATCAAACAAGATGACGCCTACTCTGAAGCCAAGAAGATCCAAGCTGGAGCTCCTCATGTTTGGTAGTAAAATTCATAGACAAAATTTGGTTTGGCGATGCACTGACTTGAATATCTTCATTCCACTGACTATTGTAATATTACCCTCACCGTCTATACTGCCCACCCTACTTGGCATGCGTTCCTCCTTTATGAATTCCTCGTTTCATGGGATCACTCCAGCTGCCCGGTGTTACGTCGATATCGACATCTTTGCGGGTGAGACCGCTGTGTATTACAGGTTAGTACCTACTTAACCTGCAAAGCTATGAGAGGGTTCGTGATGTGAAGCGATCGCCTCCTTGACCCTTTGGAAGTTCTTGGCAACGATCCTCTTCTACATGAACAACGTCGTCCTCGTGGCGTCGCACAGCGATGCAAAAAGGTGGCGGAAATTATTTCAAGTGACAGACTCATTGGTAAAGCTGGGTTTAGCACAAAGATGGCAAAACAGAAGTGTTTAGGTGTTTATAATCACATTTCAACAGAAAATATAATTTAAAACAATTTTTGTCTCTATTTTTATTCATTTATTGCGTTTTCCCCGAACTCCTAAGAAAAGAAAACATCAAAATGTTCCCTAAAATTCTTCAAAACTTAAATTTAGTTAAAAAAAATTTCATTTTAAATTTAAATTTTTTTAATTTAAAATGTAAAAAATTTAAATTTGAATTTTAAATTTAAAAAAATCTTTCTGAAATTCTACACAAAAAAATAATTAACCTTCAGGATAACAGAATTTCCTCATCGTCATCGTCGTTTTTGTCCTAGTCGTTGTTCTCATGCTGAGAACTAGGTGGAAGTGGAGGTGGCTCAATCATCCTGATTACCTCAGGGTCGAGCTTTCGAGCATGACGAGGGACGATTGGACTGAAAGAGGAAACCACTGGATCAAAGCTTATCAGCAGATGGTTTAGTATGTCTTCATTCGTTTTCACCCGGGATAATTTGCGGGAATAGCACTTGGAATCTCTTGAATTCTTTGTTTCTGGCTTCCTGCGAGCCTCTTCGCTTAGTTGTCCAATTGGCAGCAAAGGCATGATCAACTATTGCTGCTCCATGGATCAAAACTTTATGGACAGTTTGGGTCATGGGATTCCAGGGGCATTTATCGGCGTAACATTTTGACGTTACCAGACTAGAAGTTGCAAACTTTTCCGAGTCGATTCTGTAGCCACTAGAAAGAGTTTTGAGAATCACAGAAAACCTCTTCAAAATAGCTTCGTCTATGCATGTAACACGTGAAGCTACATCTACGTTGTCGAAGAACCGCCTCCCGGTATTCCCATCGTAGGAATTACCAAATCCTTGCTTAGGTTTGTTCACGATAAGGCCAAGTTGAGCTCTGAATTGAAGTTGAATTTCGTTATTAGCCTCTTCCATCTTTTTCTTCTTTTCTTCTCCATTTTTTGCAATTCCAAGTTTTACCACATTTCCTCGTCAAACGAGATTTTTTAATTCATCAATACAATCATCTGTTCACATGAGGTGAGAATATTCCCAATACTGATCTTGGATTGAAGTTATTTCAAAAATTTAAGAAAATTGGACTTGTTCATTTTCACCTCAAAACACACAGTGAATGTTCAACAGTTGTTCACACCACTACAACTCGAAAAAATTAATATTCCATCAATATATCTATTTATCTGGTAAATCATGTTTGTTTTACAACCTCCTCAAAACTTTAAGCCATTACGAGAATGATTACCAAGGTTATTCCAGCCCCGTTTTTTAAGCTTATCAGTTGAGTAAGGCACTTGTTCATTTTTACCTGAACAAAATCTGGACGGCTGGGTACTTACTCAACATTAAATAACAACGAAGAAAACTTTATTAAAATTTAATTAAACCGTATCAGCTCACCATCAGATGAATTAGAAATCATTGTCAAAACAAAAAACCTGCATACAGTCAAATAAATCAATCAAACCCATCCTCATCTTCATCAGACAACATCGATGGTCCTGGTCCACGATCCACCATCTTCTTAGATTTTGAAGAAGTTAGCTTCTGAAACCACTGGTGGAATTCTTCCGTTATAATATTTTTTCTGCATAGTGCAAGTAGATCGATCTTCTTTGCGGCAGATGTGTGCATTTTCGTGTTTTATAGTTTCCCGAGGACCTGTGGAAACGGCTGTTGGGAAACGGGCTTTTAGGAGTAGTTCGGCGAAGAAGGAAATTCTATCATCATTTGCTGATTGTTGAATCCCGCTTCCTGAACGTGTGTTCTCGAGCAATCTTCTACCTGGTTGATGTAATGATGCAACTGATGGTTCGCCTGAAATGAAACATTATACGACTCAATGATGATGATTCAGTCTTGAATTTGAAGAAAGAAAACCTGCATACAGTCAAATAAATCAATCAAACCCATCCTCATCTTCATCAGACAACATCGAGGGTCCTGGTCCACGATCCACCATCTTCATAGATTTTGAAGAAGTTAGCTTCTGAAACCACTGGCAGGTTATAAAACTCACCAATATTTGTATTGCTTTTGACTTCGAGATTTTACTGTTGAATCCCAAAGTAATTAAGTAGGTTTGCACAAAGTATAATAAGACCAACAAAAGTAAATACCTATTACGAACGTACCTATCAAAAAAAGAACTGATGAAGCAATTTCACTATTATACCAATTTACGACCTTTACTAACATGGTATAATGAATCATTCAAACAGAAAGGTAGCAAGGTAAATTTTAAAAATCCAAAAATGGAGACGGAGACTGGACACACACAGAAGAAAATAGAGTAATTTGTATCGTACTGACCAGCTATACGTGGTGTGGTCGTCAGTTTTTTCACATCACCTCGTTCAATAACGCCGTTCTTACAGACTACGGTAGCCAATTAAAGATGAATACGTGGCACTTGATCAGTCGTTCCTGAGCGAACGCGGCTGTCACTTGAGATGGCCCTAGTTACATGTGCCTTTTGTCCATTTTTATCTGAACGAAATGAACATTTGAGTGTGCTTTTATTCTGGTAAAAATGAACAACTCCCACTTGAACATTTATTTGAATGAACAATTGCTGAATTCACATTCAGTTTATAAGTAGAAACGAACTAATGTTATTTGTTCGTTTCTACCTGAACGATATGAATCCGTGTTCACTGTTCTATTCTGGCAAAATTTAATAACTCCCACTTTTACATTTTTATTCGAAGGAATACAACGATCGTGCATACAAGTAAAAATGTATACATAGCACTTGATGACTTTTACCAGAATGGGTTTGAGTTTTTTCCATACTTTTCCTTCAGCTAAATCCGTATTAATGTCAATGCAACCGATAACGTTTCCTAGCACCAGCATAACTAATAACATCATTTTCCGAAAAAATGTTACTTGTACACTTTTACCTCTGACCCGACGATATGGTACGAGTATATTCGGAATCAGCGTGATATTTCCTATAAGAATCACCCACGAAATCGGTTAAAATCATTCTTCGAAAATTCGCTCATCAACTCATGCTGCATGAATGGGACTTTTTTAGCATTCAAACGTAATTTTATCCCTTAATTTCCACAGTAAAATTGGGAATAATTACGCCGTTGGAATGATCAAGATTAATTTCGCGTTCTTGCAACAATATCTGAAAGTTTAAGTGAAAACTACTGATGAAATGTGAAATGAGACAGTCATTGAAGTTTAGGCTTCACAAGAGCTCGTTAAGGTGATTTTAAGCTGAAATGACCAAATTCCTTATTTTAATTTTTAGGCTTTCATATCTAGTTTTCCCTGAATTCTCATCGAAAAGACTAATTTTTCAAATATAAAAAAAATTTACCTCACAGGAGACCAATAGGCTTATTTTTCAGAAAAGAAGGTACCTACCTCCAAAAAGGGTGGAACACATTTTGATCCAATGGATGAATTATCATTTTCTTGGTCTCATTCTATAGGGGACGATGTCTTCTGGAAAAGTTAGTAGAATCAGAACTGTAACTCCTGGTTTGTAATTTTAGCAGCTCAGCAAACTTCAGCTTAGAAATGTCTGGAATTTAGCTTTTTTTTTTTTTGTTCCTCCTCTTTCTTCTAACGATGTTACATGCATAAACCTACTACCATTTGTAGCTCAGGGATCCAAGAGCATCAGGTAAAAATGTCAACAATCAATTTCAACAATTCAATTTTTTAGCTCGAATAGGGCCGAATTTATTTCAAATAAGCATTGAAAAACGTATGAAAAGCTCATTTGTGGGAAATCCTTCAAAGTTTTGCCGTCTGACCACCCGAAAAGCGCTGTAGGGATGTGTTCCACGCTACCACCCCGAATGGATTCTTTTTGGTTGATGTTTCTAGGGTAGACTCTAAAGATTCGCTATGCAGTTTTTGGTGTGACGTGGAGCTAGCTCGAGCGGTAACACACTTGTGTCAGTGCCATCTGTCTGAAAATACGTGTTTGGTATAGTTCTTTGTGAAATGCTGTTTCAATTTTCGTTAGTGTAACAATATTTGGTGTCACACTGTCGCCAGTCGAATAATTACAAAAACACACATTTAGGACCCCTGAAACCACTTTTTTGACCCATCATCATGTTCTCTGGATCGCAAAGGACTAATTTACTTTGAAAAAAAGGTCCATTCATGCACAGTGAGTTGATGTGCGAATTTTCAAAGTATAATTTTAACCGAATTAGTGGGTGATTCTAAAAGGAAATTTCACGCTGGTTCCGAATATACTATGTGTTCCTATGTATAGGATGGTAATTCACACCAAAAACCTCAAGAAACAGTTTTTTTTTTCGAAGCCATTTTTGACTCTAAATTTTCAAAATTTGATCCCTTGGAGTACTCCAAAAAGTCTGGCCAACGAACTCATCCTTTCTTTTGATATTATTGACATTTTAAATTTTTTTCGATTTTTTTTATCTCGATCTCTCGGGCAGATATCGTTTGGAGTGACACACACATATATATAAATATATATTTACACATGAAAAAGTGTTAAATTTCAGGAATCGTTTTAGAATGGTCTGGAATGGATTTCCATGAAGAAAATTTTCAAAAATTTGCATTATAAAAATTTAGAAGCCATTGCAATTTCTCCATTTTCTTCAAAAATTCGCTAAAAGAAGAAAATTCGAACATTTTGTGTCGATTTCACTGTAACCTTAAATACACGTATACTACCTACCAAATCCTGTTCATATGAATACCGACTCACAATCAGTCGGACTGAGTTGTATACTATTTCCCATTAAGAAAATACAATGTTCCTGCCATACTTTCAACGTTTTCGACATTTTCCTAAAAATTCAATTTTGGATTTGAGATGTGTGTGAAAATCACGGAGGGTACCTAACCATTTATGGAATGTTTTTCAAAGCCGCTGCCTAAGGAGAATAGAAGGAGGGGAATGTCTCGTGGGATACCCTGCATAATAAATTAAAACCAAAAATTTATTAAACTAACATCAGGTAATTGTGAAAAGACAATCTTCCCTAATCAGGTTCTTCCTGACATAGTTTTTTTTGCAGTAGTTAAGTTACGGCTGGTAAAATGAAGCGGTTTGGTTTATGTGACTGATGTCCACCTCCGTCAGTAATCACCACGAAGTCGGTCAAGTTTGTTCCTTATCTCTTGTTGCCTTTATCTAATGGTCACCTGGCCTCCAATTTGTCAACCCTGATATTTTACTAGGACAAATCAAACGGAACGATGGACGTTTACGTTGGTTCTTACATACCCATATCTGACCGTAATTCAATAAGTATTATGAATGCACATTAAACAGGTACCTACCCTATACTGCCATATACAATATGACTGCTTCGGAACACTCAACTATCTTATTCTAATCCATCCTTTGCTGGTAGTTCGATGCCTTCAACTTATGTACGACTATTGGAAGTTTATAAGTACGGCATACAAGTGTTTACATATTAACATAAAGACATAGAATAATTGAGAATGGTGACGCCAATCGTCTTCAGACTTGAACCATAATCATCATGTTTTCTTCCTTTCTTCTTGAATTTACAACCGATACATCAAGTACCAACTCGATAGATAATGGGGAATTATCATCAATTTAAAAAAAAATTGCTGATAGATAATGACTCAGAAGAAACAATAATGAAGTCGTAAGGAAAAAATAGTGTATATGTAATTTTAGAAAATTTATTGAAATATTTATTATTGTAATTTGGAGGGAAACATTGAAAAGGGTGTCGTCTGTCATTGGCCAATTTCGTCCAAGATGCCAACCAAACAAAACGAACACAAAGCCCATCACTGCTCAGGGCCCATCGGGCTCCTGATTAGTGAGCATAGAATTTACACAATCAATAAATTGATTGAATTAATTAATTATTTAAATTATTCCTACTTTCATTGTTCTCAATGCATTCTTTTTCGGTTCAGTTCTTTTAGTGTGACGTAGAGAAGGGTTTCTCAAGAGCCTTCAGAATTCCGCCTGTTATTCAAACAGCGGAGATTTTATTCCAAGTTTTCTCCACACCAGAACGATAAACTATTTTTTCTTTGTATTGAGAGTGTTATTTTATTAAAAATAACAATACAAAGGTAGACAAAATGTGATTTTCCCACACACGATAATTCCCCATTTCTCACAACTCTTGTTGTATCAGTCGTTCTGCCTGTCAACAGTCGTTTTGACTTTCCAGCAGTATTTTTCAACAGTTGAAATATGAAGTTGAACTTCCTCGCTCCAAAGTTACAGAACACCCCCCCTCTGGTGTAGAGTGCAGATGTTCCAACTTATCGGCCAAGTAAGAGTCATTAGTGTGATGCATCAAGTTGTGGTAATTTTGAGTGACTTGAACTATCAATTATCATGTTTTCTTTCCTTTCCTTGAAATTTACAATCGATACATCGTTTCCAATCGATACATCGAATACTAACTCGATAATTGCTCACAACTCTTGTTACATCGGTCTTTCTGACCGTCAAAAGTCGTTTTGGCTTTCCAATAGTATTTTTCAACAGTTGAAACAAGAAGTTGAACTTCCTTGCTTCAAAGTTACAGAACATTGTAGAAAATATCTTGTCAACAAAAAAAACAAAAGGAAAAATGACAAAAAGCCTTTGGCACTGGCTGACGGGAGATATCTCGGAAGGTGTTCAGCACTCCAGAGCCGCCTACAGGCCAACAGACATCCCCAATTGGACACAAACAAAACAACCACACCAAGCACACAATAATTTACTTTCACGCGGGCCCATTCATTCGTAATAATATTCCACAAAAAATAAGAGAGCTGCCCATATAGTTATATACGTAATAATATTCCACAAAAATAAGAGAGCTGCCCATATAGTTAACCGTAATATCACAGAAAAAATATATATGTTCTAACCAGACTAGACACAAAATACAACTATTATAAAAATAAAGCAAGCACGAGAAGGTTTTAAAAAATTATACCTCGGCTGCTTTACAAATTTGTAGAGTAAAAATACACGTAAACTTATTGACTTATACCTAAAAGACGAGTTAAGGTACAATTTCTATGGAACTAAAATTTCCTGTTTTTCAGAGCATCAAAAAATTCATCAAACTTATAGGGAGCGAGGTCACGCAAGAACTTGGAAATTTGACGTTTATACGCCTTTTATCAAAGTTACGAACACAATTTGGCAATGCATTATAAAACTTAATTCCCCACCAATTAGAAGCATTGCGAGAGCCAATCAATCTGCTGAAGGGGACTACCAAATTATTCGAATTTTGAGTTACAGAACCCCCCCTGGTGTAGCCTATCAGAGAGATCTGTCTGGCCAGTAGGAGAGCGCCCATATAGTTAACCGTAATAACACAGCAAAAATATATATATTCTAACCAGACTAGACACAAAATACAACTATTCTAATAATAATGCAAGCACTAGAAGGTTTTTAAAAATTATACCTCGGCTGCTTTACAAATTTGTAGAGTAAAAATAGACGTATACTTATTGACTTCTACTTAAAAGACGAGTTAAGGTACAATTTCTATGGAACTAAAATTTCATGTTTTTCAGAGCATCAAAAAATTCATCAAACTTATAGGGAGCGAGGTCACGCAAGAACTTGGAAATTTGACATTTATACGCCTTTTTATCAAAGTCACGAACACAATTTGGCAATGCATTATAAAACTTAATTCCCCACAAATTAGAAGCATTGGGAGAGCCAATCAATCTGCTGAAGGGGACTACCAAATTATTCGAATTTTGAGTTACAGAACCCCCCCTGGTGTAGCCTATCAGAGAGATCTGTCTGGCCAGTAGGAGAGCTCCTCGACTCCTGGTCAACGGGTAATACCAGAACCTGATTGGGCAATCCCGCCCGCTGCTAATTCGTCGAACGTCTTTGAGCGGTTTCTGCCTCGTCCGGAGAAACACCCGGATTCGCCAGCTGACGACATTTCGGCAACTCCGCCTCTCGTTGAGCCACCAACTCGAATGTCGTTATTAAAGCCGTCGTTTCCCAAGTCTGAGAACTTTAATTGTCGATGACGCGCGTTGAGAGGCGATATTTACCAGCCACCGTCGCTTCGTCAGGAGCTCTCATTAAAATCTCATTATCGTTGTCCGATCTGCCGAGGAAGGATGGACCGCGATTTTTCTGTTTCGTTGGAGCATCTTGCTGATACATCCTGAAGTGATGGGATGATCGTTTACGGCTTTCAAACGCTGAACGGTCTCTGTTTGCTTTTTTGAGATGACGTCAAACCCAAGGATTGTTGAGAAAAAGAGATCTGTGCTGGACCGTGAAGTTGAGCGAAGTTAATGACGATTTAATCATAACCGATTATTCCCATCCCAACTAATTTTCAGGGTTGTCCCTCAGGATCTAACTGATAGGCAAAATACGAGGTTTTAGCGAATCTTCGAAGAACATGAAGCTATTGCAATGGGTTAAAAATTTTAGTAATGCAAATTTTTGAAAATGTTCTCCATGGTAATCCGTTTCAGACCATTCTAAAACGATTCCTGAAATTTAAAACTTTTTCATATGTATACATATTTATACATATGTCACTCCAGACGATATCTGACCCTGGAGTCCAGATAAAAGAGCCAAAACGATTTTAAAATGTCAATAATATATCAAAAGAAAGGATGAGTTCGTTGGCCAGAATTTTTGGAGTAGGTACTGCAAGTGGTCAAATCTTGAAAATTTAGAGTCAAAAATCGTTTTAAAAAAACGCGTTTTTGAGGTTTTTTATGTAAATTACGATCTAAACATAAGCACATATGTTATATTAGGAATCAGCGTGAAATTTCCTATAAGAATAACCCACCGAATCGGTTAAGATGTTTCTGTGAAAATTCGTTCATCAACTCTTGCTGGGTGAATGGGACTTTTAATTCGTTGCCTACTCATCTTAAGACCCCGGACAATACATCTCGTTCTGCCTATAAGAGATTTATTTTTCTGGATGATAAATTTGGGGCCTCAAAATGACGAAAGTATTTTAGCCAGCTCTTACTATATGTCCTAAGAGAGGAAATTATTGTTATTTTTTAATTGTGTAGAGCAGTAATCGTATTAATGGATCTCATTTATGTTTACTGATTTATAGTATAGTGATTTATGATAATGAAGCAGCAGAGTGTAATGTTTACTTGTTTTGAAGGGCCACCATCTCTAGCTGCTCAACACAGGTATTGCCTAAAGACGATCTATCTTGTTTTTCTGTTAATTGTAATAATGGAGATATCGTGAGCAGTGATTGTAATAATGGAGCAGTAATTGTAACAATGGAGCTATCATGAGCAGTAATAATGGAGCTATAATGAGCAGTAATTGTAATAATGGAGCAGTAATGAAGTAAATGGAGCAGTAATGTAGTACATGGTAGCAGTAGATAGAGTAAATGGTTGCAGTAAATGGAGCAGTAATGGAGCTATAATGGGCAGTACTTGTAATAATGGATCTGTAATTGTAATGTGGAGTAGTAATTGTAATAATGGAGCTATCATGAGCAGTAATTGTAATAATGGATCTCATTCATGTTTAGAGATTTATAATATATTACTATATAATATATAGCGGTTTTTGATAATCAAGCAGCAGAGTGTAAAGTACACAGGCAATGCCTAAAGACGAGCTATCATGTTATTATGTTTATTGTAATAGTGGAGCTATCATTAGCAGTAATTGTAATAATGGCGCAGTAATTGTAGTAATGGATCAGTAATTGTAATAATGGAGCAGTGAGTGTAACAATGGGGAGCAGTAATTGTAATAATTGTAATAATGGAGCTATCATGATCATTAATTGTAATAATGGAGCCATCATGTAATAATGTATTAATATAATGTAATTGTAATAATGAAATAATGTAATGGTTTTGTCATAATGGAGCAGTTATAATCATGTAATAATGTAATTGTAATTGTAATAATGGAGCAGTTATTATCATGTAATAATGTAATTGTAATAATGTAATGTATTAGCAAGTATGTAAGTGGTAGCAGTAAATGGAGCAGTAATGGAGCTATCATGAGCAGTAATTGTAGTAAATGAAGCAGTAATTGTAGTCATGGATCAGTAATTGTAATAATGGAGTTATTATGAGCAGTAATTTTAATAATGGATATCATTTATGTTCATTGATTTATCCTAGGTATATACTATATAATTTATGGTTGTTTATGATACTCAAGCAGCAGATTGTAAAGTTTTTTTTGTTTTTGGAGCGGTGAGTGTAATAATACGGAGCAGTAATTGTAGTAACTGTAATAATGGAGCTATCATGAGCAGTAATGGAGCAGTAATAAATTGTTATAATGGAGCTATCATGAGCAGTAATTGTAAGAATGGAGCTATCTTGAGCAGCATTCATGTGTAAATTTGTTTGTTTTGGTTTGAAGGTCTAGCAACTCTAGCTTGTCAATACAGGCAATGTCTAAAGACGAGCTATCGTGTTATTCTGTTTATTGTAATAATGGAGCTATCATTAGCACTAATTCAAATAATGGAGTAGTAATTGTAGTAATGGACTAGTAATTGTATTAATGGAGCAGTGAGTGTAATAATGGGGAGCAGTAATTGTAATAGTGTAGCTATCATGATCAGCAATTTTTATAATGGAGCTATCATGAGCAGTAGTGGAGGTATCATGAGCAGTAGTGGAGGTATCATGACCAGTAAATGGAGCAGCAATGGAGCTATCATGAGATAAAGATCTATATCTCACTCTTCTTCACTCAATCCTTATCTCTCCCATGTCACTTTTCAATAGAAAAAAATTTTCGTTTTTTCACGGTTGACAATATTTTTAGAACTTTTAATAATGATATTTCTTTCCAGACATTTGGTCAAAATCGTAAGGGAGTTAAAACTCTTGGAAACTGGAGGAGTTTTCTAACACTCCCCCCCCCCCCCCCCCCCCCCCCCCCCCCCCCCCCCCCCCCACTGCCACCCGGCTTCTTTCCCTCTTCGACATGAAGATGGTCCTCGTGCAGATCGTTCTTCTCGTTTTCTAGTGTCGCTTCAAATGGATAGAGCCCCCAAAATGGTCTGGTGACCTCGCGTCTTCCTGGCATTCTCACCCTTGCCACACGACTGTGCCCATCTTCCCTAGGCTGCACCAAGCCCATGGGCCATTCGAGCCGCTTCTTGCCTTCCTGGCCAACCAGGACAACATCACCTGACTTGATAAGATCTGGCTTGCGCTGGCCTCTATTGATGAGCAGGGCCAGATATTCGGTACGAAACCTTTCTCTTAAGCCTTTCCTCAACCTCATCATGTATTTCAGCCTATTATTCAGGCTACTCTGCACCCTCAGATCCAGCTCAGGAACTCCCGAAGACTGGATAGGCTGGAGAAAACTCGTCGGAGTGAGCGATCTAAACACATCATCAGCCAAGTATGTCAGCTGTCTCCCACAGACGATTGCCTCCACTTCACAGAGTTGGTTTTCATTTCTGGGTAGTTCAGCATGGCTCACCCCAAGTTTCGTCTTAACAGCTCTTTTACCCTCTTTTATCCTCTCCCAAAAGCCTCCCCACCATGGAGCTACTGGTGGTACGAGTTTCCATTCGTTTAGTTTTGGCAAAGCAGTCCGCACAGCCACTCTTTCCCAGTTTATCCCTTTCAGCACCGCACCAGCTCCCTTGATGACGTGATCCCTGAAAGCCTCATTGATGAAGGATGAATCATGAATCAGTGTTGATTTCTTCGTTGAGGTCTCCGAACTGATTCCTTCTTGATCCGTAACATCCGACCAACTGGATTCTGCGTAAACTTATCTCACCGTTCAACTTCTTCAATTTTCTATCCCTTGTTAGCTCCTTCTTCTTCTTCCCCGCTTTTAATTTTGAAAAACGACATTTCTTCGTGATTTGAAATCCTTTTCTTAATTCCGACCTAACTCTGTGCTCCCCTTTGGACAGCCCAGCATCGGAGTAGAATTTATTCAATTTCACCCCACCTCTAAGAGATTTCCATGACTCCTGCACATTCAATATGTTGTCAGCTTCTTGTCTTCGGACTTTGTCGTTACTACGATCTTCACCTTCGGTGATTCCATGAGTCTCCAGGCGCCACAAGTCCTGTAAGTCATAGGTCATGTTCGCTGAACCAACTACCGTACAATCTTGTCTATTTCGACAACTAGGGCCCATGACCAACCAACCCAAGATAGTTTCTGTTGTAACTATTACATTCCCTAGATTCATAGAAATGCCAGTCAACAAATGTCCAATGACATCGGCTCCCAACAATACATCAATATTTGGTGGATTTGGACCAACATCCGACAGAAATATATTTGTTTTCTTCAGGCGGTTAATGATTAGCAAATCGTTGTGTCGTGGCACAAAGTTACAAATTTTCTCTTCATCCAAAGCTGTGAAACGAAATTTTAACGTGGTATTGAGCCCCTGTTAAGTCACATTGTACTCCTTATGCCCCTTTTTTCTCGTTTCAACCCCAGCAAACAAGATATGGCTCAAACATTCTTGGCCAAAACTAGGCAAATTTAGGTTTTTTACTAACGTTTTGGTCATATAACTTCTCTGTGACCCAGAATCTAGTAACACCCTCACAATCTTCTCTGTATTCCCCGCACAAACTCGTACCTGTAGGGTTTGCAACAACATGGGGCCCGTCTCACTTGACAACATATGACATGAGACTGTATTACCCCCAATCACTATATTATCCAGCTCACTGTTTGGGTCCTGACTAAGGGATGTTGTGGATTGAGTCGCAGGTGTTTTTGACTCTTGGAACTCCTTCACAAGTTTGGGGCATAAAATCGTGTAATGTCCGTGCTCCACATACGAGACATTTGACTATGGTTCTGCATTCGGCTGCAATATGGGGTCCCTATTCGCGAGGACCTTCCCTCTTGCCAAAACTCGAAGTAGATTTATCCAAACTCATATTTCTCCCTTCTTTGGGCGGACAAACCTTAAACCCTGAATGCAGCGCTTCTGCTGTTGCTGTGCCTATGACCCCAAAAGCTTCCCGCGTCAACTTCCTATGCTCTTCTATTTCTACTTCTTTCTGTAGAAATGCCATCAGACTCTTGAGCTCATATGCCTCCCTATTTTCACTAACCTCGGTAATTCGTGTCTCTCGCCGTTCCCACGCCTTGAGGACATCGTCCGGCAAAGCTGATTCAACCAGTGGTTTGATCATAACTGTGCGGCGTATTTATCCATTGACATGCCCAATGAGTCAAGTGCCTCTAACTGTGTACGTATTTGATCGTACAGCTCTCGCAAACTTAACCCCAGTCCACTGTGATTTTTGAGCACTAGCTTTAGTAGTTCTAAACCCCTCTCTACCAAACTCATAAACTAGTAACCCCTCTCTACCAAATCTAGACTTAAGATGTTCTACCGCCTTAGTAAGTATAATTAGCATCAGATAGCACATAACTACGGACTAACTCTGCGGCCGGAGTATCAGGTACCATTGCATCTCGCAAATACATGAATTTTTCAATTAAGCTCAGATCGGTGTCTAAATCTATTCTTTTAAACTGTGCCCAAAAAACTATCCAATTCTTGACATTTCCGTCGAATTTTGGTATCTCTAATCAATGGTACCTGCGCTTACCTCGTTGTTCCTGACTTACCACCTGAACTGGTACAGGTGCTGGCTCCGGTAATACCTCCAGAAAATGTTTGGTGCCTCGATATGTAGTAAGAAATAGTTCTGTCTCCATAAAATTCTTTGCTTGATCTGTTGGAGATCTTTCAAAATCGGTCAAGAGCAGATTTATGGCATTATTCAATTCAATCATCAGTTGCACAAGGACGTATGAGGGTGCATACGAAAACTTCGAGGTATGAAGGTATCCTGGGTAAAATTTTCAGCTCTCTAGCTCAATAAAAACGAACTTTTTAAAAGAAAAAACCTCAAAAGTGGCACAAAGTTAGCGTACTTTACGGTAATGGATCAGTAATTGTATTGTTGGAGCTATTATGAGCTCTATGCCCTCTACAAGTCCTGCTCATGTGCTCATGTATAGTGCATCATGTGTGTGCCGGTGCTTCGGGACGAGGCACATAAGTACCGTGTCAAAAACTCCACCTCCGCTGGACCCGATGGAATTTCTGCCCGTCGCTGGAATAAAGCTCCTATGACAGTAAAGCTGCTCGCCCTCAACCTGCATGCAGGCAGACAGACACGGAACCAAAATTGTTCAGAAAGCTCTGACACGTAAAAAGCAGTGGAAATTTTGATTTTGGAGGACAACAATCTTTTCAATTTCTTGGACGAATACAAAGTTCCCTACCTTCGGTAGTGTCTAAGCAAAAGCTATTGCACTTGGATACCGGGAACTATCTCGTCCTTCACAACGTCCTGGGGGAGAAAGAGGTTGAAAAAGCACTGAAGATGAAAGTGATGAGTATCTTCAAGGCGCAGCTGTGACCTTCAAGAATATCAAATCGTTGAGGTAAGGCGCTTTGGCGCTCCCTCCTCAAGAACCAGGCCCATACATACAAAATTCGCAAATATTTATGCAGAACGAAGGTGAAAAGTAACATTCACAAACTTGAAGGATCAAAATACAATACATCCGAGTTTAGGGGTGCATTCGAACCGAACTCGAACTGCTTTTTTAAAATATTCGAACTCGAACCCGAACTCTTCTTCTCGAACCCGAACTTTCCATAAATGTTCGCGAACTTTATTATAAGATGTTTGAGTAAGGTTTCGACGTTATTTCAAGAATTGTTTCGAACAAGTCCGATTGAAAAGTTCCATTCACGCAGCATGAATTTATGAGCGAATTTTCGAAGAATAGTTATAACCGATTTGGTGGGTGATTCTTATAGGAAATTTCACGCTGATTCCGAATATAACATGACGTTTCTATGTTTAAGATGGTAATTTGAACCCTTGGAGTACTACCGAATTCTGGCCAACGAACTCATCCTTTCTTTTGATATTATT
>JAEMON010000001.1:71152296-71166337 GCA_030264115.1 Lygus lineolaris
CTCTTTAGCCTTAAAATGGCACAGCTTCCTCTCGTCCAAGAAAATTTGAAATCAAAAATAAAACTCAAACCAGTTGGTACCATGAACTTCTGACGTCACATAATGAGCACTCCATGAAGGGTGGATAATCATACCCCCCACCCTCTCTGACCTGTCTTGAGAGGCGAAGCAAGCCGGGAATTTCATCACAACCACGCTTCGCCACCAATAGCTGTTCACCTGTACAGTGCCCCTGCCGTCGTACATGGATGCTATATTCTATAACCAAACATTCGCCTCGATCGCCGTTTTTTCCTCGACCAGCCAACTTGATGTGACTTCACTGCGCCTCTGGGCAGTGACATTTCTGATTTCAGCAGTGAAGTTTCTTTCTTTAATTCCCATCTCTTTTCTCCCTTGCTCGGAAAAACCATAGATCATGGATATGTATATCCGTAATCTATGGTATATCCCAGCAAGTGAGAAATTAAGATGGGAATTATAAAAAGAAGAAAGAGTAATAAGTATAAAATGAATAAATTGATAAACACATGATACATTCATTATTTTCGTAGGTACCGAACAAACGCATTTTGTTTATATTAACTTCAATCTATATCAATAAATAGACAACTGCTCAGGTGATGTGGGCTCCAGGAATTTTCAGAATGAGTTCTACAGAGGATACCTACGTTCCAATTTTCAGTTTCATAGGGCGGTTGGTTGCTAGGGTGTGTTTCTGGAGGGTTGGGATAGTGTGTTTCTTCTCAATTCTTATAGAATTTACTCAGCTTCAATTTTAAATCATTTTGCTATACTTACATAGAAACTGCCTACTACATTGAATGAAGCAATTGAACTATTTGGTGTTGCTAAGAAGGTAGGTAGCTACGCGATGGCACTGTACTTCATCCTTTAATAATTAAAAGCCAGATATTTTATTAATCAAGAATTAATCTACTTCTACAAAATCACACATTGACTTGTCAACCTACTTACTATTCGTGTTTGTGATTTAAAAGTTACCTCGGTACCTACTTACCTATTGTATTTTGAAAACAAAAAATTCTCAGTTTTCACATTAATATTTTATACTGAAATCTATTTTGTAAAGAAAACTAAAGTACATAATGTGTATATTTTTTGTTCAGGTCTGTAGTTTATCATTCAACTTCCAACAGTGTATTTATATTATCTTAGCTGGGCGGTTTTTTTTTTTTTTTTTTTTTTTTACGTTGATAAGTTTGGAGGTGCGCTGAAACTGGAACGCTGGAGGGTGCGTGAACGAAAAAAAGGTTGGAGGGGTCTTCGTGAGGTTGTCGATGGAGGCTAATGAAAAAAGGCTTTCTTTTCTTCCAAGCTTTCGGTTGTAATTAAACCATCATCAGGGTTTTCTTATTGAGAGTTGCTGCGATCGCTCACGTCCTCTCTCCACGCCCACATGACGTCCTTCCAGTTGGGTGCTTAACAGGTAGTGGCATCCGGGCTTTAATGTTTGTCAAAATTGGTGTATGTATTCAGCTTATTGTGCTGCTGGATGGTTCGTTTTAAAATGAATGCTTGTGCTTGCGGGCTTCTCTGGGCCTCGGTGGATGGCTGTCGTTCGAAGGTTTTCCAAGTGATGGAGGGGGGATTTTCACCAATATTTGACAAAAAGAATTATTCAAGTTGTTTAAATCGAAGGAAAAACTATCAGTAATGGAAGCTTTCCTGATAGTTTTTCCTTCGATTTACTCTCCCCTCTTGAGGAGCTGGTTTCCAAAAGGTATATTCGTTTTGGTGAAATCTGAAAAAATCGAGACACACCATTGAGACCTGAAAAATTTCAGCAAATAATTTGTTTCCTACATAGTTTCTCAATCTTAGTAAAAATTTTGGTAACAAATGTGTGTTCATTAATTATTTCAAACACTTAGAAATTTCAGTATTCTGGATTTAGTACCTACGTTTTGAAATGAAACGTGGCGTTTAGTGCCTTTTGGAATGACACAAAGTGGGTAAAGTACCTCCATGAAAACAAAATCTTGTGTAGCTGTAAAATGTATGCAGTAGTGATTTCAGGAATCTATTAAATGAAAAGTGTAAAATACTTATTAGTGATCTATGAGCTCAATTTTGACTCTGATGATCTCCAAACAATCTTTTCAGAATATATATGAGCTTATTTTTGATTCAGCTGATCTAGCCTGATCTCATATTATTTTGAATCAGCTGATCTATTATGATCTACTTATGATTCAATGGGATATAGTACCTGTTTGCCCAAAACAGTGAAGCTATGGGGTTGGGCAGTGGGGCTAATGCTGGATAAAATACCTACCTAATTTTTGAGACGAAACAGATTTAAGCGCTGCTGTCCGTTGGATATAGTACCTACCTTTTGAAATGAAATCGAATATTCAACGTCGCTTCTCAAGTAGGTAAATAGAGTATCTTCAGCTCCAAACTAATGGCATTTTTGTGAAGAACCACCGCCCTAAAACCGCTGGAAAGCGTTAAAATTTTGACAAAAAATGGCGTTTAATACCTTTCAATACTACAGAATATACCATAATTCTGACGAGTCCTACCCGACTGTGCCACTTATTGTGGACGGGAAATTGTTAAAAAATTAAGGTACTTCGAGGGGGTTCGAACCTTATTGTCACAGCGAAATCTGATGGATTCCACTATGACTCACCAACTAACGACCTCGGCCACCGAAGACCTGGTGTCTGTCTCTCATTTCTGCTGAAGGATGAGCTTTCGTTCACAACATACCGCTCTAGGGTTAACAGAGACAACTTACTGCAACTGCATCCACACTATAAAGGTTGCCTCTTCCGGAAACAAACGCGACAGTGGTGGCTCGTGTATGGTTCCCCGTTGTCCCCTTCGTTGAGGAGATAGGCAATAGCCCGCCATCTATCTTTACTCAAAGGGTGAAAGTGCTGGCAAGAGCGCCACAGGGTGACTCCATCCGTATTTTCATCACTCCCGCCGATGGTTGGACTTCTCCATTCTCTTTTCATCTCTTTGGTGCACCCATGGAAGCGGGAGTTCTGTTGCTACTTCCATGGGTGCAGATGAGCGAAATAATCCATGAGGTTTCCATGATATTCCATGATCCATCCGATCCATGTTCTTAAGTCAACATGGATGCTATACTCGAAAGCTACAACTGTATCCATGACAACAACAGGGTCCATGATTGACAGCATCCATGTGTCTGTTTCCACAGCATCCATCACGGTTTCCTCCTTTTGTCTGTATTTCAATGCCATCTGTATTGTTTGGTGACCTCATGATAACAATTATTCAATACTATTTTTGCTTTATGACTAGAAGTTGTTGAATTTTAAGTTTTTACACCATTTTCCTAATATCCGTGCGTGTTTTAGTGAGTGAGATTCAAAACGTACATGTTTATGACCGAAGGGTCCGAGGAGCTTGGTTGTGGGTTTTGATCACGTGACTTTGTAGTAAGGAGTGCATTGAGGTATATTATATCAATTATTTCATTATTTTAACTTAAGAATTTTTAGTTTTTACTGTTGTTCAGTAGATTAGTTCAATATTACTAGCGTTTTCATTGCCGCCGGTTTGATTCACTTCATGGAAATAATTCACCGATATCGAGTTATGGCGTCCTATCCACATGGTAGTTTATAACCGGGTTTGGTCATCTCACTTTTACGATTACTCCTCAATAGCTGATACTTTACATGGGTATTAATGTTCGATTGAATCATTCTCAATCTTTCATGTGACTAATCGAAGTTTCAACGCTTTTCACTCTAAAAGGTGCGTTTATTCCTCCATTTCACCCGAATACGGTAATATTCCCGAATAATCTTGTGGTTGTTGATTATTCGTTATCTTGTAAACTAATCGGTCGTCTTTTCATTTGATAATATTTCCGAGTTCATTCGAGTATTTCCGTGTGCAGCGGATTCACTGCAATTGTGTGTGTTTAATCTAGAATTCGGAATCGTCGGTGGTGTGAAGAAGTATCATGTTCCCAGTGGGTTGATGTGGGTTCACGGCTTTCGCGCTTTGGACGCAGTTGGAGTTCCATCGCACGTATTCTTGAAACGAGTTATTCATTATTGCCAAGTGTTTTCTCTCCTTTCTTCTGCCGTCGTACTCGTCGACGGAGCGTTCGAAATACCATCTAAAATCCTCCACTTGGGTCGGGAAGGTTATGTTCATAGGTGGATTTCCCTAGTCTTTGTTGTTCCAAGAAGTGCGCAAACAAGTAATTCTGTTACGATGAACCTCGCTCGTTTCTCGTTTCTATTCTTCCGTTCGCTGTAATTTCTTCCGTAAGTATGATTGTTTTCCTGACAACCTCTATCTGCTCAGCTTTTTGAAGATTCCGCTTTCATTCTTAGGGCAGTGAATAGTTGGGTGTAACGAACATCCGTGAATATTCCTTGGCGAATTCTATTTGTCTTTATCGCATGATTGTTTCACGCTGCTGGAACTTGCTGGTTCCACTTTGTAGCTAAGTAATACCTGTTATCAAGGTCGGACTGGGCCCTGGGGGCACTCCGGGAAACCAACCTCCAGGGGCCCCCAGTACTTATACTTTATTGAAAAGGTTGAAATGATAGGCGCCGTTTTTAGTTACTAGATACCTAGGTGCCTACCGAATGGAAAATTACATTTGAGAACTTTGTTCTATACTCTGCGGCCTAATGAGGGTCCCGCAATTCTTTTGATGGGGCGAAACCAGAGGGCTGGTAATCGAGGTATAGGTAAGGGAGGAAGCGGTAAAATGGTTGGTGAAGGGCCTAGCCCATCTACTTGGTGTCTGCGTGAAACGATTTATTTATTTAATTTCCTTTCTGATCTAGTCTATTATTTTTATTACTATTTCTTTATATTTTTTAAAATCGTGATGGTTGGGGGCCAGGACCCTGCCTTTGTTAGTTTGAGATGATACTGTTGAGTAGCTAGATAAGATATTTTTCACAGCTAGAAATTATATATTACCTACTACCTATTGAATTTGCTTCCATTTTATGCTCTTGCCCATCAAAGTTTGTCATCATTGTAGGTTGAAGTTTTCTCAGTGGCAAGTTAGGCGGCAACTTCCTCGAAAAGTGTGTTGAAATGTTAGAATAAAATTAAACCGATGGCTTACCAACCGAACCAAATTACAGTGAAGGTTCTACTCGAATAAGAGCCTTCTGCCCACATTAATTAGAAACGTCTACACAATTGGGTAGGCAGTATTATGGCTGTGGTAGGCACAAGGGCACTTCAGCCCAGAGATGGCTAAGATTAGTTCATTTGTGGGACTCAAGTTCAGTTAGTTGAAAGAGTTTTGAACTATCGTTCCATGATACTATAAACTCCATAGGTAGAGTATCCATCGTTCAGTAAACTAAGGGAAGAAGTAAGTCAGTCCCCCGCTACCCAATCAGTGGGCAACATGCAGTTAGTGGGAAACTGACTCAGTTCTTTTCCTGGTGAACGGTGGATACTACATGAGGAGTTTATAGTATCAAGCATCTGTGGTCCTAGTGAACTACGTTGAGGTGTAATTCATTTGGTGGAGTTTGTTCTTGATGAGTATGTAGTTCAGTCAGCCTCTTATTCAGCTTGTTGTGGCTTTTGCTTTCTCATCAATAACGGTGGGTTTACACGATGCCAGTTGGTATGCAAGTTGGCTGGTGCCAGTTCATTTGACCGTGTAAACACCTCATGGCGCCAGTGATGTGCTAGTCAAGTAAAAAAATCCGTACCAGTGAAAAAAGAAACGTTCAATCATAGGAGATTCATCGTCATCAGAGGAGATTGGGTTGGGGCTGTAGCCCTTCCCCAATGAATAAATGGATAGAAACTTCATTTAGAACTTGAAGCAGTGGGAACAAACGAAACTTGGCTTTGTTTTCTCTTTTTTTTTTTGCATTTAGTTTTTTATAATGAAACTATAACAAACTGCAATGTATTGTCTTTTTTTATGAGAAGAAGATGTTTCTTCTCATTGCGGTAGGGCTATCGAATGGTTTGCACAAACTTCCATCAGTTTTCAAAACATCAAGGCGTGAAAGTTAAAAGGACAAAAACGTGTTTCATCAAGTTTGATTTCGTGTCTGTCAGTTTGCAAATCCCTGCCACACCCATCACCCACAATTTTCACCCGATTTCAATGAATTTGTCAGGGATTGGGCAGATTAGGCTTTATAAGGTCCCCTGCATAGGTGCTATTATAATGGTAGTGTCTATGAAAGTACACACGTGAATGTACGTAAACTCCACTTTTGCAATCAAAAGCAAAAAACTTCTCGACCCTGATTATGTTTGTCAGATTAGAAAAAAACATCAACACGATCATGAACTGTTGTCCCCTACTCTGGAATCTGTAAAACTGTAGCACACCGGTCTGTAAGATGTTTATTGTTTAGAAGAAAGTCAGGGAAATTGGGAATTAAATCTTGTGGCCACACTGTCGGTCTTCTCTTGTTTGAGGCAGGCCCCAATGCATTATGTTGAGCCTGTCGTAAATGCTATCAGGTCATGGATCAGCTAAGAGAATGGACAGGACACAATACCACTCAGCCTCTACCATTTTCTCTTACCCACAATTTTCTCTTGTTGTTTAGAGTGTGCACAGAGGGTTCTGCGCCGCTATGCTTAGTGTAGACCCTAGATCCTTCAATCCTCGGTAAAGAACGAAATAGCCTATTGTGTTGCTTCCCCCTCCCCACCCCCTCTTACAATAACTTTTAGGCGGATTAGGTTCTCGATTGAGTGTTAACAGATATTGTGTGAAACCAAGTGAAGTTGACTATTGGTGTGATTCATCAGAAAGTAGGTGTCAGAAAGATTTAATCAACAATCAGTATTAATTCTTGTCTTTTTCTTTGTTTCAGATTTTGTACATAGTCGGTTGTAAATATAATTTAGCATATTAAGTTAATAATGAGTCAGACTAAAACATCTAAAGAGCGGAAAACGAAAGCTCCAACTGCGGTGAACAATGGTGTTGCATTCCATAAAAATGCTACGGTTCAAAAAGTTGTGAAGGAGGCAAAACAGGACGTGAAAACTGAACATGGAAAACCTTCAGACAAAAATCAGGTAAAAAAATCGTATGCCATCTAAATATCTAGAATGTGCTAAAAATAACTTACATTAATCATTGATTGTCAAGTAGCTATTTTGCATAGTGCAGTAAAAGAGCGGTGATTAAATAAGGCCCGGTGATTAGGGTCAGTTCACACTAATTTAAGCTGAACGAGCTAGCCTCTGCCAATCATCGCGCATTCACCGCACTACGTCATCTTCTCAGAAGAGTGCTCAGTTAATCGCGAACACGGATAATCGAGATATATCTAGTTGGCCAATGTTCTACTCTTCTCACTAACTTTTGAGAATGAAATGAATTCCCTAACCACGGTAATTGCCCATCCCTCCTCCAATCTGTTGACCACTATAACTCATTCCTCCTTTCCTAAAGCATCGAACGATTTCATCCAAGATCAATTCAAAAAGATTATCCATCAAGATTTCCAGAAAACGTGGACAGCATGATACCAATTATATGAGCCAAAATCACTAGCGTGTTTGTGTTCAATGGCCCTCCAGTATAACTATAACTATAATTTCGAAATCCTCTGTTGTGTCGGGTTTGGATGGCAGGGCAAGGCGTTCCCACCACCAGATGAGAGGACAGGTCGTTACTAGCCTTTTCACGCAGCTTTCAGCACAAACCCTTTATACTAGTTTACCTTGGGTTTACCACTGGAGCGACTGAGTGTGAGGTCAGAAGCTAAAGTCAAACTAGTTCTAAAAAGGTAGTGGCGGGATATGAGACCCACTTTTTGTAAGCCCTGCCATCCGAACGCAGCGCGACAGTACAACTTGGAAGAAGCTTTCAACCTTAGATCTTAGCTTCTAATAACACGCCTATAGACGTCTCTTATAATTTCCTCGATGTTACTATTCGCCCTTCCTGTTATAACGTCTAGACTACATTATTAATTTGAAATCTCATTAATCTTTGTGCCATTGTTTCAGCCGACTGCTGAACAAATGCGGATTGCCCAGATAATAGACACTAAATCTGAGGACCCATCACTAAAGGAAAAATTAATGCAGGTAAGGTGTTCAAATAATAATTATCTTTGTTATTTCTTAAGAACTATACCGAAACCTGTGTAGAAAATACAAGAGCCGTTCAGTCACCACTAAGCTGAATGACCACTGTCTTAAGGGGCTAAGGGCCGGTTCATAAAAACTTGTAAACCCAAGGTTGAAGTTTACCTTGAGGTTTCCCAACCATGGTAACAAACGTTGCGTTAAAAAAAAGGAGTAATCGATATATTCTGCGATATACCCAAAAGTTTACCATGGGTACGAAACCCTGAGGACCCCTGGGGTTATGTGAAATTTACCATGGTAAACTCTCAGAGCTCGATTCCTATTAGCCAAGCAGGGAGGTCTCACCTGTCAACTAGGAACTGAAAAACAATGGCTGACTACTTCTCAACCAAGTTTAAATTTTTTTGATTCATAATTACTTACCTAACTGAATAATGTTTTAGTTACCTACTTATTTATCAGTAACTAGTTAATAAACTCAGTATAATATTAAACGTAACACTGATATAGAAAGGAACAGAAATAATCAGACAAAGGAAACTTTCAAGTTGCTGACTTTATTGCAAACAGAATCTAGGTACCTTTTGAATCACAGGTATCATTAAAACCATAAGGGCTTCCTTATTATTCATTCAGCTATGAGGATGCCCAAATTACTTACATGAATTGAAAAGGTCCACACGCTCAATTTGACATCTGTTCAAGAGGGGTACCTATGCACTCTGGTGAGCAAAAAATGTTCAACTTCGAGCTGCTCCCTCGTTCTCAATCTGGTGAAACTACACTAATTTGACATGGCTTTTCTGGCTGGCTGGATGGCGGTACGCAGGGAGGTCTGGGGGGAACACACTTGATTTGACTTCTGTTCGGTTGGTTCTAAAGAAATTGGATGAGTTGACAGTTCCTCTGTTGTCTTATCACAAATCATACCTCTTGCACAGTTTGTGAGTTTCACGAATGTAGCTACATTATTCGACAGTTCTGTAACTATTTTGTCACGATTCGTGAAGCAGGTAAAAATCAGACGAAATGGGCAAAACTAGGTTTGAACAGACGAAAGTAATTTGAAACATCTTGAAAACACAAACACAGTCACACAGATCATGGATGTCTGATGCCGCCAACTAGATAAAATAATCTGACAATGTGGCTGTAGAACACATTTCACTTGAACTTGTAAAAAAGTCGTACACGACCGGTCCAAATAAATTTATTATTGTGAGATAATAATAAATGAATTGTGCAATATTGTTTTCAAATGAGAAAACATGGTTTTTAATAGGTAGGTAGCAACATGGATACTTAAAAATTAGTACTTTTAAGCTTCCACGTTGTTAAACTTCATAGATTTTTAGCTAACATGAGTGGTCTGACATGGATTTCTCTTGAAGTATTCTGAAGTTATCAAGGTTACCAGAATAATCGATTCTATCATGGTAACCTTATGGGAAAACACTTTTTTTGAACGCTCCAGCTGGTAACCTCAGGGTTACGTAACTATCAGGGTTGACCACAGGGTACGTAACTATCAAGGTTACTGGGTTTTTTTGATCCAGCCCTAAGGGAAGTGAGCCCAAAATGTCCTAAAAAATGCCTAAATCGTGGGTTACAAAGAGTTTATAGGAAATCTTACTATAACATTATTGCTGCTTTGTACCAATAAGTTTTAAAAAACTGATACCCCTCCCCTCTCCTATCCTTTTTAGCTGTGAACAGTTTTTTTTCCATTTTTCTCAGCCAATAACCAACGGATTTCAATGCGGTTTATGGCATTCTTCCTATTTTATCGTTCTTCAGGGGGATGAGGTGCCTCTTGCCAATTTGAATTTAAAAAAAAAAAAAGTCCCATTCATGCAGCATGAGTTGATGAGCGAATTTTCAAAGAATAATTTTAACCGATTTGGTGAGTGATTCTTATAGGAAATTTAACGCTGATTCCGAATACCTACCATTGTTCTTATGTTTAACATGGAAATTTACACCAAAAACCTCAAAAAACAAGTTTTTTGGCGATTTTTGAAACTAAATTTTCAAAATTTGACCTCTCGGAGTACTCCAAAAATTCTGGCTAACGAACTCATCCTTACTTTTGATATTATTGACATTTTAAAAATTTTTTGGATTTTTTATCTCGATTCCTCTGGCAGATATCGTCCGGAGTGACACATAAATATATTAATAGGTATATATACATATGAAAAAGTGTTAAATTTCAGGAATCGTTTTAGAATGGTCTGAAACGGATTTCCATGAAGAAAATTTTAAAAAATTTGCATTATTTAAATTTTGAAGCCATTGCAATAGCTTCATTTTCTTCGAAAATTCGCTAAAAGGGCCTGAAGAATCAGAATTGAAATTATGCATAGCTGATTCCGCTAGAGTATTGAATAACAAGAAGAATTCCACAAACCGCATCATAATCGGCCTAAAATTGGCTGAGGAAAACGGGAAAACGAATTACATCAGTTCCTTGACCCCTTAACATGACTTGGCTGACCCCACAATCGAAATTGTCTAATAGAAAATGGGAGGGAAGGCTATTCAGTTCTCTTCATACGACCTTCATGAACGACTCAGGTCCTGTCTGGGTCATGTCATCTATTTTGGAAGGCATGTAACTTGAAATATCTTGCTCAATTCAAAATATTTGCATGCGCTTATTGTCTCTAAAGTAATAGTAGAAGTAGATGTACCGTTTAATTATGACGTTATAGCGATATGAAAGTCAACGTTCATAATGAAAAAAGTTGGTGTGTAAAAACGTGAAAAGCTATGTTGTTGATTTTTTTAGGTTTAGTATCTGACTTTCCAAATCCATATCTGGATTGTGGTAATCAAGTCTGGAAAACTGGGAATATTGGGAGAAGTCCGGGAATTCTGTAATAAGTCCGAGAATTGTTGAACTTACCTATTTTCACAGAATTTATTCTGTGATACTTCTCATCTGCTAATATTGTCTCGAGGTTGTGATTGTTATCATTGTCTTCAGTTCAGATACCTGTCTCTAGTTCCAGTTTCGAAATATTTTAGAATAGATGGCCCTTTTGGTTTATTATTTTCAATAATGAACCTTTGGAGTCGAGCACGAAAAAAAAATGTTAACCCCCCCTCAAAATTTGAGGTTTTACGTTTCATGATACGTAGAATCCAACAATCGAATTTAAAAAAATCCGTCCGTCCGCCGTATGCCGTCCACCGTACGCGGCACTTTCCTTAGTTACCATGGACCAAAATTAATGAAATTCGGTATACCGGCCCATTTTGGGCTCAGATCAGCTGAGTCGAAAATGGAGCTCTCAGATCAGCCGAGTCGGAAATGTTGCTCCCAGATCAGCTGAGTCAAAAATGGAGCTCTCAGATCAGCCGAGCGGCTCCTAAAGCCGCTAGACATATCCATAATCTGTTGTTTTTCCCATCAAGGGGGAGATTTCAAAGTTTCTCCACATTTGGTTTCAAATTCTCACTGTTTTTGGGTCTTAAGAATGAATGATACAACTCTCCGATAATAATCATTACAAGAAGGTACCTACTCATTGTCGCCAAGAGATGATTGTGAACCTCGCGGGAGGTGGGTAGGTATTTTATGTCAACAGGATCTTTGTAGATGGGCTTTTCTATACAGCAAATAATAAACCGTTGTGTAATAATTTGCAGCGTTTTTTTCTTTTCGTGTGGCAATCATAAGAGGGCGGATTTTCAGATCACTAGAAGAGCTTTTTGGGACTGACTTTCCAGAGAGGTAGCAGGCCCCTCTGCCTGCATTAATTTTGGAAGTTTTTTTAATCATGCGCGTTTCTTTCATTGTTTGTGCCATCAAAACTTCACCAATTTCAATGCAAATTTTACAGGATGTTCATTATTTCCTGTAGTGATGAACTATCTACCTATACTTATTTAATTATTTTTATTTTTCAAAATATAAAGAGATTTAGAGAAAATATTCACTATTCCACCCTTTTTTCTAGTGAGAAATAATAAAAACTGGTTCACCTAAGTTTGGAAGGCCGTTAGTGTAAATAGAATGAACTTCACCTTGTCTTTAAAAAAAAAAAAAAAAAAGGTCGGCGTAAACGCTCACAAACGCTCGGAAGTAAAATAAAGTAGGGAAAAACTGCACCAAGGGGGAGGGGAAGATGAGGGGTGGCTTGTCGAAGGTGGAACGAGGGGGGTGAGGAGGGGTTGGACAACTGTAAACTAACCTTTTTATCGTAGAGGGACAAGATTTGATTCACTTGGCCACCAACAGATCGCAGGAGAATATCAAAAACGATCGAAAAAACGAGGTCCGCATATATACAGACCTGGGCATGCTTGTTACACATAGGTAGGTCCCAAAAGGGTTAAATGCGCGTAAATTATGTCGTTAAAACCTCAAAATTTGCGTTTAAGAATTCGACGTTACTACTACACATGCAAGTGAAATTGCGAAAAATATTTGGAGGTTTCTTCTTGGTACTGAAAAATTACTCACAGATGCCAGACGGCGTCTGTGAGTCATTTATTAACTAGGAAAAAACCTCCTATAATTCAACAACTGTGCCATGAGATCAAATTAGACTATTTCCAACAACTAACAAATTAGAAAAGTATTATAAAAATTATTTTTTATATGTTACTTATTTATTGATCTTTAAAATTATAAAATAAAAAATAACCATGCAAGTTCCTCGTTGTAGAGTATGTTTGTTGTGAAATTTTACGTATACCTTCGAATCTAAGATAAAGAAAGAAGAGTCCTATACTACAAATAAAATCCCATTTTGTGCATGTGCACAAAGATGTGATATTCGTAAAATCTGTTAGTCCAGGAAATGAAGCCAAATGAACAAACCAAATCGCAGAAATGCGAAAATTGGCACAGATGTACCTTGGTACCCTAGGTTCTTGTGAATAAAAAGTACCAAGAGGTAAATTGTAGAGCTTAAAATTCTGTGTCGAGTGACCTCGAACTTTAAAATTGGACCAATGTGTATAGTCCAAATCTCGACTGTTCAAAAACCACAATTTTCAAATTTTGGTCAAACTTCGACTTTCAATCGTCTGTACCTCCCAAACGGCTAATCCAGAAACCAAAATTGCATGAAGTGATAGATCCCCTGTATTCGTCCAGAGTTTTGCTTGACCCCTATTAACAAACAAATTTGCTATTCATCGTATTGATACAGCTTTTCATGTAGCAGTAATCTAATAATTAGACTGATGCTAAGTAGATAAGAAAAGGAAGGTAGGTAGGTACTGGCTATGTTCTTTAATATGACCCCTAGGACCGCAGGCATTAGATCGGCTGGTTCAGGTGTTAACAAATAAATTCTAATTCAATTGCAAGATTAAAAGTAAATAATGTCCAATGCAACTTGGCTGCTCTTTTTTTGGACTGGCTAGCACTTGCAGCTAAACTATCATCTGGCTTAAACGAGGTACTCAACATTATTATTGAAGCTGGTGATTCTATCAAGGGCAAAGCCTTGCAAACTCGCTTGTTCCACAAGATTTGGGAAGTTCAATTCGTCAACATATACTGTGCCTCACTGATGTGAGGTGCCTCCTACTGGGAAAGGTTTCGTGCAGAGTTTTTGAACTTTGTGCTGAATTATCGACTCATCTTGAGAACGGCAACATTGGATTGACAGGGTTGCTACGGGTCTGGAAAACCAAAAGGTCAAATTTTGAAAATTTAGGGTCCAAAAACGCTTAAAAAACGTGTTTTCGAGGTTATTGGTGTAAATTACCATCTTAAATATAGGAACATATGGTATATAATTTGGAATCAGCTTGAAATTTCCTGTAAGAATCACTCACCAAATCGGTTAAAAAATTATTCTTTGAAAATTCGCTCATCAACTCAAGCTGAATGAATGAAACTTTTTCAATTCCAGAACACTGTGCCGTGCGTTGACGGAAATCTCTTATATATACGTATGTGAGATGAAGCAGGGTTGCTACGGGTCTGGAAAACCTTGAAAACCTG
>JAEMON010000001.1:71167870-71179128 GCA_030264115.1 Lygus lineolaris
TTTTTTTTTTTTTTTTTTTTTAACATGTTTAGCACAGTCAGTGTGTGACTCAAAATCCCTCCATCCACACCACCCTGCAATTTTTCTGGCTAACAACTTGAATTTGAATTTTTTTTTTTTTATTAACTTTTTTTCAAATTTGTTTTTTAATTCAAACTTTTTTAATCTACTTATATTAACTTTTTGGCTAATAACAGAATGGGTTATCAGGATGAGGGAAGGAGTGGAACCCCCAATTTTTCCAGAGGTCAAAAGGGGAGAAGAACCGACCCGTCAGTCTCCTGCTTGGGGTGGAAACATCAACGACTGACTGGTGGGCCTCCCATGCTGAAATTGTTAACTTCATTCTCACTGTTCACCTAGGAGAAAGATTTCATCTATGACGCTCTCAGTGTGCGCGTCTACTTTTCAACCCTGGAGGATGGGAATAATTCCTAGTAGTTATGAGGGGTTGCTCCCTTAAAGCAGCATGGGCGACTGGTTGGGGTAGCGCCTCAACCATAACAACGCAGCTCAAAATCCTATTTATTATATTTCACTTTTGTGATTTTGAAAATTCCTTTCCGTATGTTATACAATAATAATTACATACTTCACGATATGGTCTGGGGTTTTCATTGGTTTCTTCCAGTTTTCTCTGGTATGGAATTAACTTAAAACCATGATTCACATAGTAAAGTATGTAATTATTATTGTATAACATACGTCTATCGAGGAATTTTCAAAATCACAAACATGAAAAATAATAAACAGGATTTTGAGTGGCCATGGTTGGGGCACTTCTCGAGCCTGTTGTCCCGTACACTCTTAATTTGGCGAGATTATATACTTGCGGCTTCAAAAGTGAGAAGCTCAAGGATGAAAGAGTTCTTTCTCTCATGCACTTTAATCTCACAAACTATAGCTGGAGTACCGTATGTGTTTATGCTGAGGATGTAGAGGAATTTCAATTTTTTTTAAATGAGTCGTCTACCAGTGATAGATGTACACTGTACGATAAAACCACAGAACTACCAATAGAATAGAATGGAATGGCCCTCCCTTGTGTGTCCAAAACCGTGTTAGGCAATCTGCCTTAGAAATCCCCGTTTACACTAGCAGGCATAAGAAAAATGCTGTTTTTGGTAGATTTCATAGAATACACCTATATGGGTGTGTAGTTTTTTCATTGTTGTTGTTTTACATTGTTACAAATCTTGAAAAAAATTTGTAGGTTTTTTTTGTACATCAAGTAATAATTTTTTTTGAGCTGATCTGGTGGAATGAACCAGTTCTTGTGAGATCACCAAAGTTAAGCTATCAGCGGCGTGGTTAGTACTTGGATGGGTGACTCCCTGCTTGGCTGGGACCACACATCTCCGTATTTTCGCGTTGGGCCGTCAATGATCCCCTCTCCAGTCGAGGGGCTGAGGCAATAAGTAGCCATGAGCGAAATCGTCGGAACATATTCTGGTCCTTCCTTTGGAGGACAGCTGATGCCAGGAGCTGCAGACGGACGAAAATACAAACTGAAATGGTTGTTTACTTTACTTACAACAGTTTCCTATCCTGCATTCTGGTTTCTTTTCATGACCTAGATAGGTATGTTGGCAATCTTGAAAAATTGTATGTAGGTACCTTATATAATATATATATTCGTAGGTAGGTAGGGAGGGGGGTGGAGGGTTGACATTATCCACCCTAAAGCTTGTTTCACGTATTCGGTTTCATTCGGTTCGGTCCGTATTCGATTAGTTTCCTGCCGCTGTTTGTTCACATGTATGAGGTTCCTATCAGGTTCCACGTTCAGTCGCCCCTCGCCGACAATGGAGAGAAGCTATTAAATTCTATTAACAACTTAATTTTTAGCAAACTTTCGAAGGAAAAATGTCAATAATATCAAAAGAAAGGATGAGTTCGTTGGCCAGAATTTGGCATACTCCAAGGGGTCGAATTTTGAAAATTTATAGTGAAAAAACGCTAAAGAACGTGTCTTTTTAGGTTCTTGGTGTAAATTACCATCTTAAACAGAGAAACATAATATGTATATTCAAATCAGTATGAAATTTCCTATAAAAATCACCCATCAAATCCGTTAAAATTATTCTTTGAAAATTCGCTCATCTACTCATGCTGCTGAATGGAACTTTTTATTTCAACTTACATTTTAAACTAACACTTAACTACTCATTTTGTTGTTTGTCATCACATTCTTCAAAATTGTCGTGTAGCTCGATAAAAACTTATTTCCACGCCTCCTGGGTCTTAAATTTATCTTTATATTTTTCCTGGGTATTATCTCACAAACCCAGTCTACATTGAAATAACGTGATTAATTGGTATGCATCCACATCCATTTTTAATAATAGAAACTGTGGTAGGCACAGAGCGTTTCCAAAATCTACTTCGTTTGTTCTCCAAGAGAAGACTGAAACTAAACCTAATCTGAACCGTGCAAGTGTGTGAACGCATGGTGAACTTTGTGTGCCTTGGACTAGAATACGCGCCGAATAGAAACCCGACGAAACCGATTCGTGTCGAGGGGGCGTTCGATGCTCCGAGGTTTCTATTAAGCCGCGGCTACACTTGCGGTGTTGGGCCCAATACCGAATATTCGCCCATGCTCGCCCGAATATTCTCACCAATGCTCACGCACCTCTGCACACACATGCGGTGTTGGCTCTCAACCCTAGTACAACTCACTCTACACTAATTGGCCAATGCTCGCCGCCTTTGATTCGGGACAAAAAACCGCCTTTTGAGCGAGCATCCCCAAGCACCAATATTTGCGAACATTCTGGTATTTATCCCGCGGTTACACTTGAGGGACGAGTTTTGGCAAATATTCGGTGTTGGGCCCAACACTCCAAGTGTAACCGCAACTTAAGGTTGCAGTTAGATCAGAATACACACCGAATGAATCGGTTCGTCACTGCTGAAAATAAATCGAACGCATTCGGCACTGCCGAAAACAAATTGAATACAAACCAATAGACCAAACCAAATGAAACCGAATACGTGTGAAACAAGTCTAATTATTGGCACTTGCTCCGTTAATGTTTAAAAATAAGTGTTTATGACCACCTAGGAATTCAAAATCGGTGCCTAACTAAAGGCTAACGTATCAGCTACAGATTCCCGTCACGACCTCTCCTGAATGACATGAAGCCCAGGGACGAAGGACTTCACACTCTGCCGCATCTGCTAATTTGTTAAGGATTTTGCTAAGAAGCTGGTTCACGACTTTGTCCGTTATTATAACTATTCCTTTTATGTTTTTTCCACTTGAATTATCTTCTATCCTCTTCGTTGCTACTGCTGGATCATGAGAATACAGTTTCATAATGTAAATTTAAATTAAAATAACTTTTAGGGGTGTCAATGATTAAGTATTCAAAAACATCATTTATCTATATATTTTTAAAAAAAACATCATATCACCCGTATCATGAAAAAATGGGAATTTCTCAAAATTTTGTTTCTAACGCTTATCAAAATTATTTTGCCATTTGGAACACAATGGTCCCAGACACACACTTTCCCTTTTTGAAAATATTGAAGGGATCTGATTCTGACACCCTCTATAATTGGATATGTATGCCAATAATTTCCACTCTTTCCATGTTAATATTTGGTTCTTGCATGTCAATAACATGGGAAAAATTTCGCTCAAATTTTGAATTCGCAAAATTTCGCTGTCGAATTTCAGCTCAAAAAACTGAAAATGTAGTAATTTGGCAAAAATAATAAGCGGAATCAGTAGTGTAGACCTTTTCCAGTGACCACGAACTTGAAGCATATGGATTGTTTAGTAAATAAATAAGAATTTTATTGAGAAAACACCGCAAAGTTTTTCTTATAGTGTTTCTCGTAGTGCCTTTATACTCTATGCATATCTTTTTGAGATCCATGTAGGTTATAAAAATGTCACTTCAAGCTCCTATTTAATTGTTTTTTCGATCTTTCAACTGGTATAATATATCAGTAAGTATACTTCTAATTTATTTATTCAACACTGAATAATATTTATTATTTTCCAACTGGAAAGATCATGTATTTTAATTGCAATATAACAACACTTTTGAGTTAGGAGAATAAACAATATTTCATAGATGATAGGTACAAATCAATTTTTAAGTACCTGCCTACCTGTCAGAGATTACTTAGCCAATAATGAATTACTAAAATGAAGAAATATGAGTGTAGGTATTATATTCCAGTACCTACCTATTCTTGATTAGTATCTGTTAGGCACCTCATATGCAGAAGTACTAGAAGAGCAACAATATTAGAAAAAAAATGTTTTTAGCTTTAAAAAATGCCAATATTTTTAGCTTTAAAAAATGCCAATAAACTTGGAATTTATGAAGCATGAAATCTTATTAGGTACGGTCTGTGTCCTCCAGAATCAAATTGTCCATTCGCATTTCACGTTTAAGACCTTCCTGAACGATGTTGGTTTCGTTTCTGAGGAGGATCAATTTATTGGGTTGATTGCCACGGATTTTAACTGAAATATTAGATTTCCCCCCTGGAGTAACGTGAACCTAGGAAAATCCACATAGGGGCTCAAAATAGGGGTTTATGGACAAAAATATGGTCCCCTCCAGTCTTATAGAAAATGTTGAACTGATTCCGAATACACCATGTATCCTCAAACCTAAAATAGCTGATCAGCTGTGATATCTTGAAAATCAGGGTTTTGACCAATGGAGCCGCCCAAAATTGTTTGTGTGTATAAAGAGAAACTTGAAGACCAGGGAATTCTGCGTAGAATGAGTCCAACGCCTGCTCACCAACACTGTAACCATAATTGTTGCTGATTCTTCACAGTTTTTCGTTTTCTTGGCCAAATTACCACGTTTTACTGACAAAATTTGTAATAACAGAAGTTTTCCGGAAACTTTGAAAAATTGCGAAAAAATCATGGCTACGGTGTTAGTGGGTTGGAGTTGGTCTCATTCGACCATGAATTCTCAGGGCTTCAAGTTTTCTTTTCTTTTTTTAACAAAACAAATTTTGGGCGGTTCTATCGGTCAAAAACTTGAATTTTCCTGGTTTTTTAATGATATTGCAGCTAATAAGCTACGTTATTTATAGGGATATAATATGGTATGTTTGGATTCAGTGCAAAATCTCCTATAAGATTGAAGGAAGCCATATTATATTTGGGTCCAGAAAAGCCCTACTTCGAGCCACTGTGCGCCACCCTCAGCAACGCCAGTGCTGCCAAATAGTGATGGGCAAATTTGCAGAAATTATTTTTGGGGAATATTCCCAACAAGGGAATTTATACTGGAATTTATTTTTTTAGCTGATAGAATCATTTTGCCCCGTTCTATGACCACTTCAGGGCTTATCCATAGCTTGAAATGTCCAATTTATTGCTGTTTCCTAGGTGTTGCAGTTAAAACTAACAGTACTGTATTTGAAACAAAGATTTAAGAGCAAAAATGCATTTATTACTGATACAATAGGTAATAAGTATAACGAAAAAATCATGAGTTCTGTCATGCCGCATGAGCTGACAATCCGGTATAAAAGATCATTTGTAGAAATGCCTACAACTTGCTATGGCTGTGGAGAGAGCTTCACCCTGGAACATGCCCTGAGGGTGCAAAACGGGTGGGTTGACCACCAGGAGGCACAGCGAGATCAGGGATGTTCTAGGGGAAATGATGACGGAGGCGTTGGGCAATTGCCGAAAGGAGCCTGTCATGTTAGAAGCAAATGACGTATCTCCAGGACTGAAGGGTGATCTTCTATGCCAGGGAGTGTGGGATCCACGGAGGGAGGTGTTATTCGATGTTCTTGACACAGACTCAGACACTCCCTCCTATGGTTCTCGCACTGTAGCAGAAGTTCTGATCGCCCCGGAAGAAGAAGAAAAAAGAAAGTTTCGGACTGCATGTTAACAAAGACACTCTTCGTTTACGCCACTGTGTACGGACTTTTCACCCCCCAAATGTCCAGCTTATATTATTGGAAAGGCTCGCAGATAAATGGATGAGACCACAAAGTCTGGTGGGAGGTTGGGTAAGAGCCAGACTGGCATTCGCTATAATAAGAGCAACCAGCATGTGTATTCGAGGCTCAAGAAGGAAGTGGAGGTGGGTGGAAGATCTCTTGGGATTCGGGGATGGGGCAGCACTTGATGTGGGAAGGGGCCGGCATTGAGGTGAAGGCTCGAGGAGAGCCCATGTGTGAATGGTGGACTGTCCGAGGACTTATATATCGTTCATCTCTGCCCGTCCTTCATTCTACTCCAAATATAAATTGTTTTCCCATCGTAAAAAAAAATTCAAAGAATCGTTTTAACTGATTTCATAGTTGATTCTTATAGGACGTTTGCGCTGATTTCGAATACTAGTATACCATAATGTTTCTATTTTTAAGATGGTAACTCACGTCAAAAACACATTTGTTGACCCTTAATTTTCAAAATCTGACCCCCTAAGATTACTTCAATAAGTCTGACCAACGAACTCATCCTTTCTTTTATTATTATTACCAGCGGGGCACCTCGTCTTCGCCTGGGATGAGGCCAAAATTCGTCAACCTATCATAAAATAAAATAATGAACAAAATTCACAGCTTACAATTCACCTAACCTTACAACTTGCGACTTCAAATTCGTCAATGAAATTTACAATTCACCTTAATACCCATCGCGATTTGTCGATGAAATTCACAACTCACAATTCACCTACCTTCCTATAATGGAAGGTAGGTCAATAAAATGTACATCTCACCTATTATTACCTATCGCAATTTCAAATTAGTCGAAATGAGAAAAAAATGAGCAAATGAGAAGGCTAACATATCATGGACTACGAATCTAGAATCTAGCAACATTTAATTGATTTGATCATTTCCAGAATTCCTATCTATCCATGGATTCTTAGCACACCATATTGGTCAGTTTACCGGGTATGTTCCTCGTATAGGAATACCCTAGGTATCAATTAGAAGGTAGTATTTTTTTTTTTTTTTTTATACAACTCGCTTTTTTGGTCGAACGAGGAAAGTGAATCAATGTATTTTTCAACAGGTGTTAGATAATATAACGCCACCACAGTCAGTACTGGTATTGTAACTTCAGTCAATTTGTCCACTTCATCCAAGTACCTCTTTGCCTGCTACTCTGCCCAGATCAATGGTTTGCAATTCTTGTTCTTTCCTGCTCCAATCGTCTGTCTCGTTGAGGAATGGTTTCAGAATCTCTCCGTTCTAGATTCTCTCCGTTTCTTCCATTCTAGATGTAAAAGTTGATTTATATATGCAAGGATTATATATCAAGCGGGTTGAATGACTAAAACCATTTACACATTTCAAATGAAATAGTATAAGTACATACACTTTGCTCCCGAATTCCTTCCTTCTGCGATTCTCGTCCTATAGGTTGATAGTATTGTATAGGTTCTTGGGTCAACCTCAGGAGAGGGTTGAATAACCCAAATCATTTACTCGTTTTTCAATGATACATTCTTCAAATGGGGTACCTGTTCAGTTCCATCCTTCTTCGCCTCTCTGGGCTTGTCTCCAGAGATCGGCGATTTGCTTCTCGCCTCTGTTTATTCCGCATTCGAGCATCACCACTGCAATCGATTAAAGTCAGTAGAATAAAATTAGGCACACACAGAAGTCAATACTCTAAACGATTGAATTTTGTTTCGTACTCACTTCTTGCTTGGCGCTTCGAAATCCTTTCCAGCAGCATTTCGCTTGAGGAAAAGGCACCGAATGAAATGAAACTGTTTTCACCAGGCAGCAACTACACATGTGGCTAAGGAACTATAAAACCGAAAGAGACTCCCTAGTATCTAACAACCATGTGATTCACCTACCAAAATACTACCTATCGTGACTTCAAATTCGTTAATAAACGATCAAAGCGTCGACGAATCGAACTTTTTGAAATACGCGCATCACCGCGTCAATATAAGGATCACGAAGAAAAAGTTCCATTCATGCAGCATGAGATGGTGAGCGAATTTTCACAGAATAATTTTAACCGATTTTGTGGGTGATTCTTATAGGAAATTTCAGGCTGATTCCGAATTCACCATAATTTCCTATGTTTAGGATGGTATCTCACACCAAAAACCTCAAAAAACACGTTTTTTAGCGATTTTTGAAACTAAATTTTCAAAAGTTGACCCCTTGGAGTAGGTACTCCAAAAATGCTGGCCAACGAACTCATCCTTACTTTTGATATTATTGACATTTTAAATTTTTTTTGGATTTTTTATCTCGAACCCTCGGGCAGATATCGTCTGGAATGATACATATATAAATATGTATATACATATAAAAAAGTTTTAATTTTCAGGAATCGTTTTAGAATGGTCTGAAACGGATTTCCATGGAGAAAATTGTCAAAAATTTGCATTACTAAAATTTTAAAGCCATTGCAATATTTTTTCTTCGAAAATTCGCTAAAAACCGCGAAAAAATCGGTTCAACGGTTTAAGCTAGAAAATTTGACACATACAAACACCACGATTCTCTTATTACATAATAAATTATCTATAATATTAGATAATAATATTATTATTAGATTATTGACTTTTAGACATTTTTTAGATTGATTCTAGGGCTAGATATTGTCTGGAGTGACTATGCATATGAAAACGTGTTAACCTTCAGAAATCTTTTTAGAATGGTCTGTACTGATTTCCTTGGAGAAAGTGTTTAAAATTTTGAAGCCATTGCAATAGCTAAATGTTCTTGGAAAATTCGCCAAAGGACTCACTCAATCACTCAAAACCAGATCCCAATCTTGAGCATGGGGTATCATCATCAGTGCTCGACTCAACATGACTTGGTCCTGTTCAAATTGTACTTCTCTCTGGGCTCCTGTTGCTTGAACCATGAAAGTAGAAAGGGAAGAAGTTCCTAGTTCCCACAATAGAAGCCCAGAGAGAAGAAGAACAACATTACCAGGTCCTATCTTGTAAATCCAATTTATACCCAAATAGAATTGGGGAATAGGCTATTGTGTTGCATTAAGATAATCCAGAAGCATAAAACAAGTACAATTTAAGAATAAATAAATTCCCGATTTTTACTGGGAGTATAGAAGTTGGGGAACATTCCCGATAAATAAACCCGGGAATATTCTTGGTGCCCATCACTGCTGCCAACCCAAGCGAAAAAATTCCCCCAAATCCACCTGAAAATCCCCCAATTTCTCATTAGTTTGATTCAAAAAGATGTTTTGAAAAGAATGTGATTGGTTAAGTAACTATCCACTGTTGAACAACTAGAAACATCAAGCCTTTCAGTTTGAATTCTACAAAAACCGCTTCCAAGGTCCAAAAACACTCTTCTTAATAACACACCCACACTATTCTTAAAAATGTTTGCAGTTCTTTTCATTAAATTCCTATCTGCATAATTTTGTGGGGTATTGAGAGAGAGAGAAGAACATAGGATGCTCTAATAAGACTCGTATTTAGGGCCCACTTTTTATGCTGAAGCCCCAAACCAACTCTCAATAGAAGAAGGTCAATAACGGCTACCGTTCGGCGCTTCTCCAAAAACCGAGGCTGGATTGACTCAGTGTGACTCAATATGTATGGTCCGATTAATTCAACAATAATCCAGATTTATGACCTAAGGTGCTTTTTTCAGCCTTTGTGGATGGACATATACGACCCTGGTTGTTGCTAACTTCAAGCGTATCTTTGGCTTTTAGGAATCGTAACCTCTTTTTTGCTTTGTGAACATGATCCTACCTTTTACAACACATTCCAAAAGGAATGATTTCAAAAATAATTTTATTTCTTCAATTGCCAAATTTTGAATTTTACCCGCAACACATAAAGGGATCTGCTAAGCCCGCCTATTATGAGATTCTTGAAGGGAATTCTTTACAAATTAAAGCCGACAAGATTGTATACAACTTTGTTCGTATACGTTATTGTGAAAAAAACGAACCATTTTCATAAACGCATTATTATAGCTCAGACTCGATCAAACCTTTTACAACACATTCCAAAAGGAATTTATTTCAAAAATAATTTTAGTTCTTTAATTGCCAAATTTTGAATTTTACCCAGAACAGTTAGGGACTCTGCTAAGCTCGACTATTAGTAGCTTGACAAAATTGTATACAACTTTGTTCGTATAGGTACATCATTGTGAAAAAAAACGAAATATTTCCACAATCCAAAAGGAATTGATTTCAAAAATAATTCCACTTTTGTAATTGCCAAATTTTGAATTTTACCCGCAACACTTAAATGGAATCCGCTAAGCCCGCCTGTTATTAGCTTCTTGAAGGTAATTCTCTACAAATTAAAGCTGACAAACTTGTATACAACTTTGTTCGTATACATTTATTGTGAAAAAAAACGAACCATTTCCAAAAACGCATTATTATAGCTTAGACTCGATCCTACCTTTTACAACACATTCCAAAAGAAATTGATTTCAAAAATAATTTTTGTTTTTTAATTGCCAAATTTTGAATTTTACCCGCAACACTTGATGGCAGTCAGCTAAGCCCGCCTACTATTAGCTTCTTGAAGGGAATCAAATTCTCTACAACTCGCTAATTTACACCTTTTTGAAAATACGATTTGAAAAAAGTTGGAACTAGTTTGACGCTTTTTTTCCCTTCTAAAAATTGGCTATTTCCAAGGGCGTTTATCTCGAAAATGGTTATTCTTCCCGCAATGATGTATGAAGGCAAAGTTGCGAGAAGGTCGCTTTGAATCCCCTCTCCCCTCCAGCGGGGATTTTTTTCTGGTTATCAGGGGACACCCCCCCGACATTACCGAAAAAGTTGGAACTACCCGAATTATTTCATATAGATCGTTTCCAGGCAGGTTGGTCCTCCATTATACTCAGTCAGAACAATAGATACGGCAGCTTCTCTGAATGTCTGGTGTAACACACTTCATGAAGTGTCATCAGAATACAACAATCAACACTGTCTACATAGAAGCCACCTTCCCTGGCAATAAGGAGAAGAAGCACAACAGCAACAATTTGAATCCTCCGCCCTTTCCAGGGTTGCCAGTTCTACGGAATTTTCGGTACATGAACAATTTGCTGAAATTCTAGGAAAACTTGTTGACACTTTTAGCGAATTTTCGAAGAAAATGAAGCTATTGCGATGGCTTCGAAATTTAAATAATGCAAATTTGTTGAAAATGGTCTTCATGGAAATCCGTTTCATACCATTCTAAATCGATTCCTGAAAAATCAAAAAAATTTGACATTTTGCTTCAAGTCTACCAAGGTAGCGGAAGCATTGTTTTCACTTTTGA
>JAEMON010000001.1:71191581-71215601 GCA_030264115.1 Lygus lineolaris
GATTTGCTCGCCCTAACGCTAAGGATAGGGAAATCCTGAATTCCGGATTCCCTATCTACTAGGAACTCTCTATTGCCTGATCGAGATTCTGAAGAATGAGCTTGAGACTATTCTCACTTGAGACAATTCTTGCAAAATCTAAGATTTGTGGTCATTCTACCAGCTGAACCAACTCTGCCCTATCCATGTGTTATTATAAAATGGGATGTACAGTGAAATATACCTAAATGAATGCTCCTTTCTCAATTATAACTATTACAGTTGAAATGTATCCAACCATTACTTTTCTCACTTTGACTTCTATGTTATTTTTCTTCCTCAGTGTGGGACTACTTCAATCTCCCCACCCCAGATTCTCTCCCATTTTTCCCTGCAACAACAGAGAGCGTTGCAAGCTAGCCCGCCTTCCATTAACAAGAATAACATTGGAATCGCGGATTCCATGTTGCTCGAAAACAAAGGTATGTTGCGTTTCAATTTATATCTTCTTAAGAGTCCCTACAATCCAGAGAAGGTTTGTTCCAACTGGACGAATATTCGAATAGTATTCTAATATTTTTCTGTGCAGAACTCTCTGCGCACATTCTTAAGAATATTCGATTATTTTTTATGTTCTAACTGAATTTTGTTCGACTCACCCTACCGATAAGAACTTGAATAATGTTCCAACTGACTGCGCTATGTGAATATTAGATATATATATAATATTATATATTCCAATATTCCCACCCCTGCAGCGGGGGCGAAGTTAATACAGGGAAACCTCCTTTCTCCTTGAAACAACTTTCATGCTATTCGAATTGTAGATTTCAGTTGGAACGAACCTTAATATCTTCCAAATCCTTCTTGATTTATCTCATATTATGACAGACATTTTTACTCAGGAAGCATTTGGAGGATGTCTCTTCCCTCCCAATTCTGTCCTCCTATTTAAATAAACTGATTTAGGTCTATCACCTAATTTTTTTGACATTTTATTTTATTTCTCCACTTGGTATAGTTGTTTCTTAGTTCTAAGGGCAATGTATCTATGCATTATCTGCATACCTATGGTTTTCCAAAGGTCGCCGGAAGACGCACAGTTTCTCATTTTGATCCCAGTCTCGATTTTGACGTTTCATTATTACAGAAATAAGTAGTCCACTTCTTTGGTTGGACCAGTTTCGTCCGGGAAGCAACTTTCCCCCATCCTATTTGTTCTAATAACAAGGCCACGCTCTGCACTTCTGGGGAATCCTTCCACTTTCTCATAGTGCATGAAGTGCGCGTGGGCATTCCCACTACGACAAAGCTTCCTTGGATGACCTCCAAGTTGGTTGAGAAAGCAAATAGGTACGCAAGACGTCCCATTAAGTCTTATTTCCCTTTGGAATTGTTCTTCTCCCATCCAATCGATCTATTTAACCTGTAGATCGTATAGTCTACGTTAATGAAGAAAAATTATTATGAATAGGAGAATTATGACCCAAATTAACTCACTACTGGGACTGGCAGTAGAATGTTTTGCCACGATGCAAGATTCAGAGATTGGTTGGTGGGGTCCTGAAGCCAGGGAAAAGATTGCATAAAATACTCATATGCTCCACGTTAAATATTTTTCTAAATTTATATTTAACTGTATTACAGGGGTAGCACACTCGCACTCTGGAGAGACCAACAATTCGATAAGCCAAGGTATATAATTTTCGTTTACTATTTTTTCTTACTCACTAGTTTGTATGTCTTTTTCCACATTTGTAAGTGGTAAGGTATTCTTCATAATTCACATATATTTAATATTTTTATATTAATTGTTGGAAGAAGGAAGCTGCTTACTAGTTGTGGGCTGACAACCCCCCCACCTTCTCAAGCTTCTTTTTAAAAAAAACTCTTTTTCCAAAAGAATCTCCTCATCGAAACTGGCATTTTCTTTGCGTCATTGGTCATTAAATAAATATATGACCGATGTGTGAATTATTTTAACCAATTTTGTGGGTGATTGTCACAAGGAATTTCGCGCTGATTCCGAATATACCATATTTTCCTATGTTTAAGATGAGCATTTACGCCAAATTCCTCAAAAAACAGGTTTTTCGCCCTTATTCAGAATTTGACCCCTTGGACTACTCCAAAAATTCTGGCCAACAAACTCATTATTTCTTTTGCTATTTTGATGTCATGGGTTTTTTTTTTCTTCTTTAAAATTGATTCCAGGGTCAGATATTGTCTGAAGTGAGATATATGTAATTATATTTGAAAAATGTTAAACTTCAGTAATCGTTTTAGAATGGTCTGAAACAGATTCCCATGGAGAATATTTTTTTAAATTTTGCATTACTAAAAGCCGTTGCTAAAGTAGTGAATGGAATTGAACTCGCAGGAAACAGACACAATTTTATGTATTGCGTTAAAACTATCGTTATCTGATCTACAAGTAATATTATCCAAAGCAATTTTCTTTATTACACATTTCAATTTGTAATTGACATGAATTGTGAAACTCTTAACTCAAATTTTTAGTGTCTGCTTTATGCATGTCGAAAAATGACTATATTTACTCGAGCGTTGGAAGAGGCAGGAGCCTCGGGTTGATGAACTACACTCAGCCTACTGAAGACGTTAGGATTCAGAGAATCAATCCTTCCAAACCCAAACCACGGGAACGTCCACCTTCCAAGGTATCGATTGTGCATTAATGTTATTCATAATTATAAGTCATTGGAGATAGGGAAAGTGGGGATCCCAAACTGACTTGGGCAAAAGCCATGATTAAGATAGTAAGTGACATAGGTCATCAAAACTGGTGTTCTACACTAACAGATAGAATTCCCCGAATGGTTGTAATGGAACCTACTTTAGTCAATCGTATCAACTAACGTTGGTCACTGCAGCACGCACAGTGGTTAGATACAGTGAGAGAGAAATTAGCGCATGGAGTTTCCCCCTATTGCCAACCTAACCGGATTTCGTTCACCTGTCAGTCGCCATGTCTTTCTTTCACTACTCATACCCACCCTCACTCATCTTGGGAGAAGATGTAACGAAGGATTTCCCCCTGTATTATTAGTAGTATTCCCTATGCAGGGGTAACACTGGCTTCCTAAGCGTTGAAGTGGCGGAGTTAGTGACAGAACATTCGGTTTTCCCATGCACAAACCAGTTTTTCTCACACTATCAGTGTTGGTTGGTTCTATTGCATTCTGGAGATTCTCGTGGTCCCATAGATAAACACTGGGATCGAGCGCTTCTGATCCCTATTACCAGCGAAAACCAAATTGATCATAAATGGCTTTTTTCTTACTGTTAACCGACATAAAAAGTATAAATTTTCATTTGGGGAATATTGGTGGTTTTTGGTAAAATTAAGTGTTCAGAGCTAGAAATATTGCATAATGAATCGTTCTACCTTGAGAAAATCACCAAGAACGTTGGAATATTTATGAACTCAGTAGTTTCTGTACTTTTAATGGGTGTTAAATCTCTCATCTGATATATGGAACATCCTTCATGTTTTTGCTCTTAAAGTAGTCCCTAAGGAGAACCAGGTTTACATGTGTTGTTGTGCCTCTTAAGATACCCTCGTCTGCTGTGGAAATGCCACCGGACGCCGACAGTGCTATCGGACTCTTGGATGTCCAGTTTGGGGCATTGGAATTTGGTGAGAATTCAACAGAGCCAGTTCACGCCACACCGCCCTCGTCTCGACCATCAACTCCTTCACCACAACCTTCTGAGGCAATTGTCACACCTGGCGTAAGTTAACTTTGTTAACGTAATGATTTGGAGCATGATACTCACTGGTTAATATCACCTGGTTTGTTGTCATTGTTCTCAGTTAGAGATCCATTCAAAAAGTTGCAGGGTAGATAGTTGGAAATTTTAGATACCACTGATTCGATAGAATGGGAAACATGTATGTGTAATGTTGGAATTTTGCATTTTGTACCTCAAAATCTGAATCAGCTTCCTAGAAATCCCTCTGATGCCAATTTTCAGTTTGAAGTTACGTATCTATTTTTACCTGAGAATGGTGAAGTAATTTATCTTCCATTGACTATGTGAGCTGAAGGTGCTGCACAGGCAGCAAGTGAGTTTCACTCATCAGACAGGTCTATCAAAGAAAAAATAATCTAACCATGCAAGTTCCCCATTTGCTGCAAAGTGCGTAATTAGTACCCATACGCTATACTTTACCTTCTTTCAGATTCCTGCCAGTGAGTCAATATTGAGTAATGATTCTCGAAGCTTCAGCCCCTCTCCGGGAACTGGTACAAACTCATTGACGTCTCAAATCACCACTGAACCTACCAAGATACCTGAGAGCACTTCGTCAAGCCTTTATCAGGACAATGTTTACCATTCGTCCTCTTTGTACACCAAGCCAGCTCAACACTCACAAAGTATTTATAACCAGGAGTACAATACTAGCCACACACAGAGGCAGCCCGGCCAGGTAAGTTAATTGCTTCCACGCGATTCCTTATTTCCTTTTCTTCAAGATTGTCATATTTTATTACTATTATTTTTTCGTTCCTTGTGTTTCCATCAGCTCAAATCAATCAGACATTCCACTGTCTGAACTATACAGGTCCCACACTTGTTCCAAAGGCTAAATATTTGAGTTTACTGACCAGTGTCTCTGCTGCCCACCATGACCCGTGTGCTATAATGTTTGTTGTTTATCATAGCATTAGTGTGAAGTTTAACCTGTGGAAACCCGAGTATTGTTTATCTTACAGTTGCAAAGCGTGTTGGTTCCAAATCCTAACCTGACTGAACATGAAGTTCCTATACCTACCTTTTGAACTTTTTCTCCAAAAACAATTCAATTATAATTTACTTGTTTATGAAAATCAATCCCTCGCTCAAATCAAAGCATTAGGTGTACCATCCTTGGTTACATTTTGTTGTACAAACTTGCTATTTTGCCCGTATTGCTATTTTCAATTTGGGAAATTCCCTTAGTAAGTTGTCCCCTGTAGATTCAGCTGTGTGTAATCCTTCAAGTAGGGATGGGAATCGTATTTAAAATTTCAATGCTGTATCCCATTTAAAAATTCGATTCTCCGAAAATCTAATTTTTCAAATCACTTCTTAATATTTTTAGAAATTGTCCAGGGTATTTATCGTTCCCAGTGTACAAACCTTATTTTGTCGATATTAGTATGAAGCCTTCTCTTATCTGTGATGGAAAATTAATTTAATTGTAGTCAAAAGTCACATCTCGATTAAATTATTCAATTGATACCTATATGTTATTCGTGTTCAAGTCAAGTGAACCAAAAAAAACATGATTTTGGAACGAAAATGAGATGTTGCTTGGTTGACCTTCTTGGGCCATGGTTCTCGCTTTGACACACATAAGAATGTGTTACTTTCTTCCAGTCTAGTTATTGGGGTTGTCTCCAACAATTATTTGGAATGAAAGATCATGTACAAAAATATTGAGTTGGAAAACAACATTTCATATCAACTCTATCCAAGCGATGTTGTCATGGAAGAAGGAGAAGGAAGATTCACTCAATGTAAAATGGCGTGCTGGAAATCTGCCTTCTATAGTGACTCCATCTACTGTGGTTATTGGGAACTAGAATTAAATGGTCCATGAAAAAATTTCTCGCGGGAGTGGGGATTCGAACCCACAATCCCTGACTTGCCAATCGGGAGATGGGGCTCTGTCCTCACGCTCTTACCGCCTGAGCTAGCCTGCCTTGCGGTGACGCTGTGAGAAACAAGGGGTCTCGACTTGCATGTTGATGATTCCTTTTGAAATCGGAATCTAGGTTATTCAGGGTCTCGGCTGTTCCTTTTGATTAAAAGCAATCTTTTGGTTATTCAATGATGGTGAACTAACAAATGATTTATAAAATAACCAAAGATGATGAAATATCCGAGGAAAAATAATAGAAATTATCCATTATTATTGAGCTCAGGTTATTAGGAACCTACCCCTAATAATGTAAAGAAGGGAAATTATAGGCAGGTAATTCATTTCATTGTTACATTTTAGTATAATTATGACAATAATAGACGGATAATAATATAATAATCCAGAATTGTGAATTTGAAAATCTACTTAGAGTAGTAGGTTGACGGAGCACTCTAGCGACTGCTGATTGAACTTATTTTGAGTTCCCAATAACCACAGTAGATGGAGCCACTATAGAAGGCAGATTTCCAGCACGCCATTTCCTATTAAGTGAACCTTCCTTCTCCTTCTTCCATGGATGTTGTATAATATATTCATTTTTTCGAGGATAGACATGAAAAATCAATTCTCGATTTAATTGGGTGCATAAAAATAGATTTTTTAAAATTGGGATGTCGATTTTTCATCTATACCCACCGCCGGGTGGGTGGGTGGGTGGGTACCCTTCTATCACCTTGATGATCGTATTATAACTTATTAATGTAGGGATATTGGTCAGTGGCATCTTAAGAAGAAGTGGCAAAAGTTCGTTTTCATGGTTATTTCCAATACTCAATAGGTAGTTGGGCTTGAAAATTCCTTCAATCCTGGAAATTGATTTATTTTGTTACATTAAAAAAATATTTGCACGCTACAAATAATCATTTAACCGGTGGTTATTTCCCTATCCTTGACAACCAGTTCGAAATTGAACTGTGGTTCTATTCTTTTTGAAAGCTCTCCATTAGATCTCCAATTGTAAAGAATAAAACAATAGACGTCCATTCCTCATTTCTGGTACTGACCCCAATTTTATTCTCGCTAACTTGCTTCTGAAACTAAGTTGCAGTCAATCAGTTAAGAACGGTTGTCCGCATTTTTCATATTTTTTCTGCTTCTACACCAATTATTTTGTGTTTGTTATAGTAAATGACTGCGTAAATATAAAAAATAAAGTCTGTTTCCATAATCTTTCAAACCTTTGTGATGAAAACGTCTCAGTTTTTTATAAAAGTTTTGTAACTCTTAAGTGAGCCCAGTTCGTTCAAGTTTTATTTGTCTCAAGGGAGCTTGAATTTTGTAAATTAATAACATTCCGCGTAATATGTTATTTATGTTAATAGTTGATCACGCCTGGTACCTTTTTTCCCTCATCTTCTTCTTTGGAAAACCTGTTTATTGCTTCCATGTATTCCGATGGTTTTATTAACATGCATCACATCAAAATTTTGAATTCATTGGGATTTCTTTTTTATATATTTTATTGCATGCTGTGCACACACAATCTAACATGAATAGTGCTCGTTTTTCTTTCTTTGAGAAGCTGTTTGTTACCAGCCTTAACTCTCTGATGTTTATTTCAGATAACATCAAATAACATTATTTATAGTACGAGTAGCAACACTCTAAGTACGTATGCCTCATCTAGTGCTGGCTCATACGGTAACTCGTCTTACCCAAATTACCAGTACCCCAACTACCCCATCATCTCCCAACCCACTACCATACCTACCAGCTCTTCGAATAACTCGTACCAGGTGAGACATTTTACTTTTCGTTGTACCTTGATTTGATTTTTTTCCTCTCTACTGAGAGTTCACACTACATCCGATCCAATCCATATTCTCCCAACATTGAATTTTGGTGGATTGTCACTCTGGGATCTGGCGTAATTCGTGCCCTATTTCAGAATTTTTCCCTGTCTCAGAATTATTGGTATGTGCTTGACTGTGAGGGACAGGAAAAATGAATTTTTTGGAGTAGGTAATCGCAATGGTATTGCCGTAGACATTGATGAAGAGAAAGAGGAGAGGCAGTTAGATTTTTGCCCCGGTCGTGTTTATGGCTGCTCGTTACCACGGTATGATTTATGAAGAAGAAACAAAGTTTTATCAATATTCCCTAATTAACCCAATTGAAAACCCGTCTGCCAATTGGGTGTGGCATTCCTCGTATCCAATGATTTGAACAAGAAGTTCACAATCTGGTAGATTTTTTTCTTAATTGGCATATGAACCAACAGGTTTAAGAATTGTTTTCTCAATATGATTACATTTTTCACGTTTTCATTATCACTGTGGCTACTTATGAGCGGCGATTGCGATGGAATTCATGAGGAATCAGCAATCTTGAGGCCAGCTCCCCAAATACCCTCCAAGTTTGAGTAGAATCAGGTCTTCAAATCGAGAGAAATCTGTTTGAGGAAATTCAGGTTTGTGCATGGGCTGGGCTGACATGTTTAGGGGACAAATCTCTGAAAATGCCATCATAATCGGATGAGAACTCTAAAAACGATGTGTGTGGCAAGGATTTTTCATCCAATTTTGGTGATATTTTCAGGTATCAGGTGGGTCAGGCCTTGGATGATCCCCTATCAATTTCGTCACTCATGGGTTCATAGCACTCAACGCATGAGCAAACGTCAATGTCTCGTGACCTAATGGTCCTGGAAGATAATTTAGGATCAATTAGAGAGGAGAACTAGGAAACGTTAGATGATGCCATATGAATTTCATCACAATCGGATCGGTGGTTGCCACTGCGGTTGCACAAATGTGAAATCCAGACTCTTAACTATTTTTGTCTGATTTCGATGAAATTTTCAGGGGTTTGGTAGGTTATACCCAGATGGTCCTGTATGCATTTCATTGTAATTGGGTCAATATCACTCATTGCGCATGCGAGAGATCCACTAGTTTTAAACCCTATCGTGAGAATTTAGCAACTGGCCATACTGGTTTAAATAAGTAATTTCGAACTGAAGAAGATCCACACTAACATTTCCGGCAGTTTTACTCACATGAAAAAATGTCAGAGTTAGGTAAGTACCTATCCTGTATGATCTTGTATTTTCTCCTAACTAACTAATTTTAACCCCATCTCTTTGTAGCAGCTGCTGGTGCGGGTTTAAGTCGTTATCTTGAAACAGATGAAGATTCACAGTCCTGTTTGAGTTATCTTTGTTTGAGTAAGGAGTAACTTGGACGTGAATCCTCCTATATATGTCAGTTACGTGTACTGTATGAACGTATTATTCCTCCTACCAAACTATTTTGCTTCCGAGTCTACCTAGGTAGTAGGGTTATTGTGGTTGGATCAATACTTGCCATCGTGCATGCACACACATAAAATCCAACATCAATTTCCCACAGTTGTGGGAACACAACAACACAATTTGTGGATAATGTAATATTATAAATTCCTCCTTTGAACCATTATTTTAAACCCATTTCAATTATCTGTTTAATCACGTTATGGATACGAGGAAGGGGTGCCTCACCCACATTTTTGACCAATAATTGGAATAGAAATTATTTCTATTACCCTCCAAGCCTTCATCCTCCTATACTTGGGACTGACAGTTGCACTGAAAAGATTCTTTTACTTTATTGGAATAACCAAATACTAACGAAACACGATTGAAAAAACTTATATAATAGATCTAAGAAATACGCGGGAGAGGAGAGAAACAGTGTCTTGAAACAAAAAATCGAGAGTTTGATTTTGTTCTGCGACAAAACCTATCAAATTCAGACGTCTTCAGACTGAAGTATTATAAATGCATCCTCACGAGTGCATTATTATTTTTATTTTTTTTTTTCTTCGGTCATCGTTGGTCAGATCTGATTAGATCGGATGTATTGTTAACAAGCCTCAAGCTCATGCTCCATGTTGCCTAATGGAGCATGTTGTAGAGTGAATTTAATTGAATTCTTGTTGTGATATGAAACTGAACTGACATTTGCTTAAAAAAAAATGTCTATTCCACAACAAAAACAAAAATATTTTAATCCTTACCTATTATTTGTTTATTTATATAGTTACATCAGATATTAATCAGGGACTGAGGAGGAGTCAAACCCCCTCTGCTGCACTGAAACCATGGCTTATTGTGGGGAGCTTCGCCCTGTAGTTCATCCTATACACTTTGGGACCACCCCCTCTCCTTCCAATAGATTGATAATCCCCCCTACTAGGTTGTTCGCCGATGCATTTTCCTCTGGATCTAATGTACCAAAGATACTAAATAGTTTAGCTTCGAGTGCGGGGCATTTGAATGAGAGATGGGAGGCAGTTTCAATATCTTCCTCGCATAGTCTGGAAGATGGGTCTCCTGTGAAGGTCCCGATCCTACTCATATGATTCAGGAAGCACCCATGTCCTGTCAACATGCCCACCAAGAGTCTCATTTTCCACCTCTGTAGTTCCAGTGCAGTTTTGCTTCTTTTAGCGAATTTTCGATTAAAATGAAGCTATTGCAATGGCTTCAAAATTTTACTAATGCAAATTTTTATTGGATGGCGTTGCCATGTGTTCCCATAGCTTTGCTGTGGTGTGGTTTCCCGATCCCTCTTGTGTTCTTGCATCACCCATCCCACAATGTGGTTCTAACCGAGCATTTGGTGGACGCTCTGAGGACAGGTTCTGGCCCAACAAAGTTTGTACAAACCAGTACGCCCATTCATTACCTTGAACTCCAAAGTGCCCTGGAACCCACATCAAGGCCATTTTGTTGTCTACTTCCAGGGCATTCAGCTTCTCCCAGCACTCCCTAACCAGTCTTGTCCTGGTTTGAGGCGCTGCAAGAGCTTTCAGTGCTGGTTGGCTATCCGAGAAAATGCGGATGTCCCTCCTTTTCATGTTTCCTTAGATTCTCCGCCACACAATTTATGTAGTTTCCTAGTAATTGAAGAATCAATTACATGCATTCATTTAGAATAGCACCTATGAATTATATTTGATGACATTCATTTTCTTTATGTTACTCTCGGCCACCCGTGTTTCCTGGCAGTCTTCGTTCATTCTTTTTTTACACAACTTTTTAGCCTTTGCTACCGACACCAACAATCTGCAACCTGACCACAACTGTTATTTACATGCTGAGTTTCATTCATTTTGGCCGTGTCGAACAGGTAGACAGAGTGAGATTTGCCCTTCAAGCTTGATTTTTCACTCTGTACAAAAATCATCTAGATTTCGGAAATGATACCTGCCTCATTTGTCAATCAACCTTGTTGTTCTTATGAGTGCACATTAATAATTAACAGAATTTGCATGACGGACAAAACTTGAAAAAAGACTATTTGAAACATAAACAGGTGTTACGTATATGAAAGCTCTGGAACCTCCATTTGATTGTTAATAGCAGCCACTCAAATCATACCTCTACATTCAACACTTCAGTCCTTTAACGCAGAACTACTTATTCCTGTTTGAAGGGATCTTGGTTCATGATAATTTGATCTCGTAAAACCATGGTAACTAAGTCTGATAGAGTTATAACCCTGGTCGAAAAAATCTCGGACATTTAATAGTGACAATGACTTTTGCAAGGGTCCTAACGCTTAGCAATAAGCAAACCGTTTTAAAGTAGGCATACTTCATAGAACCCAGAAGTTCACTGTGTTTGATTAAAATCGCCCAGTTTTGGGTATATTTATGCTGAGTGGTGATGTCCATTTTTTGGTTCACCTTTACCCTACCTTGAAAACTGGTAAAATGTTGCAACATGAAGAATTGTGAAAAACCAGGAGTGGCCGCATTAGCTGAGGCACCCTGTATATTTTTGTATGTGTCAGACCATTCTGACCTTCAGAATGGTCTAACAATTTAAAAATGGTGCCAAAATGTTGATACCATCAAAAGGAAATAAGTTAAAAGACCAGCAATTTTGGTGCATTATTAGAGGTCGAATTTTGAAGTTTAGGACTGAAAATTGCTAAAAAGAAAATCCTCGGTTTCTGGGAAAATTCATACTGCATGACTGGAACTTATTGCTTTCATAATAGATGGAAAGTCAAATGAATAATTTATCCATCATTTGTCTCAATAAATCAAGATAGAAAATTTCTACCTCTGGTTGCCAAAGTTACCTTTCTGCTAATAGGTAACGTCCATTTTACATTTCTGCAAACCAAACCTATGGTGCATAATTTTACTTACAATATTCATGATAGTTGTGGAGCTTATTAGAATAATATGATTATTTGGAATGAAGTATTACGGAAATCCGTTGCAACGCCTGAGTTCTGCAAAATCATGGTTCCAAAAAAATCGTGTTTCGAGGTTTGGGAGCTGCTTAACACTTCAAGCGCCATGCCTCTAAACCATGGTTTCCCCCCTTTTCTGAAAAGGTGAAAATACTCAAAATGCTCAAATCTTATCATTTTATGACTTAACTACAGTCCAACTGAGAAGAATTGTGTATCATATATGCTAACATGAAAATTTGTCTCTCAGGCCTACCTTGCGAAAGTCGAGACGAAACGTGTTTTGATACATGTGATAACGTGGCGGTTGCAGTGTATCATTTCCTTTGGTTATGGTGAGGGGCTGGGGGTTATATTTGTTAAGAGATCCTGGGAACTTGAGTCGTTTGGCCCAGTAAAAGTTCTTGAAAGACAATTCTAATATTGTATCAAAGTGGCTCCTGTCATGGAATAATCAGGAATGTGTCCACCACAGATACAGGCAAACTTGAGTGCTCTCTGTTGAAGTCATTGAATCTCACAAATCTTATGTATAATTACTGCACTCATACGAAATAGGATGATCTCATTGAAAAATATCTCATCTCTAATCTCTATTTTCAAATAAAAAGAATATTGAGTGTAACGCAGTGGACTACCTCCTCCTTCACGATTTTCCTCATTCTAATCCTGACATAGACAAATCTGTAGTCAAAATATGGTTGGGTAGTTGTTTCCCATGTTGACCAAATTAATGTTTGAACTATATTTTGTCACATGATGTTTTGCATAAATATTCATATATTATTAGTTCATCAATTACTGAAGCAGTTTGTACATGGTTCATTCTACCAGGAAATACATATGTGTCCATAGAGCTTGTCTCTATAAATCCACTGCACTCTGAGATTACCCCTTGTTTTCTTATTTCAGGTCACTGTCAGTGCACAACAGTACAGTAACAACAGCCAGAGTGTCTATGGTAGTTCAGGGCTTGGAGCCAGCTCATACAACTCGGCTTATCAGGGTTACAATCAATTGAACCACAAATCACTCGCATCAAGCACACCCAGCAACAAAGAGGTACTAACAGTTGGAATTTTCTTTTTAGATCCCATTCATTTTTCTCGTTGGTAATGGATATAGGTCCTTGTTGTTTCGCCATAAAAGGTTTTAAACCTGAGATAGATGATCAAAGCCCACTAATACTGTACCATGAGAGAGCAGGTTACCTCACGACGCCCATTTAATGGTGACATTATGGTTTCTGGTTAGGTACCTATTAAAAGACACATTGTTTCATATTATTTCGGGCAATCCACTGGTAGCAATTGATATTGTTGGAGGGATGTTTTACGAAATTTACCTGAAGAGTTTCTCTTTGACCATTCGTCATTTTAAAACAAAAATGCTTTCTTCCACAATTTTCCCCAGCTGTCATCAAACAAGAATAGGGAACTTGCATGGATGGGAATTTTGAATCTTAAAATTTAATTCCATTTCTCTATATGCCAATTTTCAACTTGAAATTAACCCTTTAGCTCCTAGACTCGAGATATCGCGTAAAAATTAGATGTAACCTGGGGCGTTTTTGCACAAATGGTCAGCCGCACGCGGGGGTTGATGCCCGCTTTATCACGTTCGCCATCTGTCTTTAGTCGAAGTAACTATTCTCTGAGGACTTCCCCTTGGAGTGGAGAAATATATCATCATGGAAGTCTTATCCTTTGTATTATCCATCATCGTATTAGTTTAACACCCTCAACGCGGGTCAATAATCAGGCCGGTGGCCGCCCCTGTCTAGACGGGCGGATCCCCAGTGAACTGTGGGGAGGAAGGTCTGCTGAAAACATTGGGCACCCTTTGAGCTTCCCTTACCTCCCCATCCAAGGTAGGTGAAATCCATGTTTTTGAGTCAGATAGTAAGCTATAAAACAGCTGAACTAACTTCTACTAAACTATATAGTAGACTGAGTAGAAGTGGCATCATTTCTTTTTTAGGCCAGATTGTTAGGAGGAAGATCTCTCTCTATTTGGGTGTCATGAAACTAGGTACTTTTTTAAAAGTTTTGCCCATCCTGGACAGCCCAGTCGCCCTCAATGCTGTGAACCTATAATGCGAATGAGAGAAATATTGTGTAAGTAAGGCGAGTAGGAAACAACATTTGACGACTGAATGTTCCATGATAGCACTGGGAATATTAATTTGGCTCTGAGAAAGTTACATTTGAACAGCAAACTAAACCAGCTAGTTAAAACATCTTACCATGGAGTATCGAACTAACTTTATTTAGTTTCTCAATGCATGCTCATTTCATTACAGTTTGATTCAAGTACACCGTCCGTGAACCTGAATTCAATCACCCACTCATCTTCTATATCTGCCGCCAACAGCCTCCTGTCGTCGTCCCAATCGACACCTGTATCGAAGCCTTCAAGTGGCTCAAGCAGTGAGTGACTTTTTACTTGTCAAACCCTTATAACAGTTCATAACTATAGTGGCAAACAGGAAAAAAAAGTACTTCGCTTGAAAGACCATCAACTAGACCATCAATCAAGTAAATACCTCAAACTTCTAACACCATGGTGGGTACAATCCATCCGTAAAAAGAATTCCATCAGAACCCTGCTTGCCACCTTGCTGCAGCCTTCCCGCGTGCATGAATGCTATTGAACCAGCAGTTCGTCTCAATCACTGTTTCTCCCCTGATCAGCCAACTTGAATTTGTTTCTAAATAACTAACTTTTCACGCATGAACAACTTAGGCACGATCTCGTCTCAATGTTTTCAAAATTTAAAAATAATTGGGTACCTATAGTTCGTAAACTATATTCCTGAACATTATTAGGGTGTGGACATAGGTCAGAGAGTCTCATTTTTCAGAGACGCTTGACGTCAAAATTATTTAGGCACTGAGGGTCCCTCCCTGGTGGGAAGAGGGTCGGTGATGTCATCATTATTAACTTCAATACCCTTGTATGCTGATAGGATACCCTTCATGTTGCACCATTTTGGAATGCTCTCGCTAATATCTATAATTTGGAAGAGGAAAAAAAAACTGCGCACACCCCATTGAGATGATAGAAAACAGTGATTAATAGAGTAATTATGCCTTCTCAAATGTTCAACTGATGTTACCAGGTTGGGATATAAGAAGAAGGAAAACCAGGTCTGAAACTTCCGTGGTTTATGGGAAAACATTCTGTTTGGATGGCACCTGATGATTAGGGTTCTATTAGGGTTAGCATATGCTTGGAAGACAAGTTTCGTACAGATAGTATTCCTTTCAGTACGATTTCATGCAGCAGTCATTTCGAATAGTCTTATAATTCTTCAGACGTGATTTATTTCAAATTTTCTAAACCTAATTTAGGCATTTAGGAATTAGGTACCTAATTGGGTATTTTTCTTATGCAGTAGAGCATCGAAAATCCGAACGTCGAAAATCCGTACACCTGATGATTTTTTGATAAGTATTTAATTAGAGCGGAATATATAATTTTGAGGAACCAAACTGTGTAATGTTCATAATATACATACATATGTACTACATAAAAACTATTGTTTTTATTTCCTGTACTGTATTCCAGAACTGTATTTTTAATTATGGGTCTAAGCGGCATTTCTAGGTTTTGTTCGCAAATCCGAACAAATCGGTAATCCAAACTACCTATGGTCCCAATTGGCTCGGATTTTCGACGCTCTACTGTACTCGATAAAATTGTGTCGCTCAATCATCTAGTAGTTTGATTCTGGGAGGCACTCTAACTAATTTCCTTGTATATTAATTTTTATAATCCTATCATGCGTTTTTCTGTCAACAGTGGCAAAAGGTGCTGTGGTAGCCAGTATGCCTCCAGGTGTCCCTGGTCTCGTTGGAACTCACCAGTATATTATGGGACAGGGAGGGGTTCCCTACTTCCAACAACCACCAGTGTACTATGAGGATCTCCAGATTATGCCCCAGCAGAGACTTCCCCATCATATTGTGAGTAATTAATTGAGTATTATAATAATTAATCGAGGCCATCTCTTAGAAAATTGGTTTTGGAAAAACGTAGAAACCTTATTTGTAGTGAAAAATTATAGGAGGAAGACATTATTAATTTCATTCTTTAGAATTGTAATAATAAATGATCGGAAGACAGTGGAAAAGAGTTAGGAAAAAGCATGTGACGTCATCTGGTAATACATATGTCATCTGGTATGGATTGCCTTCTCGCTCCCTCATATGGTGGGGGGGGGGGGGGGGGGGGGGGGGGCAACTGTGTCAGATAGATGACTTCACGCGTTGTCCCTTAAGCTTATTCCAGCCAAACTACTCAGAATTCTGAGCTGCAAATTTTGGGATACAGGGGTTTTTGAGGGTGCTAAATCCGATTCTAAAGTCAAAAATGGAAAAATTCTGACCCATGTCTACTCCTCACTCTCCCAAAAAGCTCCTGAGGACCACTTGGGCCCACTTTTATGTATATTGGACCACTGAAGCCCACTTTATCTACAGTGGGTCGCTTAAATCTCAAAAATCTCTTGGAAAGTAATAGTTGAAAATGAGCTAAAATCCAGTGGTTCATTAAAAAAAAATGTAGGCCAGGTATTATAAAAAGTAGGCAACGGCATCAGGCCGTTGGTCATTGGGGTGGGTAAAACTGAAATTGAAATCATTTGGAATCATACAAATCTTTCCTCAACTTGCGATCATTTGTAAGCTTCCCTCAACTGGCAACTAATCTGAACTCTTCACGAAAGTGGCCCATCCCCCATTATGAAAGTGGCCGCTTACAAGGGTGCAAGTCAATTTCTAGTTTTTCTGTATCGAGTTTCCTAATTCAAATTGTAAAATTATCGAACTTTTCAAACCTGTTGAAATCAGTGATGGTCTGTCTGTATGTGTCCGCGCATCTCCGACCCACAAATAGCATTCAACATTACTGTCATTTCAATGAAATTTTCAGGGTTAATACAGGTCATACCCTACAGATGGTCCCGTATCAACGTTGTGACAATCATTGAGAAGTTTCCAGTAAAAGATGTAAATTTCAATGTTGAATTTTAAAGCTGAGGATTTTGTTATTCATCCTAATTGAGTTGTGTATGATATTTTCCAGACAACTGGCTATTACGAAATGGGTTATCAACCTACAACTACAAGGGAAGGCGTGCAGTACAACATGTCTGATGGAAGATTTGCTCGTGCTGATAACACTTCCCCAGTTCAAGTGTCAAGCATGAATCAACAAGTACGCAATGATTTTTTGAAACTTATCGTAATAAGGATTTTCCTTGACAAAAATATTCATGGCCTCTTCCATTCTTACAGGAAATTTTGTACTGATTCTAAATCTACCCCGTATTCCTGTAGGTACTTCGAATAGTTGTGATATCTTAGTAAAACCTAGAAAATTCATGATTTTGACAAACCGCCCAAAATGTTCATGGGGTTTTGTGGGGTTATTTATTTACTGGGCTGATCCAATAGGCAGAACAACCACGCGTTATGCATTTCTGGAATGGTTTTTGTTTGGTACAGTTGTGTATCAAGTTCTGCATTGAATGAGACCAACAACGTAGCCATGTTTTTTTTGGCTATTTTTCAAAGTTTCCTGAAAGTTACCACGTTTCACATTGAGTCATGAAACATAGGAAACTCTCAGGAAACTTTGTTTTAACACGTTCAGTGCGTATGACGCATACGCTGTGTCATGGTGGTACTTCGCACCAGGCGTATGACACATACGCTGCGTCATGGATCCACAAGAATCGTTCCCATATTGCCATGCCTCCTTGAATGCGGCTATTTCTTGTACTAAACTGTTGCTAGTTAGTCGGACGAACTACAGATAGCGTCTGAGACAATTTCAACCTGTTGTTCACATATTTTTTGCAGTAACAAGTGGGGTCTGAGTGCCAAGCGTGAACGTAGAAAAAAAAGTTTCAGTGTTAAATATTGCCAATAATCATAGCTAAGGTGTTGGCGAGCTGGAGTTGGTCCCATCGACGCCGAAATTTATTTGCTAGTGTACCACTCTCCTGTCACGCAACATTTTGGGCGGTTCCATGGGTTAAAAACGTTAGTTCTCTGGGTTTTTTGAAGATCACTATCTCAGCTACTAATAAGACTGTTTCCTATAAGAATGGAAGATACCATGGTGCGATGCTAGAGTATTTTTTTATATTACTCTTAATTTAAAAGTAAATCCAAAAATTATGAAAATTCCTCATTCATTGAGATTAGTACTTTCCTTTTGTTGATATTTATGTCAAAAATATACTGAGAATAAGTAATATCTGAGAGAAAGCAAAGAACTGTTAGCAGGGTTGTATCCATCAATGAAGTAGATATCGCAGTGGGCATTCGGTTCATTGATTCTATTAGAAATTTCACACTCGAACATAAATTACATATAACGAAATAAACCATAAAGTTGTGAATGTTAGCATCTAGCATCACAAATCTGGGCTATCATGACTTCTACGCTTTTGCCCACCACAATTTTAGGTTCTAGGTAGCTTCATTGACTGGAATATCTATCCATAACTAAACCCTTTCGTGCTTCAGGATTGGGTTATAAAACTACCCTGTCAATTTTATTTCCTAATTATAATTTTCTTCTTTTCAATATTTCTTACTATTCGTCATATTTTCTTCTCTTCAGAGTGGAACTCAGGCCCACCAGCAGCCTCTTATGAACCCGACTGCAATGCCGCCGGCAGCCTATGCCTATTTCTATGGAGGTTCTATGATACCTGGAAACTTTCAGTTCAGTGCACCTACCATTTATCCTGTACGTATCAAATTTTTGTTGAGTACCATTAACTTGAAAAAAAAACTAACCCCTCCATTTGTTGATTCTAATCTGAAATATCTGATCTTTGGATTATTTATAAATGAGTCACTCATTGTGGCTTGCAAAATAATATTATATTGTCTTTAGTTGGGGAAAAATTTTTTAATGTCTTGGAAGTGATGGTAGTTTCCAAGTTATACAACACCAGAAAGGTGAAAGGAAAGCATTGCAATCAGCAGTAACCCCAATTTCTGGAACACCACCTTAGTTAGGTTTGGCACTCTGTTGAGGTCTTGTTTTCGATTTTTTCAAATACGGTAAAAGTCATATTACCTACCCTATTATTTAGCCTTGACCCATTGGCAAATATTCAGATTGCTAACTACTTCTGTTGGCATGCCTATTCTGTGAATTGCCCTAATGGGTCCAATATTTGCTTTTTAGTTTCGGGCTAGTTTGTGATATAATATCAGTTGTGACGGTAAAGAAGTTTTACCTTGTCATTTCGACTGGTACGCTCCCAATTATTGAAAGCTATGGCGATTAGGATGATCAGGTCTGAACCAATAGTCCTGCATCTCCTCTGAGCCAAGCTGATTAATTGATCACTAGTCCCGAACGGGTTCAAACCGTCACATTTACCTTACCTTTCTTGAAGCTTGATTGAGGGGGGGAAAACTAATGCTGTATGGGCAAGCTGGTTTACCCCCTTCAACATGGCCAACTGTTCGTGTGCGTGCGCATGTAAAAACTGTTGAATCATAACCAATCAGGTTCAAAATCACTCATAATCTACAAAGGCATAGGTATTGAGTACTTTGATGAGGGAGTTTCTAGACATCCGGTCTTCACAATATAGCGAGACATATCGTGCGCAGGGTAGAGCGAATAACATGGATGCTAATCACATTTGTTGTGAATCAGCGACTGAATTTGGCAAAGTACCCTCGTTATGTAAACACCCATCTTCGGCTTCATTCAGTTGAAGAGACTTTTGTCATCTGCTCGATACTGTACAATATGGATGTGCTGATTGCGATTGAATCAAAATTTTCTTCTCAACGCTCCTTTTTTTCGGCCCAAATTTCCTACCAGTGGATATTGTTTATAAGGCCTTCACAACCCATGACTGACGCCCCACTAGACAGTATGACTGTTAGCTATTTTGTCCTCACTAATTATAAAGAAGATGGGACCTATTTTCCTCCTACGACGTGTACAGTAACTCCCTCTACAAGCAACGTCAGAACGACTGATGACACAGGAAGTTTCCACATCGATTACAACCGACAATTTTATTCAGCACATCCAAAAGTACTCATGGCACAAGCGTAATTGAAAATTATGAGCATTGAGAAAGGTAACCACTTTCTAATGTTTCATACAAATTTGATGGTTCACGAAAATTATAAAATTAGAAACTACCGAACAACGAGACGGGTCATTTCTGCAATGACAACACTATCAATATTATGTAAGGTACGACACTTCAATAGATGCCGCTTTCAAGCCCTAATTGAATGCAAAATCTTCCCCCAGTTAGACTTAGGGTTCCTGAATCCTTCCCCCAGTCAGATTGTGTTTCGGCTACTTTTCCCCAGTTGAGGACCTCCCATCATTTTCTTTTTGCATCAAAAATGATGTGACATCTGCCTCGGGTCTCCGATTCCCCACCTGCCACTTGTTCAAATACAAATTTGCGAAGGTATGCGAGACGACAAGCTTGGGAAGCGTCCCAACAATGCCCCAATTCAGCTCAAAACCCTATTATTTTTCACGTTGGTGATATTCCATCTAGAGGAAACTGTAAGAAACCAATTAAAACTGGGATTGTCATTGGTTTCTTCCAGTTTTCTCTGGATTTAATAAACTTAGAATTACGAAGTGAAGTATGTAATTATTATTGTATGTCATAAGTATCACGAGAAATTTTCAAAATCACAAACGTGAAAAATAATCAATAGGATTTTGAGCTGTGATGGGGCGTGGTTGGGACGCTTTCCGAGCCTGTCGTCCTGCGCACCCTTTTGACACTTTTATCCAAAATCCGTGCTAAAATAACTAGGAGAAGTTGGGGTAACAGTCGGCTCAGATTTTCTGGGATCTATATTTTTTCAAAAGGCTTGAAAAGTTGAATCATAGTCTCGAACTTCACTTCAGATAATTACGAATGGGGAACTTGCATGGTTTTTTTTTTTTTTTTTTTAATATATAAAAATGTGTGATTTTTTGTTCCCCAATAAATTATAGTTAGGTAGGTTGTTAAGTAACTACTTCTTAGTACGACTTTCGGTTTGCCGTTTTAGTTTATGAGACACAAAACATATAAAATTGCGCGAGAAACAACATTCTAGCCACTGCGTTTTTCAAATTCATTTTCCTCCCGAATGTTCGTTAGTTACCAACTTTTAAGTAGGTACCTTAATTCAAGTTTTCACTCGAGTACCTTTGCAATGGCATTGAAGTGATTGTTCCAACAAAACCAATCAACCACTAGAATGCGATTTAAAAAATAATTGTCTGAAGTATGGAACAATTAGGAAACTCGGGAATGGCAGGGTTTTTGACTTGTGGCCCAACGTGAACACCACACCACATCGCGATTGACCATACGGCACTTTAAGCCGTATCATGACGACCGGATCTACTGGAAACTCTCTACAAACAATGACGTCCCTTGACTTCCTTGCATTACTCTCAAACCAGGTCCTATTGCATCTTACAGGTCGCTGCTACTTCGACAACTGGCCATGGTAGCTCATCCAGTGGAATATATGGCAAACCTTCTAGTTACACTGGAAATTACAGCGGCATATATGACAGCAACCAGTCTAATGTTAATGAATATAAATCCTCGAGTACCCCTGGACCCAAATCTCAATCAACGGCTGTCGTTAATCCTTCCACATCTTCTGATATTCCTATTATGTACTCAAAGTCTCATTCTGCACTTTCAAAGGTAAGAATCAACTTCTTTTCTTTCTGTACGTGCTTATTCTAGGACTTAAGGACCTGATTATGAAGGGTACCCCAATGGGGAATTTGCGTCAATTTCTTTTTTTTTCTTTCAAAGGAAAGACCTCACTGAGAGCATTCCAAAAAGGTGCAATACGTGGGGTATCCTAATAGTAGGTGAAAATGTGAGGCCATGACGTCATCCCTCTCTGCTTCCGAATGAGGACCCCCCTGCCACTGTTTCTGGCGATGACGTCACTCGTATTTTCGCAATTGCGTTAGCCCAATGCTATGGAATTCCGAGCTGAAAATAAACACTGTGGGTTTTGAAAGTACTGAATCCGATTTCCTGGTCACAAAACGACGCTAATTCCCCATTGCAGAGAAAAGGCAGGGTTGTAGAAATGCAAAACACTGGTTTTTATTATTTCAAAAAAAAATTTCATAAGTTCTTGAAAACCAAGAAAAAACCAACCAACCAATTTTCTTGAAGACCAAGAAAAACCCACCAATCAATTTTCATGTTGTTGGGAGTGCAGGCACCTGGTAGGTTCCATGGGAACTGGCGATTTAAACCCATCACACTTTGTAGAATTAATATTTCTAAATTGGAGAAAATTGGTTAGTAACTGTTACTAGAAACTATGGTCAACATGAGACATTGGAGACTAATCAGTGAGCACGCCCTCTCCAGACAATTTAATTACTTATCATGGAGAGCATGTTGCAGCTAATGCGTCATTTAGTTTCTGGCGTGATTGAGCCGTGATAATTACATAGATGAGACGTCTGGATGCTCAAAAGCTGGCTTCCTCGTGGAAAAAATCGTGCTCCATGAATCCGTTGATGAAAATCATTTGCTATCATTGAGGAGTAACAGATCACTGAACAGAATGAATCAGAACAAAAGTCAACACACACGTGACAGCTGTTACAGCTCTATCTAGTTTCGCAGACTAATGATTTATTAAAAACATTATAAAAAAATTGCTTGTATCAGATACCTACTCCTGTTATCCCAAAATTCATTGGGTTAGACGAAATATCGTAATGGGGGTAGAAATTGTAGTTTTTGAGTTGTTCAACATTGCTCATCAGGATTGTCGTTCTGATTGTTTATTCCCCAGCGACCACATCTCTCAATTAATAAGTTTTTCTATGGTGGCTAATGATTTTTTAGTATGTTTTATCAGTCCTAAACAGCTAGAAATCCGAAATTCCTGAGCTCAGTGCAAATTTTATTCTGTTATAAAATCATTCTATTGAAAATAAGACATGCTGGTAGGTGTTGAATAAGGTCATGAAAGTAACTTTATTCTTAATTTTTAGGTCTTAAGTTTTAAAGGTTGTTAGAGGATTTGTGGACGCTCCAGTCAGAATGAATTATGAAGGGGGATGTAATTAAGTTTTTTCCATTTTTCTCAGGCAATCGTTGACTAATTTTTATACTGTTTGTGGCACTCATCTAGTTATTCAATTCTCCGAGGGGATCAGTTATGTATAATTTTAATTTTGTAATTTCCATTTCACTTCCTTTTTCAAGAGACTGCGCCTGCGCAAACATGAAATACGCTGAGCCATGTTATCAAGGATTGCTCTAGACTTGATTCAATTTTTCCTTTTTTTTAGGGAATTTTCGGAGAAAATGAAGCTATTGCAATGGCTTCAAAATTTTAGTAATGCTAATTTTTGAGAATTTCTTCATGGAAATCCGTTTCAGACTAGTGTTTACATGTCTTAATGCCAGGCATGGGAACATGTGTGGAGAAGGAATATTACCATATTTTCAAAGAAAAAAAATAACAGCGCACAATCTTACCATTCACATCCCAGTTTATAGTATATGATGTTCTATTATTTAAAAAAAACTCTTGAAGGAAATGAAGTAGGCTGAGGATCGTGCACTAAAAGATTTTTTGTTTTGTTATATTTATGACTGATTTGTGCTTTTTGTACTAATATCTCACATCGTTATTGTTGTTATTAGCTGTCTGCCTTATCTGGTTGTGTAAGCATTCTATTTCTGATCATTTCGTTTACAGTCTTATGATAAAGGTGGTTTCCATTGTCCTACACCTCCTCCTTTCAATCTGGGTTCTCAGAATTCTGGGCTTGCGCCAGCTGGTAGCTACCCTCAACATTTGTTTATACCTACCATAACTCCTCATCACAACACAACATTGATGCATCAGCCTATTCATCAGGTGAGTTTCAATTGAACCATCTTTCGTTGCAGAATTTATTATCAGCTTGACTACCTACTCGGATTTTGCCTTGGAAACAGTTGATTCGTGAATTCTCTGAATTCATTGTTTGCGATTTTTCAAAGAAAATCAGGTATTTCGCCATTTCAAGGACCTCTGAATTTTTAGGCCCTGACTCATATCCAAAATTCTAGACAGGCCACCAATTTTTATATT
>JAEMON010000001.1:71217534-71229308 GCA_030264115.1 Lygus lineolaris
ACTACCGAAACGTTGGGGAAAAACTCTCTTCTATGACTGAACCTCAACAATCCTACGTCATATACTAGTGTATATATATATGGTTTCGTCAACAAAAATCACAGAAGGACCAATGATTGGGAAACATGAAAATCATTCTTTAAAAAAATCATTTTCAGCAAAATTTGTCCTAGGGGAACTTTTGTAGTTTCTTCTCTAAAATTGCCATAAACACAGCTCCCCAATTTTCTTCAATAGGTTCTCATCACGATTTGTCTGAAAACAATCAACTTAGAGCATCCTGCATTGACAAAAAGATACAATAATCATGGTTTCGCCATTTTCTCCAAACGTAAAGAAAACTTTACCGAGACTAGTGTTACTGGAATACAACCAAAATCGTATGTGTAACAAATACGTGAGAAAACCTGGCTGGATGACCCTGCAAAGTGTGTCAAGGACGATTTGCCAGGATTCTCCAAAATTGAAAAAACCTTGGGAAAATTGATAAGGCTTATGATGAAAATCGATGTTATTCTTGCAGGATTTCATTTAGCATGAATCGAGGATCAAGTTCCATGTTGAGGAAAATGTTTTTTAAAAAACGACATGTCCCATTCTCCTTGATTTGAAAGTTTCCCGTTCTATGGTGCCTACGTTGAGGTATTTTGAAAATCGTACCTACATTGAGGTGTTTTGAAAATTTTGGTTTTTTGAGCTGCTTTGTGGCCAGGGCCCTGAAAGCTAGGCCTGAGAACTCGAAAAGCGTTCTGGTTTTGGTCGACCTTCTGGACGTAGTTACTAGAGAGCCCAGTAGCAGTGCACTCACCACGTCCATCGCCAAGAGTCGGAGTAGGTAGTCAAGTGTAGAGAGTAGTTATTGAAGTAATAGCGAAACAAAATTGCCTTACCAAAACAACGAGGGACATTTTGATATTCTTGTGAACAACCAGGACTCGAAATAGTTGGATAAATCTGAAAATACAGGCAATAGCATCACCACTTGAAATGTTGACTGATCACAAGTGGCTAGTTTCAATAATAATGTATTATTTCTATTATTTTTCCTCGGATATTTCATTATCTTGGTCGTTTCATCAATCATTGGTTATTTCATTATCATTGGTTATTCAACAAAATTTGTAATTAATCAAAAGAAACAGCCGAGACCCTGAATAACCTTGATCTTGATAGGGATTGTCGGCATGCAAGTCGAGGGTCCTTCTATTCGACCCTGGAATCCACATGTCAGAGTAGCTCAGGTGGTTAGAGCGTCGCGACTTTGGCTGATTCCCGGCTGACGTGCTTGAGACTCATGTTCTAATCCAGGTCGCGCGAGGATGTTTTGTATGCAGTTGCGTGCTTCCTTAGTTCTGATTGTTGGCACTTGGAAGCACCATCGCATGGGGAATGAAACGGTTGCCTGCTATTTTAACAATAACGACGTGTTTGTAGTGCTTGTCAAGCCCGTCGTTTCCCGCCCCCTTGAGCCTTACTGCATTACTGGAACTTTCTCTCTAGTTTTTCTTCTAACGATATGTTTTTGTTGCAGGAAAGCACTAATACTGTGAACAGCAGGTCAGCTATCAACAACAACCCAAACAAAAATTCTGGGAAATCTAACTATAGCACCTCTAATTACTGGACTCCAAATTAGTTTACCCCCTCTATAAAAATAATCTGAATATGTTAATTGATCAAGAACTTCTGTCATAATTTCTGAATAGGAAGTTGCACTGCAATCACTACCCTGGTAATACAAAGAAATTGATTAACTATGTAAGTAAGCTTTACATTTCCAGAAAGTTTGTTTTTGATGAGAGAAAGGCCCTTCTGAATCGTCTGTTGCTAGATAGCCTTAAAACACCTGATGAATAATGATGTTTCATACTTTTCTGTTTAATGTTATATAGTTCAATTTGGACTTGAAGTATTCCCTCTTTTATGTTACTTACACTCTACTACTTCATTATTTTCGTGTTCGATTTATGTACGTTACATTATTATCATGACTCCTCTTACTTCACAACATTCCGTCGTGTGAAGTTATTTTTCATACCATGGTCCATGAACGAATTAAAGGGGTGATTTATTCAATAATGCACAATTGTGACATTATTGATTTCGTTCCTAATCAGACGTGATCACACATCTTTCTATTCAATTTAATAAAACCACATTATAAAGCCATTTTGGAAACGAGTTAGATGTCTCGACACTGGCAGTTCAAAGAGTTTTGGTACTGTGAATTAATGAATCACTGTTATGTTGAACTCATCAATCCGTGAACGAAATAAGGGGGAATTTATTCAATCGTTTATACAATAATGCTTAAATGTGACGTTAATTTTGTTGTAGCAAGGCACGAATCCTAGAAGTTTTTTTTTTAATTTAGACTATATTTTTGTAACCAATATCAGGAAACAAGTTCAGTCTAAAATGTTTTGGAACTCTGTGAATGAATCTAGCAATTGATGCCGAGAGTTTTATATTGAATTTTTACACTACAACCTCTCCATAGTTTGAAAATATGTATTTTGGAAAGCTAAGGCCAAGTTTGTCTTGTTGCCTTTCGTAATTTTTTTAATTGAATGTTCGCCACTTTTTCAGAAAATGTTTCTACGTTTTGTTTTGTTTTAATTTGACTTGGAAGGAAAACCGACAGCCATAATTGTACTCTACTATCCTTTCACACTACTTGAAAAGTTCCTTCTCGTTTATAAATCCTGCTTCCCTTCTGATATTTGCCGGAAGCTATAGCGGTATTTGTTTATTCTCTGATCTTCATAATGGCAATTTCCTGGGCATGCTATTGATTATTTGGTGTGATCAGAACACGTAGATTTCATCATAAATTGTACCAAGAATCTCTAGATTTGTCTTTGAGAATTGATATCACTGAAAGGCGTGTGGATTGCATGCACTGAGACGGATATTGAATTGGAGAGATCAGGCTGAAGGAATTCCATTCCGCCATTGATACTGCTTGTTTTTTGTTGTTTAATGTTCAATCCCTTTAATCCTTGATGTGTGAGACAAAATGTGCAACTGCCTTTTTTTATTCCAATTCAAGACTTCAGAATACGATCTTGATAACGCGTAGGTAGTTTTCAGTGAATTGTGAACTTTTCAATCAAAATTGATCTTCCCAAACTTGGGACTCGCTCGGTTTCAAGATCACACTTTGTCTCTCACCCTCAAGGGAATTTGTCTAATCAAAAGTTTGAAGGGCAGCGGTCAACCCGTGGGAAGCTGCCAGGAAGTAAAAGAGACATTTTTTAGTTAATCCAATGTTGAAGTGAGGAGCACAACTTAATAACTATCCAAGAAAATAGTAAACTCTCGTGATTTTGTGTCTCAATCCTGGAATGAATCTTGTTTTAAGCTTTTCTCTTTTTCGAAAATTGAGATTACTGAAAATGTTATATCAATACGGTTGTCCCATTTTCTCATGAAAACAGTGGTTTATCCTCAATGCAGGACGAGAAATGAATGTATTCCGAGTTTTTTTTCTGCTTCTGGTCCCTTTTGTGACTATGGGGGAACTTTATCTTCTGTATGTGGAATTTGAGCATTATTTTGTATCTCATCTGTCGAAGTTTGAAAGATGTTAACATTTTTAAAAGGAGTACCTTTTTTTAACATTCGGTTATGAAGCTATTTTTTCCCTTATGTTAGTGTCTACACTTGTTTATACAATTTATTATTTGAGTCACTAAAGTTGGTGCTGTAGGTTTTTTTTTTTAAGTATATATTATTGCGTTCCTTTTTTGATCAGATCTGGTTCTTCTAAGCTGTTCACCTCTTTCATGGTATTTTGTTTAACCTCTTGCATGGTATTTTTTTTTTTTTTTTTTTTCGATTTTCATGGGGTTTTCGATTTTTGAATGTCTTGGTTTACCTACCTTTAACCACCCTAAGTGCTTCTCCTAGTGGTTTGGAGGAAATAAGCTGATCCCCTTTCTCGTGGATTCAAATGCTAAGCTGACCTTTCAAACTGCTATGGTTACATGTCTCAGTTTTCAAAGTTGGTCACCTCTAAGTCCTGAAATGGGGAATTATCGTGTATGAGAAAAGAAGTCACTTTCCCACCATAGGACACTAATGAAAATTTCAATAAATTTTACAGATACACTATTTTTGCCCTATGGCTTCAATATTGTTTGTTTTAAGCCATTACCTTTCAGAAAATAAAATTTAAAAAGGTGATGATAATTCCCCATTTAGATTGCTTTTTTGCTGTTTGTATCTTGATTATTCTTAGGGTGTCACTTTTCTCCCCTTCCTGATCGTGTACATATTACATCCCTGATCATTTCGAACTTTTTCAAGAAGATATATCTTTGATTACCAAATTTACAGTATCATGTCCCATAGCAGCAGGTCGAATTTTTTTCTGGAGGCCACATGGATTTTACGAGGTCCGCCAACAACTGCATGCATTTCAAAAGTCATTAAGTGACGTGTGTGTTTATTATTACCTACATTATAACCCATTACTATAACATTGAATTGTTTTGGAAAGTTGGAATTTGTTATTTGAGAACAATATCTAGTTTTGAGATGGCAGCTGTTTGTTGTTTTACTCGAGTCTAGGCAATCCTTGTAAGTTAGGGCAGTTTATTGATTGATTTATTGATGTTACATCTGGTGGGGAATTTACGTTATCATTTGCGATTCTTTGAAATCTAGTGTGCAGTTCCAAAATGATAAAATGCCAATCCCGAACATTAGTGTGTACTATTTCTCCTCATTTTTAATCAATACCTGTCTACGCATGGATCTATGATTTTCTGAAATGCCTACAAAGGAGTCTGCGGCCTACCCTGTAAATAGTTGGGTTATCTGTCACGAGCTATTTGCATGTTATATTGGTCCACTGGTGACCTGAATCGTTATTAATCAGTAGAAGTGTTTCTTCGTTCATCTTCTGACATATCTTTTTGTGTTAACGTCCCTCTCATATAACGAATCCCAATTCCAACATACCCGAACTGAGTGAATTGAGTGGCCCTTCAACAACTGTTTGCTTTTCTTGAGTCTTCGAAAGCAATCATGACTTCTATCGTTTCCTAATTCTCATTTTTGGGTTCGATTTAATCGTCTTCCCCTTTTTTTCTCATAATTTTCCTGTTCTAAATCAGAGTTTCTCTGTCACTACCTTGCTCATGTTTTCTGATAAGAATCGGTAATAGGAAAATTTTTCCTTATGCAAATTGTAAATTTTGTATGATAGTATCACTGCAACGGTATTGAGCTTTATTTGGTATTGTAGTGTGATTTTAATTTCATATGACGTTGCTATTTTTGTTTCCTTTGTCAATTAATAAGTATATTATGTCTTTTTCAATTATATTCTTTCTTCATTTCATTAATTTCCGTAGCTCGGTTCTATATTTTATCAAGTCTTGAACATTAGTACTATCCAGCAAATTTTGATAACCTTCAATCCATTTCCTCTTCAGTATTACCAGTGTGTTTCCGTTTTGTTTCTTTTTTGCCATTTTGTCTCGATTTTGTTTCTCTTCGCAGTGTTCTTGATGAGTAAGGTTATTCAGGTACTCATTTTTGGTTTTGATTATTTTTGAAACATCCTTTCAGTCCGCTGTTGGTGGCATGTCCGTCCAGCAGCAAATAATTTGTTTTCAAGAATCTGTGGGTAGTTGGTATGTTTATTGATTGTTGCAAAGGGATATGTTCATGGGTCTGAAATACGAATTTTTTCAACTCGAAATATGGATTTAGCCCTCAAAAATCTCATAGAGCAAATTTCTAGCTCAAAATTATGTTCGCCTGATATTTTAATAGTTCCAGTCATGCAGCATGAGTTAGTGATCGAATTTTCAAAGTACCATTTTAACCTATTGTTGAAGTTGTTGGTTTGTTGACATTATCAAGGTATAATGGTGGTTTCCACTAAAAACTTCAAAAAACACGTTATTATTGAAACCATTTTTGACCCTTAATTTCCTAAGTTTGACCCATAAAAATGCTCCTGAAATTCTGGCCAATGGACTCATCCTTTCTTTTGATATTATAGACATTTTGGAATTTCTTTTAGATCGATCAGTCACCTTTATTAAAATATTTGCATACAAAGTATTGTGGAAGTAAAGTGTTCAATTGCTTTTTTTTCTTCGAAAATTGGCTTTAAAACACTGCTAGAAAGAGGTCACAAGTTTTGGGTGGGTGTTGAGGTCCCCTCTCACCATACTTTTTTAATTTCAAGGCTCTTTTCCGCCGAATGGTGTTTAGAGGGAAGGTGGTGCAGGGGTCGAGGAAGAGGTCAGTGAGTGTGGCCTCAGCAGTTGGTTGAGGAGGGAGGCCCCTCCAAATCTATCGTGGTGAAGGGTATTAATGAAAGAAGGCCAAGCCCCCATTTTCCCCTGTCACGTGACTTCAAATTCTGGCCGGTCCATCTAAGCAAACCTTTTTTTGTGAAGCCCTTACTGATATCAAAATTTGGATTACTAAAGGTTAACCATGAATATAGCCCGTTGTATGGTCATTTCTTTATTATTATTACGTTGCTTCTCATTTCTTCACTGGATTTCAATTTACGTAGTTACTAAGGTAGTAGACAGTATTTACGTTCGTTGTCATGAGGTAGTAGACGAATAAATTCATTGATTGAACAACCCTATTGACTGTTCTCGTTAACTATAATCTCTTCTATATAGTTATCTGGGTTTTTTCTATAATCTTCTCATTTATAGTCATTTCAAACATAATTTTGTATCACTTGTTAGTGTTTTCAGTTATATTCTTTGTGAATATAATTAACATGATTGTATATTTCATTTTTTTAATATTTTTAATTCATTTGATTTTAGTTATTACTTTTCTGTGTGGGATGAATTTGATTACGATTACGAAGAGTATTGTTTAATTATTGTTATTCAATTAATTTAACCTAGGTTAGTATGTACGATTTTTGTAATACTTGGCAGTTTTCACTGCTTTGGTTGGCAAAATTTTTTATTGGTGGTCAATCTGCTTATAACACGGCTTTTCTGCCTAAGTGGCATAACTGGAAATGTGTAGAATTCCTTGTGGATGCTTCTATCAGGATTACTGTTTTTGTTGCGACTAGACTACCCTTTTTCTCTCATATAATGCTCGAGTAAAACGTACTGCTTGAGAATTTTGAACCAAATCTGTGTTTTTTAGAGTTTGAGAAGCTTCTATTGGAAAATTAGGAATTTTGGAGTGTTCCGCTTCAAATTCGGATTCAGCACCCTTGAAAACCCCTGTTTACTCATTTTCAGCACAAAATTGCAAAGTCGTATGAGGGGGGTGTGACTTCATAAGTTGCTATTTTCCAGCAGTTGTTTTGGCTCACTCCTGCGTGATACTCCGCGTGTAATAACTTTAGGAAAAGCTCTTGTTTGCAATTTGCCACTGTCGCAGAAAAGCCGCCATAAGACTTCTCTCTACTAAATTTACGTTTTTTTCGATATCAGTAGGTAATAGGATGTTATGCAGGTCAGCCATGGTTGTGAAACAATTACATTGATGAGAACAATGTCTTCTTGTCGCTGTTCTTGGCTTGAAAACTCATGGTCTGTTTGAGAGAGGAATACCGTGTCAACTCCAACTCATACTTCAGCCAAAAATATATGTGGGCTCAAATTTCACCTTTTTCTTTTTTTCTTCTTTTGCTAGTCTTGTGGATGGGTTTCTCCTGCCTTGAATATACATCAGTGGCAGCCTTTGAAATCCCACCATACAAAACAAAAAAAATCCTTGGGGATTAGAACTAGATAGTCTTGAACTTGGGAAAATTTTTGTTGTCGACTAGTATCTCACTCAATGTCCATCCTATGTAAGTACCTATTACATGTAAAAGTAGGTGCCTATTCATTTGTATTGTCGATTATTTCCAATTTCCTCTTGTTAATTCCAAACGAAAGATCTTACGTTCCTTCCTGACTTAACAGGTAATATACCATAATTCGGCTTTAAATTGTTCCTGTTCGGTTCAACATTGTTTTCAATCCTCTACCTATTTCAGATATTTATCCAGTTCCTTGAACGCTATTTTCTCTCTTGTTGGGCCCAAAATAGTATTTACTACATACAAATTAAAATGTATTTTCCTGCGAATATAGTACCTAGGGACGCAATAAATTATCAGATTCCTAATTGTCGTTTTTCTAGTACCTAACGAGAGTAACTAAACTCAGAATTATATTTTTCACCTGGTATTTGCGTACTAGGTTAGTTTTTTCGTTGGTATTATAATAATTAGCTACGATAATGTAAAGTGTGACATCAGTCCAATATTTAATTGTTCTTTGTTACTAGTTTGACCCATGGGCAGTGATTAAGGTTTGCAAGACTTATTCAGCTTCATTTTCTGATTTACAGAAGATTTGTATATAGATGTATTTATAATGATATATGTGTATTTACCATCTGTGTAACTGTACATGTTTGAGGGAGATCAAGTTCAGAATTAGTGCCTGTGTGAGTCCTTTGTTCTTTGTACGAGGAGCAGTATATTTGCTCCATCTCTTATATCTGATTAAGTTTGATTACTCTTAATTTATTTCTCTATGAATTTCGCTATTGCCAATTAAGTATCCAGTAATATAAATGAAGTGGAAGAACAAGCGAAATAATCTGGTAAGGACGTTATCAGTGGCGTTGAAATCCTGTATTTATTGTTTTCTAGAAATCATGGATTAAGTAAGAGACCATGGCGTAACAAAAACTTAAGATTTGATGCTGGGCTGATGAATCCAGTTTCAATTTCATTCATAAATACCTATATAAATAATTATGTAAATAAATTCTTATACAAATTCGTTACGATAATCATATTTTCTTTATTTCCTTCCAAATTTGGCATTGTGGCTCAACTTGTTATACTTGGCTACTGAGGGTTATGGACTATTTATTGGAAAGGAAAGTATTACAATCAGCAGAAGACGCAACTTCGAAACACCATCTTGAAATGGATCTAATTGAGAATGTACGTGTATAGGCACGATTGCAGCCCCTACGAGAATGAATTATTGAAACATTCCGATTTCGAGGATTCGTTTTACATGCATGAGAATGAGGTACAGTAGAGCTTCGAGAATCCGAACCAATTGGGACCATAGGTAGTTCGGATTTTCGAACATAACCTGGAAATGGCGCTTAGACCCTTAATAAAAAAATACAGTTCTGGAATACAGTACAGGAAATAAAGTTCCATTCATGCAGCATGAGTTGGTGAGCGAATTTTCAAAGAATAATTTTAACCGATTTTGTGGGTGATTCTTATTGGAAATTTCACGCTGATTCCGAATATACCATATCTTCCTATGTTTAGGATGGTTTCGCACACCAAAAACCTCAAAAAACACGTTTTTTAGCGATTTTTGAAACTAAATTTTCAAAATTTGACCCCTTGGAGTACTCCAAAAATTCTGGCCAACAAACTCATCCTTACTTTTGAAATTATACTATATATAGTATAGTTTGTGATCTTGAAGTCACCACGTCGAGCTTTACTCCACTCACTTATACTGGACTGAGGATGACGATATAGTCGAAACCGGTATCCAATCTTATGTATTGTTAAATACATCAAATTTAGCGGAGGAAGTCCCAGTCTTATTGCTTGCCAATTATCCCCTGATAGGAAAAAATCATTTTTTGTGAGCTGATTTGACAGACACCCCTTACCTGTAATGAGTGTTACCCATGGGTCTGAGATGAACCAAACGGGCTCCCAAGAGGAGATAATCCGTCCGTGTTGGCTCCGGGAATTATGATCTTTGCATGGCCGTATAAGATAGGTACTTGTTGCAGTCTCAGTCTGATAATGCTCAGGTGCGAGTTCTCGTCCTATGTATTACTTAGGGTAAGAGCAGAGTGCAAGCAGAGAGCAAAGCAGCGATGAATGAGGAAAGAGTGCGAGCAGAGAGCAAGGAGTTGCCCATCTTAGCTATAATGGAGTTCCCCACGATGTTTAGTGTAAGAAGTGTACAAGGCAAGGGTGTACCTACCACTTTTGAGGGAATCGCAAATGATGTGATAGTGGACCAAAACCTTGAACACAATCACAAGCCAGATTCTATAATCGCGCTTCAACAAGTCAGCAACTCGTTGAAAATACAAGCTACAGAAACTCTACATGAACGACCAAAGCAAATAATACAACGCGAAATTCAAGAAAGTGTTTTAGAGGATGCTATGGATGGAGACGATATGGTAAGATTTCCAAAAAATTTAAGTGCTGCTAAGCTCAGAATTTTTCCCAAATTGACTTCCACTGTACCCGAGCTTCATGATTGTGTTCGTCACAAATCGGCAAATTTTCGACGAAGCGCTGCTTCGCTTCAACAACATTTTTAACCATGCCTAAAATACTACAGAACTAGGAATGATGTGAAATTATATGGCCGCTGGTGTCTTGGAAGTGGGAGCCAAAACGGACGTTTGGGAGACAATTTTGAAACACCTTGGGTCTGATGTTGGCGGATTTTTTTTAACAAAGGTTTTTGTGTTGATGGGCAAAATCAAATTGTTTGGTCGCAATATCGAATTTCTCCTTGGATTCTGGAAGCTACAAACGTTACCAACACGTCTTCCTCTACGCCACTGCTTGGAAGTTTACCGCCGAATGGGTTTTTGTCCATAATCTGGCGCTGCTGCTCCCTTACCCTTACCATACTAGTTTTAGCTCAGTTTCAACCCCTTGCAAGTGATAATCTATCTTAAATCAGCTGATAAGTTTGCTTCAACAGACATGGATCGTTTACACCGAGCATCCGTCCCCTTGCAACGGTGATGTCGTCAAAACTTTAGAAATTAATTAAAACTAACTACTTACCCCCAGCTTCGCGTGAAAGGAGAGTAGCTTATTATCCCTCTCCCAAATTTCAAATAAAAGAATACGCGAGTGACGTTCATTGGAACGTGCATCTGGGTTACGTAGGTATTAGCCATTATTGATGGATCATCATCATCATTGATGGAACCTAGTGTGGTGGCTGAACGTAGTTAATTACTCAGGACTGGCAGCTTACTTATTTGAGTGGGGGTACCCAAGTAGGTACCCTTATCATGATGCAAATGTAACCCATAACGCAACACGTGGGTGTCAGGTATCCAGAGGAATATTTCATAGTTTTGTATTGGCAGCCATACACCATTCTCCAAATGGCATCAAATGACCATTCACAAATGGCTCCAATTTTCATATTAGAGGTATGGCAATACCATGGACATAGAAGGAAATGGACTGGGTATCCACCCCCTTCACCCTGCAGGCCAGATGGTGTTCAAGGTGGTGCGGGGGAGAGGAGTTCGGGGTGTAGGGGCGCAGGCACGCTCTAACCATCTGAGCCACTCTGACATTTGAATTTCTGGGGGGAATGGAAGGGCTCTCACTTGCATGCTAACGACTCCTGTTGTAATTGTCGTGAGCACATGTAACAAAGAAATGTAACAAGGGAAATCATAAGGAAAATAGAAATAATAAGGTCGAGAGAGTTGTGATGTAAAACATACTTTATTCAGGAAAGGCAGCAGCTTATAAACTGTTTGGCCAGGAGTGGGGGAAGACCTCCCACCCTGGCTCAAACTAGGTGGAACCGGTGTTCCCCTGCAAGGGGGTACTCGGTCCCCACAGTAATCGTGGTTGTTCATGGTCTCAGCTGTTTCTTTTGATTAAGAATAATAAAATAATCAATGAGTGAATTATATAAGGAAAGGTGAAATTTCGGTCATTTGGGATCTGCCAAAACTCCAGGTGATAGGGTGGGCGCACATTGAGACACGTGCGACGCAGGGCAGCG
>JAEMON010000001.1:71229647-71261497 GCA_030264115.1 Lygus lineolaris
AGTGGACTGCGTGACGCAGCTCAATGTGCGCCTTAGCTTACTATCGCCTGTGTTTTCTGATCCATCCCAGTATTTCGAGTCCCAGTTATTCACAAGTATATCAAAATATCCATTTTCCAATGCTGAAAATCCCTCTTTTCCTCTGAAACGCCTTTTTTGGCCTGTTTGATACTTCTTACTAGAGGTGAGGGTGACAGACAATAAGACAACTTCTTTGATGTTCATTTATTGTGTAGCTTCGGTAGGTACCATCTTCTTCTCAGACTAGTTTTGCTTAAAAAAAAAAAAAAAAAAAAAAAACTTCTTCGGGAAGATTAAGGGGGCTGGTTGGTTTTTGTCAAAATGAGGTTGTTTTCTGCACTCTGCTTACTAGGTAGGAATTACTTTAATCATACATTTCTTTGTTCATGATCTACGTGATATCTTCCAGCTATCAATCAATGCTTTCTCTATGTATTTATTCAATTATTTGGATTCCTGGTATAGGTGTCCAGTGGGGTAGATTTTTCTGTTGTTTCATTTTTTAGTTAAAAAAAAATGTAAAATATCAAGATCTGAAAAGTTTAGCAGCCATTACTTCGCTATTACTCTACTAACATAACTATTCTAACTATGTGGAAGACTCTTCCATAGTGGACGGATAGTGCACTGCAGCTGCGCTCTGTAGTTTCCAACTGTAACTACTTCCCCTAGGTCGACCAATCAAAACTCTTCTCAAGTTCTCAGCCTTAGCTTTCAGGGCCCTAAGGGTCACCTAATTGATTATTGGGTTTTGATAAGAAACGACTCGTAGTGTCAATCACCTGACAAGCTATTTATTTTCTCAATTATTATGAACCTGTTTTTCTTTTTTTTTAATGGAGACAGACAATTTACGAGAAACATACAGAAAATACATAATAGAAGGTTAGACGATTATGAGCAATATCAGCTCAAATGTGATTCAATATTTATGTATTACATCTATAGATGAAATCAAAGTAACCTTATAGCCTCAAATTCAAAACATAAGTATCTAAGTTTTTTCAAGCCCAGTTATGATCGTCCTATCATCTACCTTTCTAGCTTAAAGGGTGTTAATAACTAAAGAACAAACAACTAAACAACAAAGTATCACAGATAGTATGTATTGGCCTTTAAATAAATGCTCCTAATAATCTGCTCAAAATTGGCCGGTAAGTACAGAATTTTCTTTAAAATAGTACAAGGCGCTTTACGTAAACAACTACCAGCTTTGAACACTAATAAACATCGATCTTTCAAAATATAATTGCTCCAAATTATAATTTAGCGATCAAGTTCAGACGAAGTATTTACAAACGGAGGAGATCCTGAAAAAAACATCCGTAAACGAGTTGAAAAACTTATAAGAGCAGCACAACAAACCAGAGCATTTTTTTAAAAGGTTATATTGGTTTCTTCAAAGTAGGTATTCATTGGATTTTCTTTCTACTGTTATATAATAACAAATAATACAATGAAATGCAGTTTTTAGGTACCATTCATAAATTATGTCCATGCAAACACACCATCAAATAAATTATAGTAACAACTATGGTTGACTTGTGTACAAATTAAAAACGAAATATGTAGGATTGTATGCATTTTGTGCATCAGAAATACAGTTTTTAAGTATACTTGTGACATGAATTATGAATGGTCAATGGCTAAGTTAGATTGAGGTTAAGTTGGCCTTCTAATACTGAAAATAAAATTAGGTAACAAAAGAATTGTAATCGTCAATGAATAAAGTAACATTAAAAAAAACGAGTAACTATTCAGCAAGCTTCCAATAGAAAATTATACATTTATCTACACCTCAACTATAAATAAACACAACAATAATTTTACAGCGTAATTCAACAGGAATCGATTAAAATGTTTGGCGAGTTTGATATATACCTACCTAAAATTCTTTCAAACTTTATAATACCTACCTATGTTTAGGAAGCCTACATATGCACCATGTATTTTGTCAATGTTGTGCAACGCATGAGCATTTCGAAAATGTCAACAAATTGGGCTATATATGCAATAAATAATTTTGTTCACGACCGTTAACAATTAAAAACAAACACACAATAAGTAACGAAGCAATAAATAATGAATTAATGTACGTATTGCAAGGAACTAATGGTAGAAAATACTATTGGAAGAGTAAATTAAGATGGGTTATCGTAATGAATGCCTTCAGTTCTACAATATAATTGTTTATTTTACTCAATCGATTTAAATTAGTCACCAGTCATCATCAGGTGTTCAGTGAAATTTCTTTAACACTTGATGACGTAGCGTATGCGTGATACAAGACTTCCACCTGTAGCAAAGACGCAGCATCTGTGACACAGATCAGCCTCGATGCAGAACACGCTCCTGGGCACCGTCGGCGCATTCTAGCGAATGATTTGTGTATTCTCTGTTCAAATTAATTCCAATGAATCGCTGTGCTATGGCATTCTGGTACCAGTTGAATATTTCTTTCTTTAGTTTGTGATTGTTATTGGCGCCTGTTGTTTCTCGAACAATCGTAATCGTACAACGTTTTCCCATGAGAATCACGTGATGAACCCTCATTTCCTATCAAAATCATCAAGACGCAACTAATTTGATAGGGAATAGTGAAAAATTCGACCAGTGACTATATCAACACTGATTATTGAATTATTCTACACTGGAAATAACAAAAATCAAATTTCCGCCAGGGGGCTTGGTTTTGGATTCCCACTGAAAGTGTTTAGGCATGAGCTTTTTTTCTGCTTTTCAGGCTTAAAACGAGCAAACGAAGAAGCATAAAAACGTAGTAAAAAAGCTGAAGTCATTGGAACCCTAATATCACTTTAGGTTTGAGAGGAGAGGTTGGACCCTTGGCTGTGTTGCGCATCTCCACTAGCGCTCCTTTGCAGACTCCTCGCATCTTTCCCGCGAAGCTATCGAACTAATAGTAAATTCTAACTTGGGCTAGTTATTATCATTGTCATTATGAACATGTAACGCGAGCAGTTCTATAGGAAAAATTATACGGTAAAGATCAAAGAAACCACTTTTTCCACCAAATAAAATCCATGTTTTCAGGCCACATCTGTTTAGCGCTTCCGCAGCCTCACTACTGAAGGTTCGTGTAAGAAGAGAAAAAAAGTATTTTGGCGTTACAGACCACTTGCTGAGTTTGAAGACTTGCTTTTGGCATTTCAGAGGTTTCTGAACAGTTTTGGTTCAGTGTCTGTCTTTCAATTCCTTGTCCTGAGCAAAACTATACCATCCAATATTTATATATACCAATACTATATAGGTACAGTCCGATTTTCACGAACATTATAGGGATTGTGCGGATTGGCCCCTAGAGAGTTGCATGTGAGAATGCCTAAACGTGAATGACCTGAAGCGCCAATTTCTTACAACCTATTGGCCCTATTTTGTCCAAAATTTGAGGATAGTTCAGGCAACATGACTGCTCATTAATTTCATGGCGATTGAATCAGCAACAGCCACTGCACATGGCAAACTTGAAATTCATTATCAGCGGCGAAATTCCCTTACTACTTGACAGAATTGGATGAAATTTTCAGAGATTGAACCATCTGATCGGTTGGAGCCACTGTACATGCGCTAATATGAATCGATACGTACATGTCAAGTTAAGTGAGGACCCCTCTCCCCCCCCCCCCCCCCCCCCCAACTTCTTGGCTAACATTTTAGAGACATGCGCATTTGTTCGTTTTGCCTTACGCTTTGGCACATAGAGAACTACTGATAAGAGCTGTCAACTTATGTTTGACGGTGGTCCGCAAGGAGCCCTAGTGGAGATGTGCAACACCAGCCAAAGATCCAACATCTCCTTAAGTTTGGGTGTCTATGTGTCTTGTGTCCGTGTGTAGAACGTGTTCTAAATCTGCCCGTGACCTTAGAAAAGCTCCACCAGGATGCACACCGTGCTGAGGGGGATGGAGGAGTTGACCTTGGGGAAAAGGTGAAAAAGCGCCCTTCTTCCCCTTCATGTGGCTTACACGAAACCAAGAATTTTTCTTGGCACAGCAGAACTGAAGGACCTATTGAGAGGTTTACAAAATAATTTGTCATGGTATCAAATGACCAGTGGCACATTCAAACATGCACATGTTAGTTGGTGGAAACAAGGTGCACCCTTATTCCAAATGAGTGTCAAATAAAAAATATAAATGAAATCTATCCACAGCGGTAACAGTTGAATATTTTGTATACCTACCCAATAGGTTCTCAATAGAGAGCACCTAGGTGTGCTTTTCAAGGTACTAAGTTCTGCATTGTGGACGTTCGTAAACATACGACACATCAGTGGAAAATTCGTATCAGTGACGTTGTAACATAGGATTAACTTCCAGAGCAATAACGAGGCATATTTCACTCACGCTGGAACTCAGCGTACAGTTGAAAAATAATGTTGATGTCGTCGGCAGACAATAAACCGAAATTAAATGAATATAAGTTTTTGTCCATAATGAAAACTGACACATAAGGATATGACACAAATTTCCCAATACAGAAAAATGAGACACAAAATTTGACAAGGTGCACTCTCACGAGCCATGCGATACGAATCCTCGTATTCCTGGTGGGATCTCCTAGGAACTCTCTAATAGGTCCTTTAGCTCTGCTGTGCAAACCATCTCGTATCATACCAAAGACTGTTCCAAAGAAATTTCGCTGAATACCTGATGACTGGAGACCAGCTGATATTGATTGTGTTAAATAAACAGTAATATTGTGTAACTGAAGCCATTTATAACGATAACCCATATAGAGTTCTACAAAGTTACAAGTACAACAATAAGGCGAGTAAATTAGTTCATTTTTACGAAACAGAAAAGTGCAATCATTTGGCATTAGAAAGTAAACAATTCATTATATTAATAGGATATTTGCAAGGATTGTTTGAAACAAGATGGATAATATACAAAATTATGAGGCCGATGAAAATATTGAAATCTGTAAAGGTTGTGGGGCCTTTTTCACCAAATGAAAAGGAACAAAGGCAAAACATTTACCGTGCATATGTTAGGTTTTGGTATAAATATGGAAGATTTAAAATTGTGTGCACTAACAAGCATCAAGTGGTGGAAAGAATACTGAAATATCGTTAGTGCCACAAATAACAATCAACTCTTTACAACACGCGCGTGTAGCCTCTTACGTGCCTTGGTACCTACACCGGTTTCCCCACGCATACTATAATACGTACACACGTTTTAATACTCTTATGCATAATTACTTTCCACATTCGCACCCGACAATATCAACAACAACAACAACAATTAGAAACAATAATTTGGGTTAGGATATAAATTTCCAAATCATTAAAATAATAGCACCAAGTAGATTCATTCAACAGTGATAATTTACAGGATGACAGGACAAAATAAAAGGATCACAGTAATCACAATGTAATGCAATTTTTCACCTTGTGAAAAACGAACCCGTGATTAAAAATGCTTTTTTAAATATAATTATCATTCCTGAAATGAAGACAATTAGATAATGACAAAAAAAAGTATCACACCCGTAAATACACTTTTGTGACCTGAATTTATGATTTTTAGGCCATCATTTAAGACTAATATTTGACATTGCAATGTCAATAGTTGACGAAATCTTTAAAACTGGACAGACTTAATGGAGATAGAGATAAGAAAAGAGAGAAAGCGACTCTCATTTCTTTTATTCTACACAGAATTTGTAATGTATCTACTCATAGGGTCCTAAAGAGTTATTGACATTTGGTTTAAAAATATACTATGACTGAACATTTTGTACCTATAGTTCTAAAACATTAACCTTAACACTACCTTAATTTGAAGCACAGGCAAATTAGCCTAGAAAAGGACAGCAACTATAAATATACAAAGAGTTTATTTATGATACATATAGATATTGTATGATGTATGCATGAATGTATCGATACATAAACTCTGCAGGGAACTCTAAGAACAATAGGTGACCAAAAGTAAGGTATGAGGAAAGTATCGTAGATAAAGAAACGTTTGTTACCATGACTTGATTTTAGAAACCAATCACCTTAATTTCAACACAGGCAAGTTGGCTTTACATAATTTATTATTCGACTATTGAAATATTTTATTAGATATCCCATTAAATTAACGAGTTGATATATCGAGGCATGTACGTAGTACCTAGTGGGTTGGATGCTGAAAGAACAAAGATAGCCTCACAGTACGCTTAACATATAAGTTTTTAGCTACTAACTAGCTAAAATCTGGTAAAAGGTAGGTTACCTGACAAGAATATCACACCTTCTGATGAACAACGAAACTTTTTATATTCTATAAATTATTCAACAACTTCACTTCGTGGCATCGACTCTGACGATAATTGCCATGTATAATGAACGATAAAAAACTTTTGTACACACACGAAAAAGAAAAAGAAAATCCGTTCGACGGTATTCTAACAGTAACTTGGAAGTCTCTTCAGTGTAATTGAACATGATCTCCAGTATTGGAGAGATAATTGTATGTAAATTGAAAGAAAGAGCGTTCTACATAAATCCTAATTTTTGTCATAATTTGACATTTGACTCACTTTCTTGTATTTGTAATTGTTCCATCACCAATTGTTCTTAGTTCAGGTATATACAGGGTGTCTCGGAAACAGGTCTGCGAGAGGCCAGGAATCGACTCTTTGGGTTAACCCTGGTCGAAATGTCCTGCTTGCAATACTCGTTTAATCTTAATTTTCGTGTTTTTCTTCGTAAATCACGCCTTAAGACATCATGGCCATAACAAGGATTTTTAAAATTCAAAAAAACATTTGGTGGTACACAATTGGTGGAGAAGCTGTTCAAATTTATTTTCAGAAAATGCTAATTTGAAGAATTTTGAGGTGGTTTGAACTTCTGAGATTTCTGTGAATCTCAGAAAACACGAATAACTCACCCCCCCCCCCCCCCCCCCCCCCCCCCCCCCCCCCCCCCCAAAAAAAAATGAAATACCCAGTGACAGGAAAAAGTTCCTCGAGATCGCAGCTTTCCGATGGTGTATTTTTTCATTTTGGTGCACCAGTTAAGGGATAAAATTGAGTTTGAACGCCCAAAAACGTGGGTAATCGAATATTTAAGCCTTTCATTCTGACCGTGTCATGAGGCCAGGTATCGTTTTCCACGTATCTTTTCACGCTGAATCAAATGGTGATAGTCCTGATCCATGTTGACTGATGAAAAGTTGATTTTTTGAGAGAAAAAAGCTAATTGTTTTAGTTAATGTTATTTAAAACCAGTAGCTCCAACCCAATTTCGCTAAAGCTTGTGGTAATTAAATTTTTCGAATATTATTGCTCTTGGTTACCTCCTTTTGCCAAGTTAGCGAAAAATGAGTTGGGGGTGCTAGTATGTTGAGAAAAAAAATCACCTTTTTCTCGAAAAGTCAACTTTCCATCATTCATCATGAATTATGAGTCTCACCATTCGATTCAGCGTGGAAAATAAAACCTATCTCCTCATGACACGGCCATATTGGGACATTGTATGGCACACTGAAACAGCATAATATGCTGTTTCGCAAATCAGTTGTTTGTAAGATTCGCAAATCTCACAACTCATAAAATACGAAAAACTTCTAAGCGCTCTAGCTCAGGGGGAGATAACCAAATCTCACTTGCTGGTGACTGGAAAAACTTCCTCAGGATCTCCAACTTTCCGACGGTGTAGTTTTTTTCTAAATTTTGGAGGGAGAAAATTTAGAAAAAAACTACACCGTTGGAAAGTTGGAGATCCTGAGGAAGTTTTTCCAGTCACCAGCAAGTGAGATTTGGTTATCTCCCCCTGAGCTAGAGCGCTTAGAAGTTTTTCGTATTTTATGAGTTGTGAGATTTGCGAATCTTCTATCAACCAAACGTTTCAGGAATTCAAACCCTCCCAAAATCTGCAAATCAGATTACTCTGACAGGAAATTTAACGTGCTTTACAACGGTAACCACCTATATATTTTTTTAATCTTAAAAATTGGTGTTATAGCCATTTTTATGTAAAAAGAGTTGATTAACGAAAACAAAAAATTCCAAAAACACGAAAATTAAGATCTTAAAATAAAGCTGCAAAGGGGTAAATTCAATCAGAAATAACCTATAAGATTGATTATTGGCCTCTTATTAGACTTGTTTCCGAGACAGCCTGTATTTTATTACCGAATAAAATACATATAGTACATGATTCTTCTTATAAAATTCAACTTCATGAATAATTCATGTTCAAACCAAACTTGAGTCAGAACCATTATTATATTCTAAGGAGATACAAACTCAATTTTAATAATAACATCAAGTTCTAATCATAGAAGTAAACTAATTTAAATTACAGACACTTAGCGTACACAATATTTGAAGATCTTTAAAAATATGACTTGAAACAATTTAAAATAAAATCATAAGGTAAGGCAACCGTCAAAATCTGTGATTGCTTTATCGCCAATAGTGTGATAAAAGTGCAAGGCAAAGTAGAATAAGCACTTAATGAGGTTTTATATTTTTTATATAAGTATGTATATCATATCACAAAGAAGATCCCTAAGGCTCATAGCAAGAATTTCAGAAATTATTCATAATTAAAGCTATGCAAATTGAACTTCTCATCAAAGGAGAAAGGTTACTAAAGGCCATGTCTGAATTCTTTGCTAATTTGCCTGACCTAGTTTATGAGTAAGAATGTATTTGGTAACTTTCATCTTGAATTTCAGATGTTGAAGATCATAGATGTTATAACTGAAAGAAATGAACTGGTGCCAGGTGAGGTTGCAGTGTTCATCCTACAAAAAATAGGTCAATATTATTAGCTGTGCTTCAGAAGCAAATGGGCAGGGACAACTGGGGTTACTATGAACAGATTTAACAAGTTTGAAATAGTAACAGCTCTCAGGAGTTCTTAATCCTTGTAAAATCTTGGGAAACAGCCAAAAAGTATTGTTCCAATCCATTATAATCCACTCTATGATAGTTGTTGTATTTTTTCATTTGCAATTAGGCATCCCAAGTACCCTGTTCAAAACTACAACCTATTTTCATGACTGCCCCAGAGTCTATAGGGTAATTATTATCAACATTGATTCTGGTTGTCCACCTGTTGTTTTGCCTCCTATTTTTGAAACGTAGAATTTCAAACTATTTTAAAGAAATCATTAAATAAAAAAGTCACGTCTGTCTCCCGTTACATCTTGCAAACCTATACTGCATTGTTGTGTACAGAGATGGGCAAAATTTAATTCGTTAACACAAATTTAATTCAATTCACAGTGCACATGTTTTGTGAATGCAAATTTGGATTAATTCACAAACCGAAATTTTATAAATTCGAATTCGAAAATGGCACCATCAGTGAGGGATGAATGGCTGGAACTGTCCTGGCCCCCTCAATTTTTTAACTTTCTTGGTTTTTGCATTGCTCACACGAGCACTAATACGGTTTGTTCTTAACTACTCCATGTTCACCTTTACGTTAGCTGACTCTACCAGCATCTACCTAGAGGTACAACATTACGATTTCCCAAATCTAGGTAATCTAGTGAAAAAATTGAATTAGGGTTTGATGTTCTTTTTACAGATTATTTTAAAACAAAACCAAAACTGGTATCCTGAACCAGACCTCCACCTTTTTCTTTTCATTGTTACTAATGCAACATAGCGTCAACGGCATCCAACGCTAGTAAGTCAGTACACATCTCTTTAAAGTAGGTAATGGTATTATGTTGTGGAGCCAAGCAACTACAAAACCATTTGACAGCCGTAGTGTGGCTCTGAGGAGGATCCTACGGTTCCAGAATACCAGTGTAATGTGAATGAAGCGGGGCTTGATTTGATTAACATTTCATGTTCCATCCCAATAATTCCAAGATTTTATCTAAACATACCTACTATGTGTGAAGTTTCCAGGGTTTATACAATAGTTTGTACCCAAAACGTGGCAGGCACTTACCACGTTTTTGCTGTGAAAATACAACAACCCCCCATTTTTATTTTTTCTCTAAATTTAAATGAAAATACCCAATTTTATTTGTGTCTTAAACTGTGATGAATACCTAGTTAGCTTAAGAGTGAATCTCTACAAACGTACCTATATGCTGAGACACAGTAACAACTGATAGGTTCCCCTTACTCACAAAACAGTTTGACTATCTACTTTTCAGCTTCAAAATCCTTAAACTATGATTTAACACAATAGATATTGCATCCTAGATAGCCGTCTCAGATGGCTGCACGGTCTAAGGCGTCAGGTCTGAAATTGCTCATCACCTGGGGCACGGGTGTTCAACTCCCGGCTGAGAAACGACATTTTCTGAGGGAAAATATGGGGAAGCTTAAATTGAATGTCGACTAGTATTAAAATTGATTGAGATATTGTATGGTTCCTCAATGAAATCAATATTTTTATATTGCAGCCTAGATAGTTGACGTTTTGGAAATATTCAATTTTCAAGATTAATGGTAAAAAACATCCATTTTGTAGATGGTACACTTGTTTCATAAATCAAAATTAAAATATATTTACCATTTACCTAATTTTTTTCTGTATAGTTGTACTTGGCAGGATTGAAGTCTGGATTAATAAAAGAGAAACCCCTAAACTCCTCCTGGTTGATGGACCTGACAACATCTCCATTGATGGGCGTAAGAACTGGCTCTTCTTTAGTAAACTCGGCATCAAAATTAAGGGCATCTTTTTTGCTCTTCTGAAAAAATGGAAAAGAAGCAATTAGAGTAAGAAGTCCGAAAGTCCCAGTGGGTTTTGTATGAGAGAACAAATAGGTGTTTCGTAGTCCCAAGAAAGAGAAAAGACTGAAGATTGAGAGTGGATTTTTGAAACTTTTGGATACTAAATGGTAGGTAACTGCGAAGGGTTCGCTTTTGCCACTTTGGGTTTGTTTTTGAGTTGAATTTACTCCCACATTATTTTTTAGGCCTTTAGGGACATCAAGACCAAACTCCTGCCTTGCTTATTTTTGCAACACTGATAGCCGCTAGCTGGAGTTATTTTGGGTGTTGACTAGATCTCATCCGGCCTTGCTTGACCAGCTGACTGCACATAGATTTGTCCTTTAAGTGGAGGCCCTGACAAAAGCTACGTATTCACAAACGTTCCTAAGCGCGTAGGAAACCCTGAGGGGGAGCAGAAATTCCAAAAATAGAAGCAGGGGTTCAATGGGATTTGTTAAAGCTATTTTCGAGGCTCCCTCAGTGACCTCCTAACTCAGAGGGCTCTCCAGAGCTTCTCCTATGTGGAGGTAGCTCCCAACCAACCTTTACGTCTCCTTAGGAATTTTTGTGATATGGGTCAAGTACTCCTTCTGAGCCTTTTATTGTTTTTCTAGAGACCTACAAGCATGATACGAGAACACTAAGCATGTTCCAAGGTGTGTCCCTCAGCTCTATGGCCTGTTCCAGAAAACTAGTTTATTCAATGAGAGATACTGATGGAGTGGGGAGGGGGGAATTCTCTGGCCGTAGTAACCTACATGGGTTGCCCACATTTCGTTCTCGAGCAAACAATATTTCCTGCCATTATTGAGTCTTCCGGCTCAATGCATCAAGGATGGGAACGAATTTAGGGCCCACAATAAAGTTAAATTTGTGGCCATGGATTCCAAGAATGTCTACATTAATTTTTATTAAAATCGAGGTGGGAGTGGATTCTGAGGCGTCTTCCCGCGCTCCATGGAAATATCTACTGGCTATTTCCCAGTGTATTTTGCTTTTAAACTTTGCAGTTTCACTCTAACCCATTTTTACAACAGTAACTTTGCACATGAAGATCACCAAAGAAATTATTGTGGTTGATGATCAATTTCAAATACCTACATTTCAACCTTCTTTTCAGCAGCCTACTTTCCAGTCTTCTTTTTCTCTATTGGTTACTTTCCAGTCTTAATATTTTGAGAGCCAAGCAAAACGTATACATTTCTTTCAACTTTCATAATGTGAAGGTTTAGTTCACTTTCTCTGCATTGAACAGTTAGAGCCGGTTCTGAACTTCTTAGTGTTGATTTGGCTCTACCGATCAGGTAGTGCCTTAAAAATATACTTACTATCTTGGGTTTGAATGGTGGCTTCAATCTTCTAGCCTCCAAAGCATCCCAATCCATTTCTTTGAAGAATGCGTGATTTCTTATTGCTTGTTCTCCACCCTGCACCACTACGCAACCTAACCGTTTACTGGGGTTTTTTGTCATGAACTGCAAATACAACAAAATAAACAAAATTATAACAAGAGCGACAATTTGAAGAATGAATACAATGTATTTTGGCATAATGATTAACTGATACGTACTCCTTTTAAAATTGAAACTGCTTCTTTTGATAACCAAACTGGATATAGTACATCATCATGTAGGATTGATTCGAAAAGATCGTCTTCATTGTCTGCTTCAAAAGGCGGCTGTCCTGCCATCATTTCATACATCAACACTCCAAGTGCCCACCAGTCAACACTAGGGCCATACTCAAGTTCTTGTAATATCTGAAAAAAAAAAAAAACTTATATTAGTCTCCATGTGAAATGACTGCTGGAAATTTTGATTTCGGAGAAATTCCAGTCCAACAGTTGGTCGCCAAAATCACTATTTATACAGATGTCTAGCTGAAATTACCTCTGGAGCAATGTAATCCGGTGTACCACAGAATGTAGTGGTAGTAGCTCCATCCAAAATCCCTTCTTTGCACATCCCAAAATCAGCCAATTTGCAGTGACCTTCATTATCCAGTAGAATATTATCAAGCTTCAAATCCCTGAAACGATTTCAAATACAATTTAAATATGTTACTGATCACATCATGTGTCCTCGTACTAAGGACTCCATAACATGACAGTCACAGTAAACAGTCCACAAGACCCGATTCAAAATCAAGAATGAAAGAGTTTATAATCACCTGTATACAACACCATGTTTATGCAGGAATTGAAGAGCTAATGTAACCTCAGCAGCATAAAAACGAGCTCGTGGTTCATCAAATTTACGAGCTCTCTGGATTTGAAACATTAGATCCCCTCCATTTACGTATTCCATCACAAAAAACAATCTTTCCTGGAATAATTAAAACCAAAATTGATTTGTACAGATTTTATTAGTACAAAACTTTTCAATATAAGTATCTGTACAATCCTTTGTGCGGGGGGTCGGTGACGTCAGTTAGGTTCAAATTATAAGACCCATTTTTGTTAACTCACTGTCGGATACCCGGATTTTTGTTAACTCAACCGTCGGATACCCCTCATACAGCACCTTTTTGGAAAGCCCTCATTAATATCTTTCAAATTATAAAATAAAAAATGACCATGCAAGTTCCCCCATTCCCTCTACAGCCTGACCGACCGACTTAGGGGTGTTCGAGAATCTAGGAATAATTTAAACAATTAGGTAAAATAAAGTTGACCACTCCCCAAGAGGCTTCTTCTTGTTGTTAACGCAATTTAACTTACACATACTTACAGGTATGTGAGGATGGGCCAAGATGGACCCGAAAAGTTGGGTGAATAAAGAATTACATATGTGAATCTTTACCTACCTACTTCTCGTGTGACTGAACCCCGACTATATTCATCTCGAACCACTTTGCAGCCAACTAAAATCTACCACGTGATCACAGTACACCTACCTTCTCTCAATCAACAATACATATGTTCTACAGCTTCTATGTAGATAGTGGGAGTTGAGGAGACAACACGAGTTAGTAAGTATTAAAAGTTTATGAGCGAAATTTTCAAAGAATCATTTTAACCAATTTGGTGGGTGAATCTCATAGGAAATTTTGCGCTGATTCCGCATGTATCTATCATATTTTCCTATGTTTATAGATGGTAATTTTAACCAAAAACCCGCAAAAAATACGTTTTTGATCCTTAATTTTCAAAATTTCGTCCCTTAGAGCTTAGAGAACTCCAAAACTTCTGGCCAACGAACTCATCCTCTCTTTTGTTATTACTGGCATTTTGAACTTTATTGAGAGGGGTTTGTTGGGAGGGGATTTGGTTGGTTTGTTGGGAGGGGGTTTGGTTGGTTTGTTGGGAGGGGGTTTGGTTTGTTTTGTTGGGAGGAGGTTTTCTCCTCAATTCCCTCAACAGCCCGACCAACCAACTTTGGGGAGTTAGAGAATCTAGCATTATTTTCAGAATCATTTCAACCAATTTGGTGGGTGAATCTCACAGGAACTTTTGCGCCGATTCAGCCTATATCATAATGTTCCTATGTTTAAGATGATAATTTACACACAAAAAACCCTTAAAAAACACGTTTTTTACCCTTATATTTTTGAAAATTCAATGACACAATAGGCACTCGATTAACCGAGGTTTTGGGGCCAATTTGTTCCCACACACTTGATTAACCGAATCATCGACTGACACTGACGAAACTGTGAATTGTTGAAATGAGTCGAGAACTGCTCTTCTGCAAGTAGTTCTCTAATTTTCTAGGTCTAATATAATTATTGAGCATGCTTAGAGGGTCGAGATCGGTGCTGACCATTTCGCACACCACCAAACCTTTTCGTACTAGGACAGTGCAAATCACAATATTTTACTTGTACAGAACCATCTGTGCACTCTCTTAACAACAAATTGAGAAGTTTTTGATTTCTTGGAAAACTTAACATGAATCACGATTACGTTTCTAACTAAATACCCGACAGGTGCTAGGAACATGATAGTGAATATCTAGCTTTTTCGCACTTTTGGTACTTATTTGCAATTATGGCCATCATGGGTGGTCGAGCAGTCTAAGGAGCAAGTCGGAATTCCTCATCACCCGGAACCTGGGTTTGTCTCCTGGCTGAGAAACGAAATTTGCTCAGGGAGAGGGTGAAGAAAACTGATGTTGCCTAGTAAAATACTAATTGAGATGCCGTGAAGGTTACTCAACGAAATCAAGATTTAATTGCAATTATTGGAAACAGGAGAAAATACATATTGTCGTTTTTCTAACCAGTTCCTGGAACAAGATCATGAATCAGTTCCAATAGGTACCCACTTATTCCCATTTTTCCTGTTTCCAATAATTGCAATCACCAAAAGTGTGAAAAGGCTAGATATTCACTATCGTGTTCAAGATGGTAATATGCTGATATTCCAAGCTAAAAAGCTGGGGTAATACCACTCCTGTAGTACCCTGATCCTGGAATCTACGCTACTGCTAAATATTTAGGGAGATACCGTAAATTTACATTTCAATAAGTATGGTTCAGGCGAAGAAGCCTCGTTGATGGATTCGTAAAGAAAATACATACCTTTGTTTGGAAACAAGAATGCAAAGCAGTTAGAAATGGATGTTTGGCAGCTAATGCGAGTATGCGTTTTTCAGTCATAGTGCAATCAACATCATCATCTTGGATAATCACATCTTTCTTCAACACCTGTAATAAAATGTTTCAAGTATTAAAGGTACCTATTATGTTTTGTTGTTATTTTTAAGTTGATCCTACTGTAACGCAAATTGTATTTTTTTATGGTACAACCTAGAACTTTTGCAGTAGTATTACCAGGTAAGTACGACGCAACGTAGCACGTACCATTGACTACTTCTACTTACATATCACTAGTAAGAGAAATGAGAATATTCAGGTATATATACAGTACCTTAACAGCATAAACTTCGTCGCCACCTTTCTTTTCTGCCAGCATCACTTTTCCAAAGCTACCTTTCCCTAACACTTTGATAAAATGGAAGTCCTCCACTCCAAACTTTTTAGTATCAGCTCGACCTGTCATCAACAATAAAACATTGGACAACTGAAATAGGTAGAAGAGCGGGAGGGGGTTGGATGGACCCACGAGGATTTATCATCCCATTTCACATCATTACTTCTAAATTTAATGCTGCATACATTTACTTGATGTGAATTGAGATAAATAAATTCCCATCAATAAATTCTTGGAATTCATCCACCAATAGCTGTACACATTTGAATGGAATGCAAGGTAGGTATGTGAGGTACCCATGCTATTTGTAAACAATATGAGAGGATTTAATTTTACAAGTATCTTCAGCAGGATATTTTTCATTGAGAATCCAACCGAAGCATAGTGGCTCAAATACGTAAGGGTTTTGGGACAAAAATAATATAGTCTCCTTCATTTTTTTATGAAATTTCACGCTAATACCGAAATTTGATCTTACACCTAACCAATTTTACCAATTTACCAATTTTTTTTTTAGCCAATTTTACTTGAAAAATACCCGTTTCGGACCAATGAAACTGCCCAAAATGGGGAACTTGAATCGTGATTTTTTATTTTTTATTTTGAAAGATCTTAGTGAGGGCTCTCCCTCACGTGGGAACCAAGAAGGCGCCCACGCACTCGCCCGCTTCACACGTTTTTCCTTTTGCTTACTCCAGTCAAACTACTCGAATTTCGAGGCTAAAAATTGGGATACAGGGGTTTTTGAGGGTGCTGAATCCGATTCTGAGGTCAAAAACTTCCGACTCAAGTTCATTCCTCATTAGCTATTCTAGGTATAGGAACATAGCTATATTAATAAGTAAATGTCCCATAAGAATGAAGGATACCATATTATTGCCCGGAAAACTCTTATTTCGAGCCACTGTGCAAGGGTATGGAAAATAAATTTAAATTAATCATTAAATTATGTATTTATTTGTTTTTAGTTCAAGTTAGTATTTTTACCTCTGTCATGGTCACCCTTTCTCACATCTTCAGTTGATTTTTGCGTTAAACTCTGAGTGGATCCAGCCTCATCCTCCAAAGACATCAAAGACATCCCAGCACCACTTCTCTCACTGCTAGATCCACACTGAGGCGTCACCTGTACATATGAAAAATTAGTCCAATCACATGAGTAGGGACCCAATACCCATCAACTTGGATAGGTAGGTAAGTAAGTTTTTTCCAATCATCAATATCTTCATTCAAATGTGAAAACCAAATTTCCATTATGCATTAGGAAATTAACAAGCATAATAAATCATCATAATTTAGAAATGAGTCACACAGAAAAGGGACTTACCTTAGGCCGACTAGGAGATATACCCATTGTAGACAGTATTTCTGCCATTTGTTTGGTGTTGATACCACAGTTATTAGCAACGTTTTTCTGACATCTTTTATGAACGTTCATACTGCAAACTGAAAGAAACCATATAGGGTAACATATTCACTGAAAAATTATCTCACAGAAAAGGGTGTTCACCTGGGAATACTTTTGAAAATTAACTGTTTTAGTTGTCTGTGGATATCCTATTCACACCACATTCTTCCACTGAAACTAAAATAAGAACTAACTAATTGTTTTATGATTGATTTTTGAGCTTGCGTGAAGGTTATAGAGGCGAGACTTTCATATAATCTAAGCATTACCTACCAGCAGCGGCTGGTGGCTGAATGCTGAATCCTCAAAGAGAAGAATCTCATTCAGGAAACCGAATACCATGTGTCCAACATGTAGATTTTCTAGCCGTCTAATAATTTTGGTCAGAGAAACGTTTTGGTTCTAACCTCATTCACTTGAGCCGCATTGCTTTGGAAAAACGTGTTCATTTTTCAATAGTGTATAATATAATATGAATTGTTTGAGTTGTATAGTTTACTCTATGCACAAACTGACTGTAGCATTAAACCCTAGGATCACTGTCAGGTTAGTCAGGATCGAATTCTGGCAGGGAAATCTTCAAGACACTGCTCTTGAGTTGCAGTTGTAGAGCAAATGACATAGGAAGATACAAGAGATTTGGTCTTCTAACTTCCATGTGTGTACGACCATTCGTACTTTCATGGGTTCATCATAGGGACTTCCATATTTATATCCATGACCCTATTGAAACCAGAGCACGTTTCACTCTCTGGTTGAAATGGAGTGTCACTCATCATTCAGAATCTGGCGGGAACCCAGCCCATGGGCGTGGCCATTTTCTGTACAGCATGGCCAGGCGGGCCGGTCCCAACTTCTGTACTCCCTCTATCCTACTCTTATCTCGAAGAGTCAAACTAGTTCTAAAAAGGTAGCAGTGTGCTCTGAGACCAACTTTCCTCACTTTTGGTAGGCCCTACCATCCAAACGCGGCGGGACAGTACATGGAAACTAAAACCTACGACCCTCTCTTCCTATTCTTGGGGGGTGCAAGTGCTACTGCGCTCAGGCCAGTATTAGCCCCCGCTACCAACAAAACCTCAAAAGTAGACTTACCTTCACACTGAAGACCTTGCTTGATTAGCCCATAAAGAAGAGAACCACAGTGATCACAAAATGTAAAACGCTTGTAGTTATGCATGACGAATCGATGAGGTACATTGACGTTGAACCTTTGAGCTTGAACAGTCTGACTAGTCTGAAACACCAAAAAGCGAAGGATCGAATGAAACCCTAAATAATACAATAACTCCATTATCCCTCTTTCTCCAAATTATTAACAATATTAGAACGAATACACAGTTGGGGTCAAATTACCTCATCTTTCATGCCTGGACACTTTGTAACGACTGATAGATGGCATCTTTTGTGAACTACACACGTGCATACTATAACAAAAAACGTATTCAATGTAACATTAATGTATTCGAAATGCATTAAGTACTAATATTGAAAAAATACAAACTAAGTACCCAAGGAAGGAAGAAATCACCTTTTTCATTACTAGGTACCTATACTTGGAAGAACTAGTAAATTGAATATTGTTCGACTATCATAATACATTTGTCCCATAGTATAGTAAAGTAAAAGTTCTCCCATACTAGAGACTAGTAGAGTAATTCTCATTTTTATTCTCATCAAATAAAACCATGAATTAGAATTAGGTAAGTACCTACTGTTGTTACTAATAAAATCTGCCCACGTAATCTACATAATAAGATTTGAGAAAATTGGTTTTATTTTCTTGTTGATCAAATGATGAGTGTTAGTGAGATGAGACTATACCTATTTTGCTTTCACGTGAGTCATGCATAGATAATTTTCAATCAATTTCAGAAATTTTGATGACATCATTGCTGCAAGAGTATTAGGGGAGCCGATACTTGGTGTAGGTACCTATATGACCCATGACTCCCTTCAAACTTCCTTCATGGAAGAAGGAGAAGGAAGGTTAACTCAATGTAAAATGACGTGACGGAAATCTGCCTTTTACAGCAACTCCATCTAGCGAAACTTTTGGGAACTAGAACTAAATGGTCCATGTAAAACTTTATCGCGGGAGTGGAATTCGAACCCTCAAACCCTACCATACCAGCTGGGAGAAGGGGCTATAATGTCCTCGCGCCCTAACCGTCTGAGCCAGTCTGCCTCGTGTCGACACCACGAGAAACAAGGGGTCTCAACTTGCATGTTGACGATTCCTTTCAGAATCTAGGTTATTCAGAGTCTCAGCTGTTTCTTTTGATTAAAAGCAATCTTTTGGATATTCAATGATGGTGAACTAACAAATGATTAATAAAATATCAAGGGTGATGAAATAACTGTGCTAAAACGGGTTTGGTAATGGCAAGGGCCGCCGCAAGGGAGAAGCAGCGTCGGATAATTAACAGAAAGTCATGTTGGCAGTAAACTTCCAAGCTGTGGCGTGGGAGAAGATGTTCATGGAGTGCAACGTTGGTGGCTCTTGGAAACCAAGGGAAAATTCGATATTGCGCCCAAACAGTTTCATTTTTCCCATCAGTTGTCTGCCAATATCAGCCACACGGGTGAAGTGCTCATTGGGCTAATCCTTAGAGTAAACACTTAATATCAGAGTTTTCCCATTTGCATGGAAGACATTTGAAAGGTCTTGGCTTTTTCCGCTGAAAATTTTATGGACCACAGAATAGAGAGAAAATCTTTGGACGTGAACTTGTTAAGTACACAGGAAAAAATCATGGAACCCCATTCTGGTCCCCTGTACTCTTCAAAAGTGAAAATAATCGACCGATTTTCAAAAGCGATCTAGGCAGGTATACCGTAAACGTAAAACATAAGTTTGTCAACCCTTCACAGGATTATGTTGCCTGTACCAGAAACGAGGGGCTTCCCGCCAAGATCACTTAATTAAATTTTCTAACCCATTCTTATCGCTGAGATTTTTTCCTTTTTTGAGAGAGGACCACATTTTTCAATCATTTACGAATATCTCCCTTACGGAATAGGCTGTAACACCTACCCTGAAATATCTCATTCTTCTTCGAGTGCAAAAATTCCACTTGTGTTTGAAGACAATAAAAATAGAGCAGAAACTGTTGTAGGTGTACAACTTTACAAGTCCTTGAAATTATTTTTGAATAGAAAATTCCCAGTCATTGAAATTGTCAAAACGGTACCTATCTAGTACAGTGACACCTAGTGGGTACCCACCTGCCAAATCAAACTGTTGAGTAGGTAGGTTCTTATTACCAAAACATAAGGTATTACAACATAATTTGTCATACTATTCACTGCACAGGTGAAGATGAATATATATGAACGATTAAATAGAAAGTGGCTGATTAAAATCGAAAACTCTTCTCAATCGTCGAATTGTACATCGATTTTATATTCCAGCAAGCACCGTTTGACATATGAGTTATTGTCAAAAATGTATCACTCAAACAAGTGGAAGAAGATCAAGTATTTTGATCAAAAAACATGAAGGCCTAAAATTTATAATGATAAAAATAAATTGTGCAATAAAATGCAAATTACCTTGACATTGATATCCCTGCTTTCCTAAACCCCTGTAAAATAAAAAATAAACTTGAAAATTGACAAAGTTGGTACACATCTTCACTTATAGACATGGAGGGGGGATGCGAATAAAATAATAGATGGGTGGTAGCTACTTACTTGGTAACTAATTAGAGAATATCTACATGGGGAAAAAAGAGGGAAGTCGCTAGTACCTATAACTAGTACTATTCCAAATTTTCTGGACACCGAAAATGTTCAGCTCCACAGTTTATGAACGATAGGTATCTTCCAATAATCGTTTTTGCGACAACTCATCTGAATATTTAATTAGGTACTTACTCGAAAAGGTCTAACTGCTCTAGATAGAAGAACCATCTCATTCCAAGAAAGAGTATAGGAGACAACAACAATACATAATCAACTTTAAACTAGCTCAAATCTGTAGTTTTTACTCGTTTAGAAGAAGAACACAATAATTTTCTATCTGATTAGTCACACTGTGATATATGGTATTTATTTTCTTGTTAGCAGTCTTTCTGATTTTTTGGCAATATTCGTTCAATTCAATAAAAATTGCCAGCTATATCTATTGTGATTCAACCAACAAGTTTTATAAAATATGGTTAGTATTTATATTATTTATGGCAGTCTATTGAATTTCTCACGCCACTAGGGCGTAACCAATATGGACAGAATTTATTTAATATCTATTATAGCATTTCCATTTCTAGCATTGTTGGAAAAAACTGTTACATTTGATTTGGAGAATTTTTAATGAAAGATTTTCCTAATCAAACTAACTAACGGGTTTTCAACTACCTCACCTATTTTTTTTAAAAAGTTAATTCAATTTAAAATATATAGTTAATTTGATGAGGGAAATCGTTAATTTGATTTGGGGAACAGTTGTAATTTTATTCGGAAAACCTTTAATTCAATTTGGAAATGGTACCACATGGTAGGCCACATACCTTCAGTATTGGCAGGACGACTAGTATAACCATTAACCGACCAGGATATGAATTAACCAAACATTTTCATATTCCCAGACTTAGATCCTTCTAGTTTGCAGATGGACTTGAAAAGTATCCACTGAGCAAGTGTGGTGTGGAGCGAGGTTCGAAAATCCAAACAGCAAAAGAGAGGTCTCAGAGTGTCATCTGGGCCATAATTCCGCTCCCTTCCAGCCCTAGTAAATCCCAGTGATCTTTTCGGCTGATCACCCATCAGCGGCGGCTGGGCAGGGCAGGCAAAGTGGCCTGGCCTATATTGCAGGCCTTTTTTTGTTTTTTTTAAGGATTGGAAGTCATAAGAGAGACATTATTTGGACTGAGATGTATTAATTATTCCATTAAGACCTTTTATTACTTCAGAGCTCGTAATATTACGTTCATTACGCATTTGAGGATCAGCAACAAAACATGGAAGTGAGAGAGAGTAGATGAGAACGGAGTTAATGAAAAGTTAAATCGATTTCGATGGTTAGGCCATCATCAGTAACAAATAAGAACTGAAGAACTGGAGTTCTTATTTGTTACCGATGATGGCCTGCCTAACCGTCGAAATCGATTTAACTTTGTAACTCATTATTTTCGTAGAAATTGACAACGTTTTTCATTCACTCCATTCTCATCTTATTGAAATGGGTTTCTACAACTTTGTTGCGAGTGATTTAGTTTGTAGAGAGAGTAGCATGGAGTGATCTGTTTCAATGAAGTAGCTTTTCAAAATTCATCTTATTGGATTCACACTGTCGTACATGTTCCAGCACAAAATAAATTGATGTTTGACAAGATTCATTTCGGGAGCAGACTTCAAAAGAAAATATAGAAGCACACAATGTGAAAAAAATATTACACGAGAATTTATTTTCTCAAATAATTGTTGGGCCTATTCAGTAAGTATAGTTTTAGAAAAATATAAATTCGTTTTGGAAGTATAACTATAACAAATTAATAATGATTAGGTATCCAGCTCTCTTGTTGTACCCACTGATTTTTAAATAACTATCATTTTGCTAACTCTGTATCCCCCCCCCCTCGTAGAAATTCATTGATTCTTTGTATGCCTGTCGCCTGCCCCACCTGTGACCAACCAAAACCTCCAATGCCACCCACATACTTTTACAAACAACTTGCTTTGCTGGATTCCAATAAAAGGGGATTTATATTAACTAGGCTAGTCTGAAATAAAAATACTTTGATCTCCTGAGGACACACAGGTACTAACTTAGTACCTAGTGAGTCATTAAAAATCTGAAGGTGACCCAAAGTTTTGCAAAACTGCATATATTTCATTCCCTTGTTACTACAGGCAGCATTTCTAAAAGTTATTTCAAAAATTATAAAATGTAGCAACTTGAAATTAAGAACGTTAAAAATATATAATTGTAATTCCTTATTGGTTTCCTCCGTCCTGAAAGGATGGCATAAGGGACAGTAAGGATATCCTCGCTGTCCCAAGTCCCTCAATTGACTTGAAGTAGAATCATTTTATCTTTCTACTTCAAGTCAGCGTTTCCCTTTTTCTTTTGTATGTTTTTTTAAATGGTGTTCTGAACCTAGAAGATACATTACCTAACATAACCTTTCAAGATGAGAAATAATCGAAATATATATCGGGTAAATCAAAAACTGTATTGAACTGAAGTAGGCTTTTTATCACCACCATTAGGGAAAGATTACCAAAAATATTGTAGCAATTAGGTACACCTTTAGATTAAAGACATCTCACTAGGTTGCTAGTGTAAAAAAAGGTCTGCACAAAGATCCCTTGAGTTAGTTTTCCTTGGTGAGGGAGCCAACTCGTGAGAAGAAAACTCAGGGAAAGTGGAGGAGGTTTTCTCCACAACAATTAACTCAACTATGAGCAAAAGCAGCGTCATTTAATATGATACTCTGCCAAGTGATCTATTGGATTCAGTGTCTTGATCTACCATTATACAAAGTTTTTGAAAAATCTGACATACCTACTACATTTTACCTGAACAAATTAAATAGAAGTGGGACGGCCGACCCAATACCCACAAAACGTACTGTAGCGCCTACACTATACGGTAATTCTGGACCAACACCTAAACATGTAGTTACTTACCTGGCAAGGAGGGAACTTTGCACATTTCCGATTTTACAGTTTTTTCTCAAAAACTACTAACCTCTCATTACCTATTTGAATTTTTGAGGTCTCACTACTTTGTTTAGTGGTATCACTTTTTGATGAGATCAGCCAGATATAATCAACCGTTTTTAGGAGAAAATAATATATGAAATCCAAGAGAACTCATCAATCTCTCCCTAACATGTGGATATTTTTATCATGTGGTTTTTTTTTAAATAATTTTGTTTTGTTTAGTTTTGTCATTTTGCACCTAGAGCTGATTTTGGGGGCCCATTTTTTTAAATTTTTTTATAACCAATTCAGACTAGAATATTATCCTGAATCAATTGAAACATAAACTTTGAAAATCCAGATATGAGTTATAGTGAGTTAACAAATGTAATTCGGGGATTGGTTGAATGAAACCGCAGGAAACGATTCAGAGATATATAAAAAAAAACTCGTACATATCAAAAATACTGAGGGCTGTGAGTTAACTTTGAAAATATTCGGAAAAACGTACAGCGAAAACGTCCTACAGTCTACATCTGGAACTGCCCAAAAAAATTTAACTTCAGCTGGTGAGTAGATCAAAAAACAATGATGGCTGTACAGTATGCGCTTCAAGGTGCTCTTAAAATATTAAAATTTGAATTTCCACACCAGTGTGGAGAAACAACTCTCGGTAACATTATCTCGACTTCATTTAGCATGATATCTATAGTTCTAACGCAATGAGAAGAAACATCCTTCTTTCTTTATTAGCACTGGAAGTGGTGAAAATACGTACCTACGAAAGTTACCTTCATTTTCTCCCTTTTTTTCCACATTCTGCGAATAGGTAAATTCTTACCTGAAAATGGCCTCCCTGCGCCTCCTCTCTCATCTCTGTGGTGCACAATTTGAATCGTGAACAATGGGTCCATTGACCAGGTGCCTCAGTTTGTATTTGGCTATATATTTATATTTTTGTTAGAATATGTGGAGGGTTTCCATGACAAATCAAGCAAACTATCACTGGCACTCTGTTGAATCTACAAATTGTCGTTTCCCATTTATCGATGGTCATCTGAAAAATAGGTCTACAGATTCTGCCACAATCCTGGCACTAAAATAGCATAAGCAAAGTTTCTTCTCATTGTGGCAGGACTATAATAATGCAGTAGCGTAGCATCTTCAGATATAATCTCTATGTCTAGCTAGAAGCTCAATTTCGGGTTTATTAATTCTAAACGCAGGAACATTGTTCTTCATGTGCATATGCTATGGGGCAAAATTGTTAGATAGGTACCTATCTCTCTTACAATTTTGCCCCTGAGCCAATGCGGACGAAGAACAATGTTCCTGTGTTTGGAGTTATTAAACCCAAGATTGAGCTTCTAGCTAGACGAGGTACCTCTAATCCAACTTTATTTTGCTGCAACACCCCTCACGTCCCAAAACTGAACGATTAGCCATCTCCATTCCCACAACAGGGAACAAGGTATAGGTACTTTCCTCTGAAGGTTTTGAAACAAGTATCATAATTTGAAGCAGGCAGTGTTGGGCTGACGCCATTTTGCAATTACTTTTGTTTTTGGTTGTAAATCAGGCTCTAAAGGTATGTGAATAGGTTGGAAATTCCCACTTTTGACCTCAAATTTGGGTTCAGCGATCAAAAACCCCCTTGAGCCACTTTTTAACTGAAAATTCCATCTGGTTGAGCCAGAAAAGAGCAGGTAAGAGGCGCGTGACGTCAGAATTACTTGGGCACTGAGGCCCCCCCTCCCCCCAAGCGGGAGGAGGGTTGGTGACGTCATCATTATTAATTTCAAGACACTTGTATGCTAATAGGATACCCTTCATGTTATATATCCAACGGGAATCAGTAACATACGTATTTAGAGTGAATAATTACTCTCCAATTATGTAATTGTCACCTTTTTAATTACAATAGTAATTGAAATGTGGCAATTACTTATTTAAAGTGTAATTATTTACTCTAAATACATGTTCTGGTTGGTTCTATTGCATTCTAGAGACTTGGACGGTTCCAACTAGGGATGGCCATCGATAGTCGATAGTATCGAAATTTTCGATCGATATATCGATATTTTTACATCGATAGTGCATAGACCGATAGTTTCGGGTATCGATACTTGAGTAACCGATAGTTTCTGACGATTTTTTTTTTTTTAATCCGATATATCAAAAATTTCCAAAATTCTTGAGTCAAATGAGAAAATCTGAGTTTTAGTGTTGTGGGTGAACTAGTAAAGCTTTCTACTAGTTCCACGGACGTTCTAACCTCCGTGAGTAAATTTCACTAAATAATGTGTCCATCATGGCTTCTGCCAGGACAGGAAAATGGAAAGAAGAAGAAGGGGAACCCTTTGTGTGTTGATTTTGATAAAGGTGAGTGAAGGTTGTAGGTGTCACTCATTGCCGGAGAATTTACATTTTAGTTGGGCTTAGGTACCTATTCACTAAGTTTTTAATTGGATGTTTTTTTCAACCGATATTTTAGTAAATATCGATATTTTTGACAGATACTATCGGTTGCAAAAAGTATCGATACTGAGCTATACGATAAATATCGTCATCGATACCTTACCTTCGATACTATCGAATATCGAAATATCGATATGTTGGCTACCGATGGCCATCCCTAGTTCCAACGGTATGGTTTAATAAAGGAATTGAGTGGTTAAAGCCAGATTTACAACCAAAAACAAAAGTAATTGCAAAATGGCGATCGCCCAACACTGGAAGCAGGAGTAGGTGATTATGCAACAAAGTTCCAAGAACCTACTAGTAGCAGGTACTCCTACTGAAAGTTGGGCTTGAAAGAGTCATGAAATGGAGATGACAGCGACAAAGGATGGCAGGGATGGTTCCTCCTTGCTGAACTGTGGAGGAAGAATGCTGGGAAAGTCAACCCAAGATTTAGGACGTTGCAGAGGCTGTTCTGACCCTACCTAGAGACTGGAGTTAGATTCTGTCTCAGTCCATAATAAGTTTGTCCAAGCGGAGCAAAGCTGGTTGAGTTGGGCTAAGTTATTTTCAAGAACCCAAAAGGGCGGGGATGAATTGATTCACTAACCCAACAGAAATATTCTCCGACAGATAGTGCATAAAAAGAACAACTAAAATGTTAACACATGCACGTTTTGAGGTTAAAGATCTTTTGACGTGAAAGACACACAAATAATGATTTTTCTGGAAGGTTACGCCAGGTTATCTTGAGTTATTTTTTATAACCCACCATCGATTTGATTATAAAGTTAATAACTCATAAACTCGACGCTGTAGGAACAAAATTCAGGGGTAGATACAGTCTGGCCAGAAACTTGTCTTCAGCTTATCTAACTCAAACTGCAGGAACGCTCTCAACCTGCACAACTGGTTCTGCGCATAATTAGTTGAATAACTTTCGGTCGCTGGAAAAACCTAATTTCTTTCCTCCATCAAGTTAGTTCCGAGTTCCAATACAACATGAACAATCTCATGTTGCTGTCGCCTCAGTATCCACACTTCCCTTCCATTTTAACGTTACCTTTCCTCTCAGCCAAGTTCTTTCGATACTCAGTATGGTTCTTTTTTATATGGTACCTATTTCATAGGATACCTAATTAAAGTCTCCTATCAATGTGAACCTAAATCATTCTTTTTCTTTTCATTCACTCCCATCTCCAAGAACGACATATGTTTAAAATAGTAGGTAGGTCTGTAGGTGCGTTCTAACTGCTTTCTTTGATTTAGTAAAACATATCGGGGAAAGGTTGCAGACAAAAATTGATGGTATGTTACCATACTAGGTAGGGTGAAACATCCATAAGAATGCGAAGTATACATCATGCAGATTACTCATTCACTAACGGATTTTATACCTACACCAATGAAAACCACTATCTAATAAACATTAGTGTATATGGACATTACCATGCGTAAAATATTCAATTCAAAATATCAGTTAGGATATGTTAGAAACCAAAATGTTCCTATTAGTGTAACTCTGGATCGGTATATACATCGCGATAGTAATAACCTGAACAGATATAAAGTAGGAACAATAGGAAAACAAATCTCCAGTTCTCCAGTGGTACTTCCATAATCATGGCCACAATTGGTTGTAGCTATTTTACATGTAACTAGAGAAGTTATTCTGCCGATGAATGCAGAGTTCATGAAAGTGCAAGATATATAAGTGGAGTTTCAACTTGTTTCTGTATAGCAAATTATAACAGTTTATTATTTCAATATGAACCTACAACAAAAATTGCATCTCTATGATGATCTTTTAAGTACATTAGACCGAAGTGTTAAATTAAGAAATCACTGCAGTAGCAAATTAATGTTGGGTTATCCTAAGAACTTTGTATTAACCACAAATGCCAAAATGTTGAGCACGAAAGGAAATTTCAATAACTAGAATAATTTTCTTGGTTTCGTCTCTATTGTCTTAGACAATAATGGTCTCGTTTGATCTCTAGAATTATGGATCACCGCCTGGATTACACCACCACTTACATCAACAAAATATCTTAATTTCAGTTTTTGATTTTCCCTTGTAGGGCTGAACGCCTCAAGAAAAGAAAATAAGGAAATATGATGGGGATTTGTAATCAGGAGCATCTATAAACAGGGCAATATACTGCAGTTGGCTCTCCTGTAGTCTATCATTCCTGAGTTCAGACTGGAAGCTTCGTAAGATGGAAAACGGAATAGTCATCTACTTAACAAACAAGAACATAGTTTCTTTGGAATTGATGAGAACAAAGCAACAAAAGCTCTACAAAACTAATCAGAAGATACCTCCAAAAACTACATTGAGAAGATTACAGGAAGAACGTACAGTAGAAACTCTTCACACTCAAACCAAAAGAGAAAGAAAAAAATTTCAGACGTTAATGTATGAAAGAAAAAACTAAATAAAATAAAAACGATCATGAAACTAAAAGAACTGTCAATAAAACGATAACAAAAATATGAAATCAACATAAAAAAAGGCTTGATTAAAAAATGAATACAAAATGTAAAAAAAAGTTTTATTAAAAGAAAATACAAAAACTAATAGCAAAGCTTAAAAATAACAATATCAAACAATAGAAAATTTGAGTTTAGGACAAAAGTTTAGGTTTTTAATAGCAACCATGAGATCATTTAAACAACTATCACGAAATAAAATTTTAGAAAGAAATAGTAATGAAATAGATAAACAAGGAACGAAGACTTTAAATAGAATTGATTGATGGTGAAAACACGGTGGGAAGAATGGTTGAGATCATTCAAGTGCAAAATGAATAAATTATGAAAAATTAGAAACTATACCTAGATAGGTAGGTATCGAAAGTTCCAAATTTTGAAAAGAAAATACTAACATATAAAAGAAGTAGTGTTAAGCGATTTGTTAGTGCCAAGTAACTTAGAAATTCCACACACCAAACCAGTATAGGAATTTTCCACACTTTCACTGAATGGCAGTTTTTTAAAGGGAAACACTGACCATATGAATTCACGGCAATGAGAACAAAACGTGGGTTGACGAAGAAACGTGGCCATGAATTTGTGGCCGTTTACTTGGTGAACCCTCCGCCTCATAGCACCTCTCCGTCGGTTGAAGCCTTGCCTCTCCTTGAACTCCCTCGGCTTGGAGTTTGCATGTTCTACAACAACCAACAACTATCATCAGAATATTAAAAATATTCTTCTTCTTTCTCATCTTGAAGATATTCAAGAGTTTCTTTCAATTCTCAGTTTATAGATCTCAACAACATTGCAATAGTGCCTACCTCAAGACCAGTCTTCTCAGGATTCACTTATATAGAGAAACACTAGAGAAGGAAAAGGTGATTCACCATACAAGAATCTAGACCCCTGTTTTTCCCCAACAACTGTCGTCAGCAGAGCCAGCTAACACCTTGCCTAGGTATATCCTGGTCATGGCTGAGCAGTGCTGTTACTTAATGGAAGAATGCAAAAAATGTTACTCTAACTAGGTTTATTCAAGCTACCTAGACTGTAAACAATTCGTAAGAGCGGATTGGAAGTATCTCAGTGACACTTCAGTGTATGGGACAGCTTGAACGCTCTATAACAAGGTATTTGCCCATGGTCTTTGTAATGGATGGAAAATATAGGTAGAGGAGAAAAGATGATCGAGGCAGTTGAGAAGAGACTGTTTTTATTAATAGAATTATCCTATCAAACAGGTAGGTAAGGTGGGGATCGACAGCGATGCCAATCCAATATAAATGTACGACATTCCCCCCCCCCTTACAAAAGTTCACAATTTAAAATAAATTCGTACTTCATTATGATAGTACTTCCTGCATAAGAAAAATTACAAGGCTCTCTAGACGAGATGCGTATGTCCATGGTATAACCTTCTTTACCTTGTAATGGATAGTGTAAAGTATAAACATAACCTTATGAGTATAAAATGTAAACATAAACATCTTTACAATACATCTTTACAATCAGTTGATTGTTTCTTAAGCGGTGCAAAATAAAATTTAATTTTTCACAATAATTCCAATTTCAATATTGATTAGGTACAAGTGTACAAAGTGAGAAGGAGAAAAAATAATTTGTAGATAGGTACATCTTCAACTTAGGTACTCATTCGTACGTTAACCTATCGGGAGCTTTCCTCGCTCTTACAGGCCTTTCTGTTTTCGTGTTGCTTTTGTCAATTTTTACATGTTTACTAGTCTTCGGAGTAGTTTGAATTACACCATTACTGTTACCAACATTTACAGTCAACTCGCTCTGTTTGGGAGTGCTTTTATTCAATCCTATTTGAGACTGAGTGCTATCAGTGTCGGTCGGGACTTGAGGAGTCCGATTTCGATCGGTTCTCTGTGAGACCGGTGTTTTCGGAAAAATTACAGTGGGAATAGAAACATCCTGTTGTTCATTCGGATTTAGTACAGGTGCTTCGTAAAATTCGCCAGCTTTAATTTTCTGATCGATGTGCCGTTTCAAAATACGACCATCATCAGTTTGACACAGAAAGAGATAAGTTCCTAACTGTTCTTGGATTATTGCATGTATCCAACCTCTTCTATTAGGTCTCGAATAGTCCCTAACATAAACTGAATCGTTAACTGAAAACTGTTTGTTCTCTGAATAAACAATTTTTAGTTTGTTCCATGATTTATTTCGTTTTCTATCACTCCAGCCTTGAAACAACTGTTCCAACCTTATGTTCACCTTTCTTCCTAACATAAGAGAAGATGGTACTTTATTGGTAGTTGAATGAGGTGTATTTCGATAATAGAAAAGAAATTTCTGTAATTTAGTTTGCAAAGTTTCATTATTTTTATGACTTAACATTTTGTAGAGTATTTTTGAAATATTTCACAAAATTCTCAGCTAATCCATTGCTCGATGGATGATAACTAGGAGACGTGAGATGAGTAATACCATTTATGGTACAAAACTCAGAAAACTCACTAGAACTAAAACAAGTACCATTGTCTTAGGAATGACAACCAACTTAGGAATGACAAAACGAGAGCAAAATTCACGAAATTTTTCCAAAGTGTAGAAAGTATCTGCTTTAATGACTTCATAAACTTCTGGCCATTTACTGCAAGCATCAATAATTATCAAAAACATCTTATTTTTGAAAACTGGGCCAGCATAATCCATATGGATTCTATCCATAGGTTCTAAAACTTCAGGCTAACCACCAGAAATTAATTTCGGAGGATCAGACCGATATGAAAGGCAAACTTGACAATTTTTCGAAATTTCAGAAATATTTTCATCCAAATGAGGCCACCAAAAGTAAGAACGTGCTAGAGCCTCCATTTTGGTTGCACCCATGTGGGAGCTGTGCAATTCCGTCAACATAAGCTGTCTTAGTTTGAACGGAATTATTACTCTATAACCCCACATCAAAATTTCATTTTCGATAAAAATTTCAGATTTACGAATTTCAAAAGGTTTCAATTCATCTTCAAAAGTATGTGGCCATCCATCCCTAGTATAGATGAATAGCTTACTCAGGATAGGATCTTTACGAGTTTGTAGCCTATTCTGCTCATAACTCACTGGGATAAACTCTTCAACAAAATTAAAATATCCCCCGGATTCTTGTTTTTCTGAACTGAAAATAGGATTATCGCCCTCCAAAGGTAGGCGCGATAAACCATC
>JAEMON010000001.1:71262497-71282737 GCA_030264115.1 Lygus lineolaris
GGATTCTACCAGTAGCCATTTGTGGCAAACCCTGGTTTTCACTAAATAGTCCTAACAAAGGTGTATGGTCACTGCGAATGGTAAACTTATGACCCATCAAATATTCAAAAAATTTCTTGCAGCCAAAAAATATAGCTAATGCTTCTTTTTGAATTGTAGCATACCTACGTTCTGCTTTAGTTAATATCCTCGAAGCGAAGCTAATAGGTTTCAATTCACTGTTAGGCATTTTATGCATTAGACATGCGCCTACACTACATTCGGATGCATCGCATTCTAGAACAATTTCCAAATCTGGATTAAAATGAACTAAAATTTGATCTGACGTGATAATTTTCTTCACTTTTTGAAAACTACGATCACATTCCTTAGACCATTGAAACGGAGCGTTCTTTTTAAGCAAATCGTATAAAGGTGCTAAAATAATTGATAAATTCTTGATAAAACGTCCATGATAATTGATCATACCAACAAAATAATGCTTTTACTTCAGAAACATTTTTGGGAATCGGTGCTTTCAAAATTGCATCAATTTTACTTGGGTCCTTCCTCAAGCCTTCTTTGTCAATTATAGGGCCTAAAAACTTTAAACCGTCTTGAAAAAACTTACATTTGTTTTTATTCAACTTGAATCCTGCTGATTTCAATTTGACCAAAACCGTCCTTAAATTGTGTAGGTACATGTTCATCCATAGAACGATCAGTGATTACAATAATCATCAAGAAGACAAGCTTCGCCTTCGCAACCTTGAAGCGTTTTATCAACTTCTCATTGAAAAATTTGACAAGCAGGTTTTGTGCCAAATGGCAACCTATTAACCCTGAAAATACCCTTATGTGTACTCCAAGCTAGCATAATTGAAGTTTCCTCGTCTACTTCTAACTGATTATATGCATGCGAAAAATCAAGCTTACTAAAAAGTTGTCCTCCTTGAAGTTTATTGAAAATATCCTCAATCCGAGGAACCGGGTGCTCTACGTCTTCTAGGTATTTATTTAATGTAACTTTGTAATCTGAACATACTCTAACCGTATTGTCCGGTCTGAGCACTGGTACCAAAGGAGTTCCCCATTGAGACGTTTCGATCTTACTGATTACACCTAGGTTTTCTAATTTATCCAATTCATGATCAACACCCTTGCGAAAAGAGTAAGGTATTGGTCGGGGTCTACAAAATGTGGGTTGTACATTATCCTTTACTTTTAAACTAATTTTACCATATTTGTATTTTCCTAATGTACCGTCAAGTAATTCGGAAAACTCATTGACTATGTTTTCCGCAATTTTTTCTGGAGAATAACTAGACAAAGTATGCTGTTGCTCATATGCTGAACTAAAAACAATATTTATTTGACAATGCTGGATAAGATCTCTACCAATGAGAGGTCGTTGCCCACTTTGGACAACCAAAAATGAACAGCAATCACTACGATTGTTGTATGTTACCATAACATTGACAACACCTACTGGTAGTGTAATAGAACCATCATAAGATTTTAGCTTTATATTCGTAGGTTCCAAAAGAAAATTGCTAAAATGTGCTCTGTAAAATGATTCAGGCAATATAGAAAGAGTCGAGCCTGTATCCATTTCAAATTCGACAAATTTATGCTCTACCTTCAACTTAACCAAAAATGGCTTTTTATTTGAGCCAGGAGTGTATAAAACATTAATATCAGAATACTCTTCTGAGTCACTATGAAACAAAAATTTAGACTCCATGACTTTGCAAGATGCTGCTAAATGGCCTATCAGTTTGCACAATTTGCATCTAAATGCTTTATATTTGCAGTTTTTAAAGTCATGGTTACCTTTGTTGCAAGCGAAACATAACTTATCTTGTGTGCTGCTTGTGCCTTTGCTGCGCGACATCGCTGAAGGTGGGAAGCGGTCCGCCTCTCGCTTCGTCCTTTCAGCCTTGGGTGCTGATGATCTTCAGGATTTGCCGTTTCGCGAAGAGCCGTTCTTCACCTTCAGTCGGTGAACCTCCTAAGCATTGGACGTGGCCACAGGAGCAGCGCCTTGCTGGTCCTTGAGGGCTCCCTCCTTCTTGATTGCGACAGCATTCAGGTCTTTCAGCGAGGCATCTGCAGCCTCCTCACAAATCCGGTCGAGTATTGGGCCTCTACGAAGTCCTGCAACGAATCGTAGCCTTAGGAATTCATTGAGATTTGCCCCGAAATTGCAATCCATTGCGTATTTTTTTTATACGAACGAACCAATCAGAAATTCGCTCACCTTGGTCTTGAGTCAGGTGTTCATAGGCGATTCTGCTCCTCCACACTGACGTCGTAGGCGCGTATTGCGTACTCAGTAGCTCGCATAGGTCTTTGTACCTCTTCGATTTTAGAAGATCGGGGTATGTGAGCTCCCTGATGACTTCATAAACCTGCGCGCTTATGGAGGTGAGTAGGAGAGAGACTTGTCGCCCGTCCTGAACTGTGTTCGTTTCGAAATACTGCTCCAAACGTTCTTTAAATGTTGTCACCCACATCAAATTTAGGTAATTCACCGAGGGCAGTTTGAATTACTAATGTGCGAAAAGTGGTTCCTGGCGGATCGGGAGCCATCGTACCACGCGGTCGTCACGATTGATCCTGATGAGGTATGTGCCAATGTGGAACTCAGCGGACCAAGGGACACTCGCGATCCTTCTAATTTTTCTAATTCCGCCGTGGAATCGTTCACCGTGAACTAATATTACGATTATAAAATTAGAAACAAAACTGAAAACTGAATAATCGAATTAAAAAAAAAACCGATCAAATCCCCTCGCCAACTGTAATGGATGGAAAATATAGGTAGAGGCGAAATGATGATCGAGGCGGTTGAGAAGAGACTGTTTTTATTAATAGAATTATCCTATCAAACAGGTAGGTAAGGTGGGGATCGACAGTGATGCCAATCCAATATAAATGTACGACCCTCTTCTTTTCGGGCAAGCAGGACCGAACGGTTCATGTTGGGTGCAAGTGGCTTTGACACTTTTAACACTGGTTTAGCTGCCCCGGGCCCAGTATATAGGTACTGAAAATGTCCAGTTTCCCTTTGCCTTCACTGCACAGGCGTGGGTTTTATTGAACAAACTGAGGAACAGCTTGAATAAACCAACTGGTATCACGATGGGATCACCAGTGTAGACATCCTTGAACCTTGATATAGGTACTCTTATGTTTACCACAGGTTTCTTTGGCAAACTCAACCCATCGATGTAGTAAACACTCTGGATTGCTAGCTGAGGACCCAGGACCTGTGAGAGAAATGGTCCGTCTTCCTTTCACTTCTCACTCTTTAGGGTCACGTTATTTGGTCTGCCCTCAGTTCCAATTAGCAGTGATTTATTAGGGGATATTTGGGTTATTTATTAACTGAGCTGATCTGAAAGCCAGAACAACCACTCAATATCCACACTCTTCTGGACTTGTAACAAGGCTCCTTCTTGATTAACTTTATATAACCTATAGTCAAGAAGGCCAAGATCAACAAATTCATTGTGATCCCTAAGGTAGTTGTTACCTTTTCAAAACCTTGCCTGTTATTCAGGAGTGCGGAATTAGGGCTAAACGCACCTCTAAAGGTTCAATTTGCAGCCATTTTGAAGGAAATACTACGAGGAACACTAGAGGGGCTCACTCTTCTGCCCCTGAGGGTTGGGGAAGCACGGCTGGGGATCGGACCGCTTTCTCTCACTCAGCCCCCCACAATCCAGTGTGTTTACTACATCAATGTGTAAATCTGATTGATTCAGTCCATTGGTCTACCTGTGATGTTCTACAGGATGTTTTTGAAGTTGATGAGAGTGATCAATATTTTGCATTGTCAATATAAAAGGTGAGGCAGCCTTATATCCAAACAAGAATCCATATTTATGCCGAGTGTAGATCAACATAAACTATCATTTCACCCAACACCAAAGATCGGCAGAGCACAATTATTGTTAATTTCTCAGCATTGCAGAACTTGAGAAGTGACTGGTACATAAACCCACAGTTACAGACTAATTTCTGGATACAACACCTCAGCAGGTACAATCTATAGATCTCCAACTAAAGTAATGAGCTCCGACAGTCCATGCTTCTGGCTAAGGCCGAACTACTTAACACCTGAAATGTTTCCCTATTTCCCTCTTCTGAAATGTCATCCTGCTACAAAAGATTCTCACATCAACTCAAGTTTGAAAAAAAAAAAAAAAAAAACAACTGTTAGATAAGAAAAGCGTCTGTTAAAATTGAAAAACCAAATGAGATGGTCAAAAGGCAAAAGCAGAAATATGGTGGTAATAAGAAAATAGGAATGAGCAGTACTGCCAACTTACAAAATAGAAATCTCTATGTGGTTTTGCCAGGTATTGATAAGGTATCTTGCTAATGTTTCACCAGTGAGGCGCACTGTCGGAGCTCATTACTTTAGCTAGAGATCTATAGTTCTGTTTAGAGGTGTGCAATCACAATGGCAAATTTGGAACTGTTGACGCACATAAAAGATACCTATTCTGTCTACATAGTATAAAGAGTGTGTAAAGAAAAAACGAGAAAAATAATACCCGTCATTATTTTTCTTGTGAAAATCAAAAACTTTTGACAATTTTGCGCTTTGCGCATATGCACGCAAACATCTGCAGTGTACACTAACTTGGTTATTTCATATGGGAACCTCCATTTATTGCAGATTTGGATTCACCACATAATTCAATGGAAATATAATTTGTCACACGAATATTTGAGTGCGCAATAATAATTAAAAAGAAATATGTTGGGGTATTTTTCACGCTAAATCACGATTTAAGCTCATCTTTGCTTGAAAATCGAGCAGATTTCCCAAGGTACACATTTTCAATATTTTCGTATGACGAACATTACCATGTGATTCATCGTGGAAAAATTCCCCAAAATTAAGAAGGTAACATATGGTACTTCTTCATTAATTACATTCAATTCAATTTTCGATTCACGACATCGTATAATCAGGTACTCCAAAAATTGATGGAATTTAGTACTACAGAGGTCACAAGCACTTTCAAGTGATTGGTGAGAACCCATTCTTTAATTCACAGACAAATTAAGTTTGTGAATGATTCAGAAATACATTCTGGAGTAGTATCTTTAATCACAATCGCTATTAGACAGAAACTATCATTATGCATCTTGAACACCCACTCCTTTTTTCGCCTACTATACTGGCAGTTACTCAATCGGGAACTTGCATGGGTCTGAAATGTTCTCTTGGTTTCCCGTTTCTTGTTATTTGGGGCTGGGAAACAACATTAGGAGCACGGAAAGAATATTTAGATGCTCCTAAGAGTAGAAAACTCGAATGAAAACCTCGGCTTTTCGATAAAATAGCTGCCTGCCAGAACCTAACAGACGTCACATAAGCAAAAAAAGGCAGGTAGCGCTAAATTTTCCAGGCTCTCATCGAATGCAAAAGTTGATTAGTTGCAACTGAAAACGAAATCAAATAAATTTTTCAATGAAAATGAGATTATTTCTAATTTGAACAGAAAGTAACCACAGTTTGAGCTCGGATTCAGGGGGAGTCTGCTGGTATGTATGTGGGCCATAATGTCTGGAGGAAGTAGGAAGACTTTCCTACATCCATGTTTATGACGTCAGTAAGGTCTGGGCGGTAATTCAAATCGACTGAATTTCAATAAATTCTTTAAAGTTATAAAATCACATTTCCCGCAAAACGCCTTCGTTTTTGTATCTTTCAAGGGGGTTCTTGTGTCCTTTACAGAAAAAAAAGAAAAAAAATACCATGCAAGTTCCCCATCATGACAAATTTCTGGGAAGGCAATAGTAGATGGCACCACTTAAAAAGTTAAGAATTAAAATTCAAATGTCATTACCTTGGCTTGTCCATTTCAGATCAATCCTCACATGCAGCCGCCCTTGTGGTTCTAGATCAACCTGAAAAAGAAAGTTACATTAGAGAAGTAGGTATTATGTACATGCTTATAGAAAAAATAATGCAAACAGATTAAATTCATAATCACACAGTTATTCAAATAATGTTGCATAAAAAACGGAAAAAATGGGTAATAGGGAAACTTGCATGGGTCGGAATTTTTCATTTGGAACCTCAAAATCTGATCCACCACCCTTCAAAACCCACTGGTGCCAATTTTCAGCTTGGGACCAATGCCTCCTTGATACCGGTTAAACCAGAGTTTAGATTGGGATTTGGCGTCGTGAAACCCATTCGTCGTTGATTGAGATTAGTGATCTCGTTTAGAATAGATATAGATCAATCCTGATCGAGATTAGAGTAGGTATTTTGGTGAAACCGGCCATAAAAACGTTCGTAGTTCAAATTTGGTTTATTTGTTTTCAAGCTTGCTCGATACTGGAAAATTAATTTGTGCTCAACGCAATGATTTAAGCGGTAATCCAAAAATTAGTATTTGAGTGACAGCGATAGGGGGGTTAACTTCTCCCAAGGAGTAATGTCTCATCTCGACTTGATCAGGATTGATCTAAATCTATTCTAAATGACATCACTAATCTCTGTCATGAATGGGTTTCTCCACGCTAAACTCGTTTCCCTCCTTGGTTTCCCATTGTGAGTTTAGAGCTAAACAAGTTTACAGCTGAATCCCTAACTAAACTCTGGTTTAACTGGTATCAACAAGGCATTGGTCCCCAGCTGTTAGTGATAATATCAATAACAGCTCACTTCATTGTGTTTTTGTTTGATTATCATTATTTTGTTTGGAGCATAATTTTTATTGTTTTGATTTTGTGTTGTTGGAATAAGTAGTATGTTAAAAAATATTAAAAACGATGGTTGATGTGGGAAAAATGAAAGCGGAAACCAGCCTTCGAGCCAAGCAAGGCCCAGGGGGCGAGGGGCTATTGGTTTCAGTGGTAGGCGAAACATCGTTGAAAATAAATATGTAAGTAAGTAGAAGTAGGTACCCTATTCTTTCTCCCTTTATGCTCTTCCCATGAATAATTATAGCAAGGCTAGGTAGCTAGCATCTCTATTGAAAAGTTGAAAAAAAAACCATTTGAACAAGTCACTGGTGTAGGTACTCGAGTTCCTTTTCAATAAGCACCAGGACTGACATGACGGACGATTTTGACAAACGATACCTGGTCGCAAAGTCAGTGTCACCAAAGATGTCAAAATTTTCTGTCCTCTCCCCGATCCAATTTTTATTGAAAGGGAATCGATTCAAAATGACCAAAGTGTGGTTATTTCATAATTATGTGGTCTCCCTATTTTTTTTTTTTTTTTTTTATCGACGAAGAGAAATATGAACGTTTGAAGAAATGCGCGCGGAAATGGAGCGCGCTGATTGGAGCGCGCTGATTGGTCGAAGCACATCCATGCTGACTACGTATAATATCTACGAACGGTTTTTGAAGGGACAGCAGGGGGCGGTGAAGTACGTACCTCCAGAGGTACGTACGTCACACCCCCCGCGAAATTCAAAACTTTCCATTTCAACATTACGATTTCTGCTCCCACATGGAGTTTTTCGTCCTGATAAATAGTTTTTACTAGTCATGGCAACTCAAATAATATAATTAATGGGTTTTTTCCAATTTTTATTTCTCATGCGAAGACCCCATTAGGAGCTCAAAATCCTCAAAAATCAGCGATCAGTTTTTAAACGTGTTTTGGGTGCGTTTTAGCTTGAAAGAGTTTCATGAAACCCGACAGCGACGCTTTGCGAGCGTTTCATGTTTAAACTCGTTTACACGCCGTTTGAAAACGTTGGTGAAACCGGCTCTCAGTTGAGGGCTTAGGTTTGCCACTTCTATGAACACAGGGAGCACCTATTTCCATTTCATAGATTCTCCTCTTAAGTTTTGGAATTGCGGTTTCAATGCTGCCAACCAACCAACATTGGAAATGGCAATAGGGCTGCTAGATCCAAAAAGGGGGGCATCAGCTGGTTTCAAGATAGATTATCACTGACAAGCGAGTGAAACCAGTTTTTTTAATGTCAAGGGCCACCACCAGGGAGCAGCAGTATCGGAATATGAACAGAAAATCATTCAGCAGTGAACTTCTAAGCAATGGAAATGGAGTATTTATTTATTTATTTGCAATTAATACGGGCGAACCCATTTACAGAAAAATTAACATCAGTAAAAAACGAATATAGGTAGGTAGGTATATGATTGATAATAACAAAGAACTTAGATATTTTTATACTTAGATAAATATACTTACATACAAAATAAATATAAAACAAGTAAATAACAATTCATTGAAAACGGGACAGGACTAATTGTTTTATGTGGGAGACGTTATTGGAAAAAAATCAACATTTGGGAAATCTGCCAACAGGGCATTTGCTTCTCTGGGGGTTCTGCTGAAGGGTCTATGGTATAGGTAGTTGGTTGGGTTGAAGGGGATATGGAATAGTGGCATTGATCGGGAATGGAATTGTGGGATGGCAAAATAAATCATAGACAGGAGCTCCGCACAGTCGATACGCCCGTTAAAAAAGCCAAGAAAGCCCAAGAAAGCGCCCTGGCAAGAAAGGTCATGTCAGCGCACTTCCTCCGATCCTCCAATGAACGTAAGCCACATATCACCAACAACTCCTGGTAATCCACTCTACATGAGGGTATATGGAGTGTAAAGGCAACATATCGCAAACATGTATGCTGCACCCTTTCAAGTTGAGCGATATGACAACTATAATTGGGAGCTCACACAACAGAGGCTTACTCCAGGATCGGGAGGACGAGGGCTTTATACAGGAGGACCAGGGCTTGAATGTTAGAGAAATCTCTCGTGTGACGCTTTAGATATCCCAAGGCTCTCATAGCCCTGCTCGATACAAGATCCATGTGAAAGGGGAAGGACAACTTTTCATCGAGGAAGACTTCCAAATCACGTGCCACAGACACCCTAGCCAAAACAGTGCCCTCGAGAATATAGTCAAAAAGTATGGGAACTCGGGTTCGTGTGAAAGAGACAACTGAGCATTTACCCGGGTTAAGAAAAAGGTTATTATTAGCACACCAAACTCCCAATTGATCGAGACAACCCTGCAGTCGCTGACAGTCCTCTGATGTCCTGATATACGAAAATATTTTGAGGTCGTCAGCAAAGATTAGGAATTTCACGTTGGTGAACAACTCACAAACTCCATTAATCATAGTCAGGAAAATCAGGGGGCCAATATGGGAACCCTGAGGCACCCCGGAACTGGCCACAAACGTTCGTGAGAAGGTATTTTTGATTCTAACCCTCAGCCACCTCCCAGTAAGATAACTGGTCAACCATCTCAGAAAGGCACCATGGATTCCGAAAGATTCCAGGAGCAGCAGAACATGACTGTGAGATAACTAGTCAAAAGCCTTTGAGTAGTCTGTTGATACAACATCCACTTGCAACCTCTCGTCAAACCCCCTCATAACATACTCCTGGAATACCAACAAGTCCGTCACGGTTGATCTACCACGAACAAACCCATGCTGCTCAGGCACAATGTAGCGTATGACGTTCATTATATATGATGGTTATAGATGACGATACGCAATCGATCTGGGGAATTTGTAGACATCTAACTGGGGCAAGGAGCTCAGAAACTCTCAATTGAACTGGGCAAAGGTTTTGGTGGTAGAAAAATACCTTCATCAAAAGAAATTACGTTTACGAAATTAAATATATTTTTTTAAGATATCGCTCAAGTAAGCGGCTGTCTGTTTGGATTCGCCTATACCAGGCCTGCTTAATAATCTGCGTAAAAAACATTGAAAATCATACAACTCTTGAATTTGTTGACAAATACATTTGTAGTCCGCTTTTGAACACTAAAAGTGTTGCAATGACTTGATTTTTGGCAAATGCAAAAAATAATACATGTTGATTCCATACTTTTATTGAGAAAAAAAAAAATAATGCTGATTTGTTTCCACTTTTCCCACAATACTGACAACTGTGGACCAGTGCAACGCAGTATTTCAATGACAAGGTTCACGGCCCAGTTCAGTCCTAGGTTCCAGAAAACCCTTGCCCCAGTTCCATTGCATTCCCCACCCGGGGCCCTGAGGGGATTTCCCCAGATCGATACGATTGTGTGATGTCACCAGTGCAACGTAGATATACATACTAGGTAACCCCTTCATTCTCTGTGAAATTACCTAATTCACAAACATTGAAAATATCGGGGTTAATTCTGCACTTACAATAAAAACATAATTATCTAGCTAAGGTACACGCACACACACACACACACGCGCGCGGGCGCGCGTTGTAGAATGGTCTGAAACGGATTTCCATGGAGAAAATTTTCAAAAATTTGCGTTACTAAAATGTTGAAGCCAATGCAATAGCTTCATTTTCTTCAAAAATTCGCTAATTGTACTACCTACCTAGTTCATCCGTGTCGTGAGTACAAACTTCTTATTCCCAGCCTAGGTAACTAGTTTTTAGTGACCTTCAAATACCTCCAGGCAATATTTCCGTAACCAGATAACGATAAATTAGTGAGTATGAAGTATGAACCCAAAGGTGACTCTGAATCAAAATGCTAGCTAGTTAGTTACTTTCATAATAAAATAGATTCGTGATTATACTGGGCTCTTGAATTGGGTCTTAATGAAAATGACCAAAGTTATACTGTCTGACGCTATAGTAATTACTAACTAAAGTGGAATGTGTGCAGGAAGAGATACACGATGGTTGGTAGGCTTGGCTTCCTTTGATCCAGACCAACATCGTGCGGGTTAGGATCAAGCTTCCAGCTTGTCAGCAAACCTGGGCAGGACGTCCACAGTTATGCGGCCTGTGCCGAAGGAGGCTGCCCGACACAGTGTGGACGTAGCTTAACACAAAAAACTATTTACGGAAAAAATCCGCCAGCAACAGACCCATGAGTAACAAACGAATGTTGCAGAGAATGCACAAAAACACAAATAGCAGGATTAGAGTTAGGTACATATTATTCTCATTCTCTCAGCAATGGGGAATTCCGGTGTGTCGGAATTATGCATTTTCGAAATCAAATTCGGATTTAGCACCCTTGAAAACCCCCTGTCCAGATTTTCAGCTCAGAATGTTAATTAGGTTGGCTGTAAAACGGGTGAGAAAATGACACGTGACATCATATGTTCAGAGGAGAGGAGGGTGGGTGCCCCCCAGGTGAGCGTGGGGTGGGTGACGTCATCTCTATCTATTTTGTGGCACTCGTTTTCGCTTACTTCCAATCATCCGCTGGATTGAGCAACTGAATCAGTTCAACTACAAGCTATTTCACATTCCCAGCAAGCTAAATTCCATAGCCGACTAATTGAGCCTAAGCCCGAGAACTCCAATCGAAATCAGCCTCGACAACCTCTTGCAGCCGCAAGAAACAATGAAGAAGCGAGGACCCTGAACATAGTGCTGACGGTAAAACACAGGTCGTGCTACTAGGCGAACAGTATAACCCAATACACAATGGGCCACCACCCTTCCCCATTTTCTCCACCAAGAGATCGATGGCCCAACTAACCCACTAGCCCACCGGGCATTAGCATGTTGGGAGTCTTTCCTCTAGCCTGAGGAAAGAGCTCACAAGACATCAGAATAATCAACAAGCAGCGAAGGTAATTAAGCAATGATTACAACAGAGACAAATGGTACCAAACTATGTAATTAAAAAAGATTTGGTACAGTTTGAAACCAGCACGGGAGTGTGCAAAACCCTCTCGCCAACCGCACTCATACCTGTGATATTTCGTTATCACCATAGTTCAGCATTAGGTGCACACCTAGGCATTCATAAGAAAGTAAAGGATTTCTATTACCCAGGGATAGACTCGATAATTCGCAAGTTAGTCGCCGAGTGCCTGACCTGCAACCGTTCTAAGCATGTGCAGTCATCGATTTGCGTGTATTCGGCGCACGAGACCAGGAGAAACATTGTTTCTCAACATAGCCGGATCTACCCGTAGCAAACACAAAACTATGCTTATTTTTGGGGCCATTGGTGCCTTCTCGAAATTCTCATGGCTCATTCCACTAAACAAGCAAAGTCGGCAAGCAAAGCCATTATGACTGCGTTGCTGAGCACATTTTCAGCAAAACCCGGTATTTTAAACAATTTTGCACCGACAAAGCGAGCACTATTCAATCACACGCATTTAATAAATTAGTGATGATGCTTGGAATGCAGATCGTTCCGTTTCGAACATACTACCCCAATTCAAACCAGGCAGAACGGCTTATAAAAACAGTCAAAACAACCCTAACTTGTTTCCATGCAAACGACCAAACTCAATGGGACAAGGACCTGCAATACAAACAATGGGGTTAGTTTTTTTTTTTCCTTTTCCAAATGAAAGATCTTAGCGAGAGCTTACCAAAATGGTGCAACATGCAGGGTATCCTATTAGCATACAAGGGTCTTGAAGTTGATAATGATCACGTCACTGACCCCCCTCCCGCCTGGGGGGACCCTCAGTGCCTAAATATGTAAATCTGACGTCACGCGCCTCTATCCAGCACTTTTCTGGATCAACCTGACGGAATTCCCAGTTAAAAAGTGGCTCATGGGGGTTTTTGAGAATGCTGAACCCGAATTTGAGGTCAAAAATGAGAATTTCCGACCAATGCGCATACCCTATTAGGGCTCAACACGGTGCGACATGACAGCACTGAGTTTTCCCCAGCCAAATTATTTTTGGGTAGGGGACATCAACGGTCCGCTGCAATTAGCATGGGACCTCGAAATGGACGAACAAAGTTCAGTAAATCAAGCCGAGATCTGGGAATAGGCGCATCAAAATCTACAGCAAGATATCAACTGCGGAAATAAATACTATGACCAATGTCATACCTCTACTTCCCTGGAAGTCAACGATAGAGTGTTAGTAAAAAAATACGTGTTAAGCTCAAAACTTCACCAAGGCACTCTTATACAACTCCATACAAAGTAGTCAAAAAACTCTCTTTGTAGGTCACATACCTACTAAGTTCAAAACAAACAGGACCCAGAAGATGTAAAATTGCATCAGCCAGCTTAAGAAAATAACCACCCCAAAATAAAAACAATAATACTAACAATTCAAAACCTAAAACACAAACAAGAACCAACAATAACACAGGGTGGTTCACGGGAATAGACCCAAAAGTAGGCGGCACTTTCTCGGCTCAGGATGGTAGTAGGGGGTCAGAAAAGGTTTCATTCGAACCATCTGATTGTGCTGGGTTTTTTGTTTACGTACCTAGGTACGTATCACAAAATGTACAAGAAGGCAAAGCCATCTACCTACCTACTTGTTAGAAAATATAGGTATTATCTCAATAAAAATAGTAATTACTTGGCCAAGGTACCCTTGGATACTTACCTAGGTATTTACCCACAGAAAAGAGAATTAATTCAAATGGGGAAGAAACAGAATGAGAAGTACTAGGATGGATGAATAGAAGCATGAAGTGTGAAAACAATACTTATTGGTACCTATTTCTAATGTAGAAGAACTAAAAAAAGGTAGGTCGATTGCTTCTACTGTAATTTAGAGTTGGCAACCAAGCCAAACGTGACGTCATCTCATGTTCCTTCAGCACCTACTCATTTTCATCAATATTCTAGGTTGGTGTAATACTGTGGAGATTGACGGTGAAGGGAATGTATTCGCTCCTCCTTTGGTGGTTGTAAAAGTTGGGACTCATTGAGAAATTTAGGCACATCTACTACAAACTACACATCTACTAGGCACATCTACTACAATTTTTAGAATGTGGGTTGAGAACATCACATTCTAAAAATTTGGTGGCACAGACCCGTCGCCTATTGAGAAAGAGAACTTGCAAAGGTACAACCACAAATATTGGGTTCTATGAGACACCTAAATGGCAATATTCGGTGGAGCTGAAATGGAAATTTTGGAAATGGAAGGGGTTCAAGTTATGGAAAACCCAATGATTTTTAACGTCCCAAGCTAATGGCCGATTAGTCTGGCGTTTTCCAGTTTAGCGTGTGAATGCTTCAAAGGGGAATTCCGGTGTGTCATAGTTTTGTATTTTTGACTTCAAATTCGGATCGTTCGAAACCCCATTGTTCTAATTTTCAGCTCAAAATGATCATTAGGTTGGCTGTAAAACGGGTGACAAGATGGCGTGTGACGTAATCTGAGTAGAGGAGCGGAGGCTGGCCCCCAGGCGGACGCGGGGTGGGTGACGTCATCTGTATCTTTTTTACGACACCTGTTTTCGCTAACTTCCAATAATCGGATACCAGACATATAGCACCTTTTTGGAAAGTTCTTACTGAAATCTTTCAGTTGAAAGAATTAAATGGAGTATCCGGAATTGCCCATTGAAAAAGAAAAGGTAGGTACTGAACTAGAGAAGGGTATGAACTGACTCGTGGTTTGTTATGAAACGTTGCGATCTTCAACGAATGGAGATTTCATTGCAAACGCTAAATTTTAAATTGACAACGATAATGATATCGAACAAAATACGTCCAAAGAGAGACATAAACCAAGGGAAGTTTCAGTTTGTGCACAGTGGTCAGCTGAACCTCATTTGAACTCATTTCCAGTGAAACATTTACCTACCCATAAATAAGGCATTTCTAGCTTCAGACCTCGCATTGTTAGGTCACCCAAGAGATATGAGTGAGAGTGATCAACTCGTGAGTGATCAGCTGACGACAAGTAGGTAGGTAGAATAAGAATAGAATTTGAATGAAAGCCTGTGTCGCCAGATTACCTCAACCGTAGATATTTGAAACATTCTGATAACTCTTGTCACTCGATAACTTCAGATAATTATCAAGTATTATAGGGTACTAATGTTTGTAGGGTTAAATAATATTGCAAAGTAGTCAAACCCAAGTTGAAAGAGGAAGGTGGCTATTTGGGTCGCAACATTTTGCAACAGGTTAGAAGGACCTACCTACAGCCAAGAAGCATCAGAAACCCTACCAGTACGACTTATTTTGGGCGACTGGATATGAAATTATTCACATCATAAGGGTTAATTGGTCAAGCAACAACTGATACAGGAAATTTGATGTCATAGAAGTTGATGGCAATACATGTATCTACATGCTAGAGCAGTAAATAATCATACAAACCCAAAAATCAGTAGCATCTTTGTCCCGCTGCAAGAGATCTTGGAAAGGTATGCTACAGTTGGCCACAAAATCATCAGGAGGAATAGCAGCATCGTGAAACACAGTCAGCCCAAGATTATCAGCATTTTGCACATCGTGAACAAACGACTCGTTCCAAACAGGGTCGAAGGTTTTGGGTTTGGTGGATGACCGGTCCAAGTGATTTTCATCCACATCTATTGATACGTAAGGATCAATAGGCTGATCTTCTGGCTTGCCGAAAGTCATTGTGTGTCTTTTTTGAAAATCCGTGGGTCTCAACCCGCAAGCTTCGCATATTTTCACTCGCACGGTGCCACTAAACATTTGGCCTGATTGCCTCAAAATGAGTGGTCGGATCACTTGATGATGTAACTGATGAACCACATTCGGGTCTTAAGAGCGTAATTTGACGAGTAAGACATAACTGGCATCCATAGAGCGAGATTTCAACAATAACTCACTGCACTGAAACAATCGGGGATCATTTGACAACTATAGATTGCTAGTTAGCTCTAGGCGTGTCCAGCGGATGCATCAAACACTAATCCATTCACCAACACTTGGAAATTTGTTCACTTTGGGAATTATTTCAAAAAAAATAACAACTAGACTGTTAATAACAATGATAAAATGTCCCCGATGAGAAGAGCAATGGACCTTGGCTCATGGATCGATAAATTTCTAACTCGGACTCAGAGCTCGGGCTGATTCGTCTAGACCCAAACAGCTGATTCACAGATTCCCTCACATGCACATCACAAGCTGCCAACACCACACATGATGGAAATCAACTTCTAGTATATGTATTTTTTTCGTAGTTCACACATCACGAAATTTATCACCTCTGCAAAGATAACAAATTTACCACTCAGTGTACCAAGTTTTGATAATATTTTTCTTTCTTTCTGGCTGTACTTGTGACCGTGTCACATGTGACGTGTGGTCATAGGGTGTGTTTAGATATTGTTTAATGGGTTTGTGTTTAGTTTTGATAATATACACCCAATCCCAGGGTACAATAAGTAGAAACATGGAAGAATGATGCACAGATTTATATGAGATATGATACCAATTAAGAATGAGAACACCCACACAATCTCCATGGAGGTGTTGAGCTTGAGCAACGCTTGGGCTAGACATGGAAGAAACAGTTTCTTCCATGTGGAAGTAGGAATAGGGGACCGGCGAACAATCGACTCGACGGTGGGTGTACGGTGTGTTCTTCTTCTTTTTTCTCTTATCTGAGTTAGATAAAGCCGCTATCGGCTGAGTGTTCATTATGTTTGTTTTTGACGTTCAATTTGTACATTCGTCTGCTATGTAATTTCTTTCTGGCTGTGCTTGTGACCGTGTCACATGTGACGTGTGGTCATAAAGTGTGTTTAGATATTGTTTGAAGGGTTTGTGTTTAGTTTTGATAATATACACCCAATCCCAGGGTACAATAAATAGAAACATGGAAGAATGATGCACAGATTTATATGAGATATGATACCAATTAAGAATGAGAACATCCACACAATCTCCATGGATATGTTGAGCTTGAGCTCGTAGGTGGCGGTACGGTGTGTTCTTCTTCTTTTTTCTCTCATCTGAATTAGATGAAGCCGCCATTGGCTGCGTGTTCATTGTTTGTTTCTGACGTTCAATTTGAACATTCGTCTGCTATGTGATTTCCGGCTCGAGTTCACTCGTCTGCAATGTTATTTCCATTTTATTTCACTCTGCATTTTATCTTTCCTTCCTTTTCATTACCTAATTTGTTGTCCCTTATTGCCTTGATCCGTTGTAGTTCATAATTATTTTTAGTTAGAAAAAAAATCTGATGCGAGGCTTCACACTAGGTACTTTCCTCAGCTGTATTTGGACTCAATCTATTTTAGTGGAGATGAGGGGTATTGGAACTTGTTTCTACTTGTTGGAAGAGTAAGTTCTGTGAATTTAATCGAAATCGTTAGAGCAGTTTAGGAGAAAAGCTAAAAATGGGCTAACAACGACGTTTTTTCACCTATTTGGAATATCCCCCCCCCCCCCCCCCCCCCCCCCCCCCCCCACCCCCCAATAATTGACCTGTGGGGCTGAAATTCTTAGGGTCCCATCCTCAGACATGTAGAAACCAATCCTCGAAATCTGAATTGTTTTATCATTCAAGTAGGGGCCGCAATCGTGATCATACACATACGTACACACACACACACACATACGGACTTACATGCACTTTTCCAAAACGTGGAGAACATTGATCAGATGATGTCGATTAGGACCAGCTAAAGGTGGTGTTTCAGAAATTGGGTTTTCTGCTGATCGCAATACTTTCCATTCACCTTCAGTAAAAATTTATTCAAATAATTCCTTTTTTTTACATTGAAGTAGGTACCTAATTAAACCTTTCAACCTCATCAACTAATGAAACACCTCAGCACACCTAATGACTATAATGAAGGCCAGTTGCCCTCTCAGAAGCCAGTTATCTAATAAGTAAACCTCAAAAACTTGATATAGATAAGTTAATGAATGGACTGAGGTGATTACTAAGAAATAGGCGGACCCCCTCGAGACACAGCGACCGTGGGATGGTGGGATAGACGTAGCAGTGGCACGTTCAGTATTGAGCTCTGGGTCTGGGGGTGTACGCTGGGGCCCATTATGACCGAGATAAGAAGCAGGGGAAGACAGGTCCCCTGGCAGCGCTAGACGTCCTCGGCCGCGGTAGAGTCTAGAACAGACAGAGATGGCAATGAAATTTCTAAACGAGAGTAATTAGACGAGCCATGAGCGAGCAGCATAATGAGTATTATAATTGGATATGAATAGCATGATGGATTGTGGAAGAGCAAAGTTGTGGCACATAGACACCTCAGAATGAGGCAGATATATAATTGATTTCGGAATAATATTATCCACTAATTAATTGGGGAATGAAACGACATTAGGATAAGTATAATCCATAAGAAAATTGGAAACTATTTTTAGCAGAGCACGGGAATAAGACCCAATTTCGAACAGCTATTTAGCAAAGGCTCGGTTGCTTAGACCAATACTTGAGGGACTTCTTTCGGGGGATGTTTCAACCCAGAAGTGGTCAAGTGAATGACGCATTGTGCAGGCTGCTCCCGCTTCTTATAGGCCGTTTAGTTCCGCCATTGGTCGCGGGAGGAACTTTTGTCGACGGCAGCGCTCACTCCCGGCACTACGAATCTGGAGGTCAATCGCAGCGCTAGGTGGTCACGCCCGGTACTACCGTCTATCCGGGCGTTTCCTCTTAAATAATAGAGTGTTACATCGGACAAAACAATTCAAGAACCGTTAAATACAATTTCGCTCTAGGAAATTTAGCAGAATAAAGCTGAGGGAAGTAAGGTGTAGCAGTCTTGAAGAGATAATGATTGCAGAGTGTATGCAAGAAGCTAATTCTTATGAAAATGTGGAAAAATTTAGGTTTATTGAAAAGGATAGTTGAACTTATTTTAGTAAACCGTGAAATGAATCATATTACAGTGGAATTTGGAATATTTTTAGAATTTAAAAAGTTGACTTACTACATAATTAATGTCCCTAAGATTTCGAAAAATGGGGAAAAACATTCGATATTAGCGCCCCTGGCTGTGAGGTCTGGAACTGAACTGGATGCTGCGTCTGCCAGTGGGTTCCACCACACTGGAGGAAGATGTTCCAGGAAAATACAGTTAATCCAGATCAAATCTATTACTGCTGCATGGATTCTGCGGTCTGCCGGAAGAAGATGTTCTTTCCAAGTAGATTACCGTCAAAGTTTGCCTTGACCAGAAGGCGCTGCTCTTTTCAGGTGGGATGAAAATCGGTCACCACTGTTACACTCTTGTGGTAGGAGATCCCCAAATTGAATTGGTTACTATTTTTAGCAAAGCACGGGAATAGGGCCCAATTTAGAACAGCTATTTAGCAAAGGCTCGGTTGCTTAGACCAATACTTTAACTTCCAGTTGGTGGGAAATCTTCATCCAAGAAGTAGTCAAGTGAATGACGAATATTACAATATGTTGGCGCCTTTTATAGTCCTTTCAGTTCCTATTTCGGTCGCGGGAGTCGCTCTTCCGATGGTGGCGAACTCCTAAAATCACTTGGAGTTCCTTTCATGATTTTGAAACAAGAACACTGTCTACATGGGATGATTCCGTCCCGGGACAAGAAATCGAAGAGAAGAAGAAGAAGAAGACAAAGAGACACGTGACACGTGTTGCGTGCTCCTGTCTGTGTGTCATTTCAAACCCGTCGGTATCGAATTAATTTGAATTTTTTAAATTCTTTGCTTTGACAAACTGCTCAAACCTCACAGGTCCTTATCAGTGAAGGAAGGGGAAAACGTATAACGTAAGTAGTGCCCTTATTGCTTAACTGGATCATTATTCGTTCTCTCACCACCGAAGATAGGAAGCTTGTTGGGTGAACCACGCGCTCACCCACGTTTTCCGAAACATTTTGCTTCCGAGTCTACCAAGGTAGCGGAAGCATTGTTTTCACTTTTGGGATGTGAAAACTTAGACCTTACTGAAAATTTTTGGTGTCGTGTCAGTGCCTGGGAATCATTGCAACACGCATAACCTCCACAATTTCCATCCGATTTTGATGGAATTTTCAGGGATTACGCAGGTTAGGCCCTGGATGGTCCCCTATGAAATTCATGAAAAGCCGACCAACGGTAGCCTATGCGCATGCGTAAACGTGAAATCCTCGAAACATTAATTCCTCGCGACCTAATGGTCCGATTTCCCTCAAATTTGGAGGGTAGTTGAAGATCGATCGTTTGATGATATCCTACGAGTTTCATCGAGATTGGATCAGCGGTATCAACTGCGCATGCGCAAAACTTGAAATCCTTGCAACACGCATAACTCCCACAATTTACATCTGATTTTGATGGAATTCCCAGGGATTACGAGGGTTAGCCCCCAGATAGTCCCCTGAGAAATGCATCACCAGCCGCCTCTGCGTATGCGTAAACATGAAATCCTTGAAACATCAATTTCTCGCGACCAAATGGTGGAAATTTGGAGGAAAGTTGAGGATCGGAGATTGGAAACTCTCAGGTAGTTCACCAACAACGTTTAGGAGGGGGGGTTTTTCTTCATAAAATGTTTTTTATGAATATTTATATAAATCACGAGCTACACTTACGTTTTTCTTCACATTCTCATCCATAAATTGT
>JAEMON010000001.1:71307201-71319130 GCA_030264115.1 Lygus lineolaris
TGGAATGTATCTGGTTGATGGTATTTCATACTGTAGACTGTTAATGTAACAGCTCTAGAGTAAATTATTTCAGCTCTAGAGTAAATTATCTACTTCCTTTCAGAAGCATCAATTCTGTTTAACGAAGTACTACATTTTTAATAATTATTTACTTAGCAGTAAAACAATAAAATTCATAATTGGCATATATAACTCCAGCGTAATCCTCTCAGTAAAAAATCCCCTCAATTTTTATGAGAGAATTTCGCAATCGTGGAATTTATCTGGTTGATGGTATTTCATACTGTAGACTGTTGATATAACAGCTCTAGAGTAAATTATTTCAGCTCTAGAGTAAATTATTTGCTTCCTTGTAGAAGCATTATTTCTGTTTAAGGAAATACTACATTTCAAAAATTATTTACTTAGCGGTAAAACAATAAAATGCATAATAGGTGGCACGTAAAATTTTAGAGTCATCCTCTCAGTAAAAAATCCCCTCAATTTTTATGAGGGAATTTCGCAATCGAGGAATTTGTCTGGTTGATGGAATTTCATATTGTAAACTGTTGATATAACAGCTCTTGAGTAAATTATTTCAGCTCTAGAGTAATTATTTCAGCTCTAGAGTAAATTTTTCACTTCCTTTTTGAAGCATCCATTTTGTTTAACGAAATACTACATTTCGTGAAATACTTCATTTGTGAAATACTATATTTCGTAAAATACTACATTTTGTGAAATACTTCATTTCAAAAGGTAGGGCTTATTATTAGTAAAACAATAAAATGTATAATTGGCATATATAACTCCAGCGTAATCCTCTCAGTAAAATATCCCCTCAATTTTTATGAGGGGATTTCGCAATCGTGGATTTTGTCTGGTTGATGGAATTTCATACTGTAGGCCGTTAATATAACAGCTCTAGAGTGAATTATTTCATCTCTAGAGTAGATTATTTGCTTCCTTGTAGAAGCATTCTTTCTGTTTTACGAAATACTACATTTCAAAAATTATTTACTTAGCGGTAAAACAATAAAATTCAACTTTAATTCTAACTTTTTGGAATGTAAAAACTTGGTCGAGCGAGCAAGGAAACTATATTTTGTGAACCAACACATGTCAGGGCAAAATTATAACAGTAACCAAATAACTCAACTGTAATGAAAACAATAACATAATCCTAACAACTGAAGCATCCATCCTAGCATCCTGCTACCTACAACCATCCCTATAGGAAACTATATTTTGTGAACCAACACATGTCAGGGCAAAATTATAACAGTAACCAAACTCTCAGTGAAAATCCCCTCAATTTTCATGAGGGGATTTCGCAATCTAGGAATTTGTCTGGTTGATGATCTATATTTTCGATTAATTTCTATTGTCATTCTTACATTCTCGCCTCAGCCCTAGAGTAAATTATTTGCTTCCTTTTAGAAGCATTCTTTCTGTTGAACGAAATACTACATTTCAACAATAATTGTTGTGTGAATAATTATTATTCACTTAGCAGTAAAACAATAAAATGCATAATAGGCATATAAAACTTCAGTGTAATCCTCTCAGTAAGAAATCCCCTCAATTTTTATGAGGGAATTTCGCAATCGAGGAATTTGTCAGGTTGATGGAATTTCATACTGTAGACTGTTAATGTAACAGCTGTAGAGTAAATTATTTCAGCTCTAGAATAAATTATTTACTTCCTTTTAGAAGCATCCAGTCTGTTTAACGAAATACTATATTTCGTGAAATACTACATTTCAAAAATTATGTACTTGGCAGTAAAACTATAAAATGCATAATCGGCATATAGAACATGAATGTCGGTTAGATAGGATACATTGGCAGTTTTCTTTCCCTCAATTTTTATGAGGGAATTTCGCAATCGATGAATTTTCCTGGTTGATGGAATGTCATACTGTAGACTGTTAATATAATTGAGAAGTACAAACATTGTGTCTTTTCTACGGTTGGTAAACTGCTTACAAATGGTAATCCGAGTAATTCCCATAGATTTTTGAGTGGACTTCAAATGCAATTGAAGTCTGTTGGAAAAGTAGAAGTCTCGATCTTCAACTTTGTTCGTTGAAATTATCCTTCCCCGTTTATAATAGACTGAAAAATTGATGGCGTCGATAATGGATACTGCCATGGGATACTACTACCTTCATTTCAAGTGTCTTGGCTATGGGTATTATAAGAAGCGATTTTGTTTGATGCTCAATTTCGAAATTCATTGCTGAAATATCTTAGGCCATAACCCAATGAATCGAAATCAAGGAAGGTGGTTTGTATCCATTCTGTTTTAGTCTCATAGCAACCAAGAATAATATAGGAATCCTAGTTTTCGCTTACTTTTGAAGAAAATAAAGCTGTTGCAATGGCTTCAACATTTTAGTGATGCAAATTTTTGAAAATATTCTCCTCTTGTTTGTTCTCTCTTCTGAAATCCGTTTCAGACCATTCTCAATGGCCAGCATTTTGGAGTAATCCAAGAGGTCAAGTTTTGAAAATTTAAAGTAAAAAATCGCTTGAAAAAAACATGTTTTTTGAGGTTTTTGGTGTAAATTGCCATTTTAAACATAGAAATATATGGCATATTCGAAATCGGCGTGAAATTTCCTATAAGAATCACCCACCAAATCGGTTAAAATTATTCTTTGAAAATTCGCTCATCAACTCATGTTGCATGAATGGAACTTTTTACCACAAGCCGCCATGTTTATTTTGGTTCAAGTTAGAGCCTTGGCTATTTTAAGTTTTATTTGCCCTAGATGAATAAAATACTTAGCTTTTTGTGGTATCATGTATAATCCTGGTATTAGTTAAACATTAGCTGAGGGGTTTTGAATGTTAAAATGTTATGATTCAAGATGAGTTCATTTTGCGAAGTGGTCCTCAGGTGATGCCAGATTCCAAGTTTTGCTGATATTTGGGCATTTCACAGGAAAATTTAGCCCTTTAATAAGTGTACATATCATCGTCATTTTCTATTAGTTTCAATGTGCGCGAGGTGGGACCTTGTCCTGTGCGCGTATTTACAATCCATACACCGATTCAGCCCCGCGCCCGGGTCGAAATCGATCATGGTTTGTGATGCGCTTCTACGCCCAAAACATATTCCGTTTCAGCACCTCGGATCACGTTGCCTCTTGACCCTTGATCTCGTTGCCCCTTCTAGGTACTTTTGTTCTAGGAATGTAGACCCTTCCCTCATTGCGTTTCCCTCACCCTCGTTTCTCACAGATAGTGCTCACCTCAGTCGTGATCTAGAGTTTTGTGCGCTCCTACATCAAAATCAAATTGTTCATTACAAAAAGTTCGTGATTTGTTACGCGCGGTTTTTCGTAGGTACGCATTTGCGTACGGTTTGCCCCTTCGAAATGGATGGGCTCGACGAAGTGTTGTCCACGATCGTTGGAGGAATGAAAATCGAGAAGCTGGACGAGTTCCGTTGTAAAGTGAGCTGCACTCACGCGTTTTCGATTTTTCCAAGATTTTAATACAGCCCATTATATAATATACTAGCATATTGTTTACAAATGTTTTTTGAACGCCAAGCAACCTTTTTCTGCTCACTCATTTTCACGAATTAATGGAAGGGGATCTTAGAAGGACCAATTTCAGTTCTTCAGGCACCTACATAATTGCCAGCACAAATATAATGTACGAGTAATATTGCAGGTATGGCGTGAGCCTCATTATTGTTTAGATAGGTACCTACTTAATTTAAGCCTGGTTTATTGGCTGAGGAAAACGGCTTGGATGATGCCGACGCAATTTGCGAAATCCGCGGTGCCGAAACGGAATATGTTTTGGGCGTAGAAGCGCATCACAAACCATGATCGATTTCGACTCGGGCGCGGGGCTGAATCGGTGTATGGATTGTAAATACGCGTCCTGTGCACTGAGTAAATATCTCTAAATAAAAATAAAATGATCATGTCAATATTAATTTCTTGATTGCTCAATGTGTTTACGACTCTTCCAGTAATGCAAATATCTACAAGGATAATATAGTTATAGCAACACATATTTTATGATATCTTAACGTAACTACAAGAGAAGAATTTTAAATGAAAAGTACATACATGTGAGAAGAATTTGAAAAAAAACTAACGGGGAAGCGTAGAGCTATGAACCAGCGCAGTAGGTAGTCTAGAACGTAATTTTACCGCGAAATAAAGTTATATTTTCAACTTCCTCGAAATGGGGTTTTATCATTAGCAAGAACCCCAAGGACCTTAGTACAATAGCAGGAGAGATCAAATATTAGTTTATATTCAAACATTTCACTTTCAAACTGCCACAGTGCGGATGATAAGTTACCTTTTATACTACATCAGTTTGGTCCTGTTCCTCCTATCGGATGACATTGGCTGTCTCTCACTCAAGTAAGTACAAATACAATTTTTAAATATATTCTCAAAATAACGATTCAAAACAATAGTGATATAGGGTGAGGTGGGGCCAATGGGCCCCAGAGTTCAACTTTAGTGAACTATAAAATTTGACCACCGTCAGGTTCCCTAGCTTCTCCATGAACTATTCGTGTTGGAAAATATTTGTCTTATATTGAGCAGAAAGGATTTTCCGAAATTGTCTCAAAAATCCACTTGCCCCCACTATCTGGGGCAAGTGGGTTCACCGTTTTTCCAACGTCCCAATTGTTTTTAAAGGTACGAACTAAATCACTCGCGACGAAGTTGTGGAAACCCATTTCAATAAAAAGAAAACGTTAAGTAAAAAGAAAAGTTATTGTTTGTTACTGATGATGGCCTAACCGTCGAAATCGATTTAACTTTGTAACTCATTATTATCGTCGAAATAGACAACGTTTTTCTATTTAACTCCGTTTTCTTTTTATTGTTTTTAAAGACTAAAAAACCCACAAAACTATGGATTCATAGTTAATAGTATAAAATTGTATTCACACAAGTGAAAGAGAAATGCTCAATAAAATATAAAAACCAAGAAAATACATAGATTGCTAAATATTTAGGTAAGCCTCTACACCTCGTTCTCTGATTAGTTTCTTGGACTATTAGTTGCTTGATAAACTCGTTAAATTCTAAGAATAATAGTGTAACAAGCTAATTAAACATGCATCATGCAATTATTTTGAAATGCAAAAAACTTACGAAGAGAGTCAACATTAAGTTATCATGAATAGCAGAACTCTAATTTTTAAAGTTCGTTTATTGTAGGTTGGTAAGTTAAATTCTTTTTAATATAAAATAGGTTTTAGAATTCAAATAAAAGGAATGTCAATATTTTGAGAGATCCTTAGAATCAAAGGTGATTCTAGTTTCTTTAGGCGAATATATAAATTAATATTGAAGTTATGGTAATAAATTTGTTATCCAAATAAACTAGTGCATATTAATGATCGTCTGAGAAAGATAAAATCAAGTTTTTACGAGGTTAATCATGATCAAACTTGGAGATACATACCTTCAACTCGACTTTCAAGTTGTAACCACACGTATTTTTCAAACTCTTATTATAAATCCTTGTGATTCCTCCTCACAAATATATATATATATTACAGCTGATGAAAGACATCTGTCTAATTGGAATACGGACAATTATAATATTTTGGAGCGACAGAATAGAAAATATTGCTAGGGACCACACTTGCCCCACCATACCCTGCGGTTTTAAATATTTAATTACGGATTCAGTGAAGTACAGAAAACAGTGCAAGCGTTCTCTTTGAAGAAATTCGTCTTCAGAAGTTGTTTGGATGGATGTACACGAGTCAATTACTTGTATAAATGTTCTATTGTAATAATTACTGTTTTCAGATATCCCTTGGAGTTTCAAAAATTCTACTAAAATGTATTCCTGAATTCACGAGATAGAATTCTCATTATTCTCTCTTGTATTATTACGTTTTTAGCAAATTTGCAAAGATGATTGAGCTATCGCGAAGGCTTCAAGAATATAAACTCACAAATTTTAGACATTTTTTCCAATTGAAATCCGTTTCAGAGCATTCTGAATCGAATACTGCAGTTTAACATGTTAGCGAATTTGCAACGGCTTCACAATTTTAGTAAAGCAAAATTTTCTTCATGGAAATCCGTTTTAGACCATTCCAAAACGATTCCTGAAATTGAACACTTTTATATATATATATATATGTATATATATATATATATATATAAGTGTATGTGTCACTCCAGACGATATCTAACCGAGGAATCGAGATTTAAAAAAATCCAAAAACATTTTGAATGTCAATAATATAAAAAGAAAGGATGAGTTCGTTGGCCAGAATTTTTAGAGTATGGTACCTATTTTCGGAATCATCGTGAAATTTCCTATCAGAATAGCCTTTCAAACAGTTTTTCCCAGCTATAATTCGGTTTCGGGCCACAGTGCAGTGTGTGGATATTGTAAATAGTAAACTAGCAGCGTAGTGGTCTCCAGGCCAAATGATGAATTGAACTTTCAACAACAGGTCAGAAATTCTCATTTTGACCTCAAATTCGGGTTCAGCGTTCTCTGAAACCCCCATGAGCCACTTTTTCAATGTGAATTCCATCTGGGCAGGTGAATTTAGACATAAAAATCGCAATTTTTCTGCTAGTTTTGATTTTTTGATATGTTCTAGGATCAATACCAATAGTGTAAATCCAAGTTTGCATCTTCGAAAGACCTGTGCTACCTTCGTGGCACTCGAAAAACCTCGGAATGTTGGCACTTTTTTTCGGTTTTTCGCCTATAACTCGTCAAGGAATCACCTGGAAAAAAATCAATTACTAAACGAAAGCGTTAAATTTTGCGTCGAATGACCTATTGAAACATCAAATTTGGTTCAGCCGTATTGCCGCAATCACCGCATTGCCGCAAAAAAGGCTTTTTTTCAACTCATAGGAGAAGGTAAAACACGTATTTATGCACTCTTCTGTCTGTAACTCGGAAACTATTTGCCTGACCTTAAATTTAAAGATACATGGGATTTTTGTGAATACCGAACCAGTACGCGTGAAATGCAGTGCCAGCGCAAAAAATCCGAGTTTTTTGCGTTTGAACGTTCTTTACTGTCACTATTTTGAACCTATCTCGCTACTATGCTCCTATTGCTCTGATCAAAATTCGGTTGGTCCCACGTGAAAGCTGATGGGATTTCCGTTCAGATCACATCAAGGGGGTTTCTATTGAGTCCCAGGAAATGCCCCGTACAGCGTGCGCAAAACCAGGAATAACCCCCAGAAACTGGCAAAATGGCTTGAGACGCTTTATACGGCTATTTCATGAGAACGGTCACTTCTATAAAAAAAATATCATAGAATGAAAGTAGAGCGTTAAATTCTGCATCCAGTGAACATCCCAATTTTTAAGTTCGCGGCCGCAGCAGCTTTTAACCAGTTTACTCTAACTGACCCGTGTTTGGTGTCACCTACCACGGTTTCCGTCACGCTGAAAAGAGGGGGGGGTTGTTGAGAACTACACTTACTCAGCAGAAGTGACATGGAACCCAGTTCAAATGTAATTAAGTTTAATAACCATCCTGGGAACTCAACAGAATGAGTTTTCGAAAAATGCAATTTTCCCACTATTTGGTTTTTTAAGGATTGTGAGAAAACTATTGGGCCTACAGACGCCGTTCAGTGCTTAAATTAAAGCTAATTAAATTTAATACTTCTCTCGAAATGACTTTCATCGTGGGATAAGTAGTTTACCTGAAATCTGGGTCTTAAGTTGAAAAAAAACTGGAAATTGCAGTTTTTTGGAAACAATGACCAATTTTTGAAGACCTGTATCTTGACTCCTATTTGACCTACAGAGCTGGGTCTGGTCTCAAATTGTAGCGAATCTAATCGACTTAAGTATATCGTACGTACTATCAAAATTGCATACTTAAGGAGTGAAAAAAATAAAAAGTCCCATTCATGCAGCATGAGTTGATGAGCGAATTTTCAAAGAATGATTTTGACCGATTTGGTGAGTGATTCTTATAGGAAATTTCACGCTGATTCCGAATATACCATATGTTCCTATGTTTAAGATGGTAATTTACACCAAAAATCTGAGAAAAAAACACGTTTTTTTGGCGATAACTTAATTTTCAAAATTTGACCTCTTGGAGTACTCAAAAAATTCTGGCTAACGAACTCATCCTTACTTTTGATATTATTGACATTTCAAAATTTTTTTGGATTTTTTTTATCTCGATTCCAAGGGCAGATATCGTCTGGAGTGACACATATATAAATAAATAAATATATACATACAAATGAAAAAGTGTTAAATTTCAGGAATCGTTTTAGAATGGTCTCAAACGGATTTCCATGAAGAAACTTCTCAAAAATTTGCATTATTTAAATTTCGAAGCCATTGCAATAGCTTCATTTTCTTCGAAAATTCGCTAAAAGAAAAAAAGTTCCATTCATGCAGCATGAGTTGGTGAGCGAATTTTCAAAGAAAAATTTTAACCGATTTGGTGGGTGATTCTTATAGGAAATTTCACGCTGATTCCGAATACACCATATGTTCCTATGTTTAACATGGTAATTCACACCAAAAACCTCAAAAAACACGTTTTTTGACTCTAAATTTTCAAAATTTGACCCCTTGGAGTACTCCAAAAATTCTGGCCAACGAACTCATCCTTTCTTTTGATATTATTGACATTTTAGGTTTTTTAATCTCGATTCCACGGGCAGATATCGTCTGGAGTGACACACATAACATATAAAAAAATGTTAAATTTCAGGAATCATTTTAGAAAAGTCTGAAATGGATTTCCATGAAAAAAAATTTCGAAAATTTTCATTAGAAAAATTTTGAAGCCATTGCAATAGCTTCATTTTTCTTCCAAAATTCACTAAAAGTGGCAAAATATCGAGATTTTTCGAGTGCCACGAAGGTAGCACAGGTCTTTCGAAGCTGCAAACTTGGATTCACACTATTGGTACTGACTAGGGCATCAAGTGCAGCAATTGGTACAGCTGTAATACATCAACTTGTCTGTCCCCCTGCAAGGTACAGCACCTCAAAATACAGCTGTACCGATGGTACAGCACCTTCCGCGTTTTCTGTGATTCCCACTTTTGCAGGGCCCTCAAACCACAGTGGAAGGGTTTACCCCCGAGTACAAAGGTCATGTTTACCTTATCTCTGGGATACCCAACCCTGCGCAATGCGCACCCCTCCCCGCTGCCCTCACCAGGAATCCTGTGATTCACACCCCCTCTGTACTTTGTTTTCCTCCCATTAGTTTACCCCGATTGGTTTTTTGTTGTTTCGAGTGCTTCTCGCTTGATTATTTTTTCAATAACGTACGATTACTTTTTCGAAAAATAATGTCGGAGTCAGAGGAGGAACCACTGGACAAGAGAGTGAAGAACAACGTGTGGTAATATTTCACCAAATGTGACGACAAAAAAAAAAGAATCCAATTTATTTGAGGTAATTATTCTATTCTCTGTTGCTGTACCTTAAAAAAATATATATACCTACGTCTACAACTACAATTTTTTTTCCTCGTTGTTGGTGTTGCTGTACTACAGCTGTACTGGCCAAGTACAGCAACGAGTACAGCTGTTCTGAGAATTGTGCTGTACTGGATGCCCTAGTACTGACCCGAACAACATATCAAAAAATCAGAACTAGCAGATCATATGCGATTTTAGCGGTTTTTCGTGTCTTAATTGACTGGCCTAGTCTGGTTGAGCCAGAAAAGAGCTGGAAAGATGCGCGTGACGTTAGAATTATTTGGGCACTGTGGTCCCCCCCCCCCCCCCCCTCAAAGGTGGGAGGGGGGTCGGTGAGGTCACACTTATTAACTTCAAGACCCTTGTATGCTAATAGGATACCCTTCATGTTGCACCATCTCGGAAAGATCTCGCTAAGATCTATCGTTTGGAAAAGGAAAACAAAACTAGGCGCACACGCCATAATCATGGATTAACCAATTTTGGATTGGAATAATTGGTCAGGAAATAACAAATGAAACAACAGTTTATCTTAACATTATATTGAACAGGAATAAATTAAGAACTTGACCATAACTATTTATCTAAGGCATTTGAACATCTATTCCACAATGGAGAGGGTAGGGTAACGTCAACCTGAAAAAAGAACGAAAAATTAGATTATGAAATCTCAAGGAGATTGAGGAGCGCATGAAGTAAGTACACCCAACAACCACCTACCACAACAAGTACCAGTACCAGTTACCTACAACAATGTGATGTCCTTTGTAATAATGGTGAATAATTTATCGTGCCTAAGATAAATACCTAATTGGTAACAAATTAATAAACATCTTGCCCTGATGGGATACCGATATCTGGTGGTTGATATCCATTATTTCAGTATCGATATTGTAGTGGTCGATATATAGATGTAACTATCGGTCACCTGAGATGAAAATATAAAACTCAACTCTTTCCCCCTCTCCTCTCCAACCCTCTTTGGCTTACCCAGGAGGACTGGAGATCTCTATTTCCCTTCTACCTCAATGATCGTCATGGATAAGGTGCTAGACAACCAAAACACACTCATTTTTCATTCCTTTTCTGATATAACAATGAACATTTGCTTTCAATAATGGTATTTTTCTAACATCATTACCAAGTGCTCCATATCAATATTGATATTATGCCTTTGATATCCCTACCCTACATGTTGGAAATAATTGAAAAATTAGGGGGAAAGAACAAAATAAATCCATCTGAAGAACTGGAGGACTTGAAATGGCCACTCGATGCTGTCCCCAGGTGCTGTTGAATCAGCTTGTCTTTTCAATGCAACATTATCCCGTTTTTGTTTTTCTCAGCTTTCTTTAGTCTCAATGGCATTCAAACATTCTCAAGATTGTTGGATCAGGTTTTATTTTAGGTGTGTTTCATGAAGAATAATTTCACGAAATGTAGTTGTAAAAAGCGGATTATTTAGACGCTGGAAATCCTTGGAATCCAGTCCTGAGCCACCACAAATAAAAAGAAAAAAACAGTAGATGAGCAGTTCAAGCCCCGCCAGTAGATCAAGTTTGTAGTCACAAAAAACTCTTTTAAATACCATTAAGAGCATGAGAACAGTTTCTGAGATATCAAACTCTCCAAGTATAACCCAATGGGTTGCGTAACTGACAAGTTGGCATGTACCTAACGAATTTTAGATGGCACTGCCCAAAACTGGACACGTCCGTTAAAAGAGGATTCATCCAACAAGGAAGTTTCAACCTTCTGTTTCAGTCTTACACGCTTATTGCCAATATACAGTATTTTCCGTTTTAGTTAAACCTTTTTCGCATTGATTTAAACCTTTTTCACTTTGAATTAAACCTTTTTCACTTTCATTTAAACCTTTTTTACTATGAATTAAACCTTTTCGCTTTCATTTAAATCTTTTTCACTTTGAATTAAACCTTTTTCGCTTTCATTTAAACCTTTTTCCTTTTCAAACTTTGAATTAAATTTTTTTTATTCCCATGAAGGAAAGTAAATGTTTGAAGAAAATGAACGCATGAAAACATTATTTACACACAAGGAAGTGGCACAGGAGGGGGTAACAGAAGCCTCACTTGTTCCATCACTTGGGGAAGATGGTGCCCCTTTCGGCGACTCAGATGTCTCTTGAAGTATAATTTATCTTGGAAAACGCATTTCCACAGGGTTCAGCATTGGTGAATAAGGTGGTAGGAACTTCATCGTCATTGTAGAAGAAGCCATGAAATCCCTAACAGCGATGAATTCGACCATTGTCTAGTACAAGTACAGCCTCCCCCCTCACCAGAAATCTGACCCTCAAGTGATGCTCTCCTGTGCCACTTTCTTGTGTGTAAATAATGTTTTAATGTGTTCATTTTCTTCAAACATTTACTTTCCTACATGGGAATAGAAAAATTTTAATTCGAAGTTTGAAATGTTTAAATGAAAGTGAAAAAGGGTTAAATGAAAGCGAAAAAGGTTTAATTCAAAGTGAAAAAGGT
>JAEMON010000001.1:71333155-71344475 GCA_030264115.1 Lygus lineolaris
CGAAACAGTCACAACTCAAGATGTGATATCATTTGATGCTCGAGTGAATCACAAAAACCGTTTTAACTCGGAAAATTAGCATTTTTTGACGTTTACATAATTATGAAGCTGAGAAAGTCATCCGAAATTACAGAAATAATCGTTCTGAAAGGATATTTTGAAGCAAGGCACGAATTCAAGCTTATTGCAACAGGAAAGTGCGCGGAAACAGTTTTTTGCGTTTCCTGAAAAAAGTTGATTTTTGAGTTGTGACACTTTCGTCGCAAGGGTGCGATATGGTATATTCGAAATCAGCGTGAAATTTCCTATAATAAGAATCACCCACAAAATCGGTTAAAATTGTTCTTTGAAAATTCGCTCACCAACTCATGCTGCATGAATGGAACTTTTTTAATTTAAAAACAAATAATCCCAAAATGATAGCAAATACATGGCTGCAGGGAAATAATACGTGACTTTCATGAAAGTAGTCTTCATACTTCCATGAGATTAGGTGACTTCCATGAGAGAGGTTTTGCTAACTCCATGAGAATATGTGACTACTGCCCATGGAAGTAGAATCACCCTTTCATGCTACTGCAATGCTGAATCCTACCTCCATGCTGTATCCATGAAATATTCTGGGGCCCATTTTCGGCCTAGCAGTATCCATTCTTCATTTCGGCATAGCGCAAATTTGAAAAAAAAAAAAATTGAATAAGAAGAAGTACGAAGCCTGCTGGATGTCAGCTACGTCAGATGCTGTGATTGGATGCCGGTATGGATGTTCAGGAGTGGGGGATCCCATTCCACCCAATAGAATAAGGACACGGTTTGTGTTCGCTGTCGGCCTGCTTCAAATAGTTGGTCGAGTTTGCGGCGATCTTAGGTGTAGCTTACGTGTCGGTCTCGGTATTCTTCCGTGAGTGAATTTATTTGGTCGGCTGGCATTCGTCCGGGAATTCACTATTTTGTATGAGTTCTGACCACGTAGATCAAAATGTTAAGCGTAGTTTTATTTTTCCTAGTAGCTGTTTCTGTCGATTCGGTGTTTAGTGGATCCCTTGAATTGACCGACAATGATTTCAAGAGCCGGATCGGTGAATTTGATTCGATGCTCATCATGTTCTATGCTCCTTGGTAAGTTCTTATATCGTTCATGTCTTTTTTTAATCAGATTTGGTATGTACTGATAAATTATAGCTTCCAGTTATTTTGTTTCGCACATGACACGGCACGCCGGCCACCCTCCCATTGGGTCATGTATTCTGCTTGACCGCTCAAGTTTCATAATTTCATGTTCGAAAAGGTGCCTGAACGCCGAACGTGACATGTTACACTTTTTTTCTTGCAGCGATTTTTCTGAAATGGTAGTTTCAGGTAATCTATCTTCAGTGTTATCAACTGTTGACTAATTTACTACTATAACCGGCGCCGAAAAGGATGTTCACAGGTTTACCCTATTTTATGGTCAACTTGGTTGATTTAGATTCCTCACGTTGACGGTCACGAATACGATGAGGTTGTGCCCTACCCTTCTGTAAACTAGAAAGGACATTTGAAAGCGGTACTACATAGTCGAATCTTGAAAAATCACAATTTTCCCCCTATTTTAATTCTTGATCGTATATATATTTGAATGGCACGAGTTGTATCTAATGTTTTCCGTGAAGTAACAGATTTTAGTTCTTGCGTTTGATGAAAAAAAGAACTTTATAAAAATGACCCCCTGAAAATCAAATTTTACCTGCTGAGTAGTTTTTCTGCCAAATCTCCAAAAGCAGGAACTTTATAAAAATGACCCCCTGAAAATCAAATTTTACCTGCTTAGCAGTTTTTCTGCCAAACCTCAAAAAGTCATTACAATTATTGAGCTGGTTTGCAGCCATCAACGCACCTAGGTACCTATTCGTGTTAGTTCTTGATTGGAAATTTCACACTTTGATTAAAATGTATCTATCTTGTTTCACAAAATTTCACTACGTTCCTACTCTTCTTTCTCCTACGCGACTCCTCTCGCATTAACGCTGTTCCCAATCATCCCTGTCTAACTAGCCATTCCCTGGATCTATTCGATTTCCTTTTGTCCTTTTGTCATTAGAGGGTTTTCCAACTATACGAATATTGGAATGGTTAGGTGCTCAGAACCCTCTAGGTAAGCAAATTCTTGTGAATATTCGAATTTATTCTGTCTGTTCCAACTTCACTTACACTACTGAATCTATCAGGTTCGTTGCAACTAACAGCGCAATTCGAATAATAGGTATTCGAAAATCTACAAGCACTCAACTTTGACCTTGGAAATTACTTTTAGAATATTCAAATATTATTTGAATTGCAGATTTCAGTTAAAACAAACCTAATAGCTCATGTTCAAAATTAACTCCTTTATTTGAAGTTTTGGGAATCTAAAATTAAAGTGCAAACAATAATATTGTTTAAAAATCTTTTTAGTGAATTTCGAAGAAAATAAAGCTATTGCAATAGGTCCAAAATTTTTGGTATTCAAATTTTTGAAAATTGTGTATTCTCCATGGAAATCTATAAAATTTAAGGTAATATTGTCCCATCTTTATGTCCTCATACACCAGAGGTTTTTGGTGAACATTTCCATCTCAAGTACCTCTAAGAACATGAAAGTGATAGGAATATTCGTAGTTGACGCAAAATTCCCTACTTTCTGAGAGGGATTGATTGACGTTTAAAGTTTGGCGTTGGTCGTTTGGTTTGGTTGCTACCTCCTTTACTTCTTACACCCCTCACTTTTACGAAATCCAAAAAAGTAGGGATTTTTTTAAAACAAAGTACCAAATTGGCTAGAAGAACTGGAATAATGAAGAAAAATCATGGTAAATCAATGTGGCCACGTAATGAAACCCAAAAACTGTGTTAGAAAGAGGTACCTAGCTCCAGGATTTGCCCTCTCCTCGCATCACTTTATTCGGAGGAGCTAATGCTATTTAACGAGAAACAACAAAACTACTGTCCTGAGCTGCTCCCTTGTTGCACCACATGAAAGAGTGATTTTTTTAGGGGCATACCTCTTCTAACTCAAAACCGACCTAGTTACCCTCTCATTGCTGCCAACCCCTCAATTCACGATAGGTAGATATTGGTTCAAAACGTCTAAAATCTTCATAATTCTCAAAATTGGACCTCTTTCAGGACTAGCTTTCAGGGAAAACTTAGTTGGCTTATACCTACTCTTGGAAATGTTCGAGTGTTTTGGGATTGACTCCACATTAGTTGAGTTACGATGATATCAATTATTGATATTACTTCATATAGTGTTTTATAATAATTTGGTCAATCAACTGCTCGAAAATAAATTGAAACTTTCTCAAAATCGTAAGTACTTTAAGTTGTTATTATGTTCTTTCTTACAGGTGTGGACATTGTAAAAAGCTGAAACCAGAATTCGAACTAGCTGCTGATCTTCTCCGTGAGAACGACCCTCCTGTAGAATTGGCAAAGGTAAAATGTTTTTTATTGTTAACTTATTTTTTCTTTATTGTTAGCGATTTGTTTTATTGTTTTTATTTTTTTTTAGATTGAATCATGCGGTTACAGGGTGTCCGCCAGTCAGGGAAAATCTGGGAAAGTCAAGGAATTTTGTGTGTAGGGAAATGTCAGGGAACTACGCTAAATCATAGGAACAGAACTTGAGCTCACACTAGGTATCAAACAATTCCTTTCGTGGAACAAGATTGTTTCCCCTTTATCAGGGATCCACGGCTTTATATTATGTGGGGTTGATTCCGATTGGTTGATATATACAGGAACTCTGCTACAGCCGTTGTTGTTTCAGTTACCTACTTATAGTATCAGTTTTGCCGATTCCCAAAACTGGTTCTGAACCTCTTAGCAAACTGTCATTACAGGCAGGCACCAACCGGACTGACTATTCATTACAACCATCAACATTATATCACTTACTTTCAATGAATAATGTGAATAATCGAATGAGCAACGTAAAAAACGAATGAATTAAAATGAAAGCAAAAAATGATTTAGTTATTCTGATATTAACTTCAATAGTAGAAACATACTTGTAGTTTTGAATAATAAATAACAAACTTGAAACTTTGTATGTATTCCCATGAAAAATACATGGTTTTTCTCTGGAAAACGCTGGAAAAATTGGGGAATTTCGAAATCTTGATTTGGCGGCCACCCTGGGTGAGGCCCATTTCCTTACTTTTACAACTGATGGACCTGTACCGTTGAAAATCTGATCGATTTTTGAAATTGTATGGTTTCAATCAAAATATGGTCCTCACCACATGATTCAGCGCCATGTATTCCCTTATGCTCCTAACATGGGCACATTTCGGTATTTCTGCTAATTTGTTATTTTAGGTATAGGAACATAGGGTATATTTTAGAATTATTGCATAATTTCCTCCTGAATATAGTTTTTGTTAGAAACAACCCATTTTTGTCCCAATGTGTGACTCAATGGTCCCCTGCATTTTACTTACTGATGTGCTTGGATAGTTGTGAGCCAATTTCGGGCACACGAGCTGTAGCTTTTTGGAGTTTCCTCTATGTCTGTCTACACAACAAGTTTGAGGTTTTTGATTAGGGGATACTCAACCTTTTTGGATAGTAGTAACTCACTAGGATTAACTCTTGAGTTCCTTCTCGAACCTCTATTGACTTAACATGTAGCGCTGGTAATGCAACCGTCCTGCTAACTCAGGCTGCACTGCAATTGGCGTTGAGTATACTAAGTAATCAAGAAATGTTACCTATGTCATTATTTCATCTCATGGTTCAGTTGAATTCGATTTTTTTTGTTTTAGGTTGATTGTACTGAAGGAGGCAAGGCTACTTGTACGGAATTTGGAGTGTCAGGTTATCCAACCCTCAAAATATTCAAAAATGGGAAAATTTCCAAAGAATATCAGGGCCCCAGAGATGGACGTGAGTATGAAAAACTGAGTTTCTTCACCGTTTCTACTATCATAACTAGTCACAATGAACTGATGTAACCATTTGTATCAAAGGTACAAAAACTACCGAAATCAACTTGCTGATCTTTTTGCAATCAATAGAGAGTTCCTAGGAGTGCTTTTACAGATACAAAGTTTCGCATCATGGACTGTCATATGGTATCGCTGCAGCATCTGTGCATGCACAACCATGCTGCAACGTTGTATCTCTTACGAAAAATTTGTTAAGATATAACAATTTGGATATTACTGAAAATTCGTATCAGTGAGGTCGTAACGCAGGGTTACCTCTACCACAGCGATAACAAGGCGCATTTTTCTCACCCTAGTGCTCAGAATACACTTGACAAAAAAATTAAACAATAATAATGATGTCGAGGTCTTTGGCAGACAATCAACCAAGATTGAATTAATTCAAGTATTCGTCCGTGATGAAAATTGTCACTTTAGGATACGACCCAAGGTTAGCTTCTGCTTTGCTTGCCCGAGCCAATACGATACAAAAAATAGGTACGAATCTTCGTATTCCTCTTGGGATCTTCTTGGAACTCTCTGTTAACGCTGACTCTCTTCACCATATCATTATTGGAAACTAATTTATTTCCCATACTATACTCCAGCTGGGATCGTCAAATACATGGCTAGTCAAGTTGGCCCAAGTGCCAAGGAAATCACTTCTGTTGAAGCTTTCGAAAAGTTCCTTTCTGCTCAAGACAACAGCGTTGTTGGATTCTTCAAATCAGCTTCTCCCCTGAAAGAAGCTTTCCTCCAAGCTGCTGATGGTCTCAGAGAGAAATTTAGATTTGCTGTTACTGAATTGGCTGAACTTGTCGAGAAACACGACACAAGGTAAACTACTAACTCTAATATTGTCTGCCATCAGCAAAAGGATATACTACGAATGAATGATTGTATGACATATTTGTAACTGTTTCCATATCGTGTTCTAATGGGTGCGAATTGTTTTTCTTATAACAGTGATGGAATCATCTTGTTCAGACCTAAACACTTGCAAAACATCTTTGAACCGAACCAGCTCAAGTATGATGGTGACAGCAGCAAGTCATCTTTGGAAGCATGGCTGAAGAAGAAGCAGTAAGTTTTAAACTCATACAAGTAGTGAGGTAAAAAAAAGTAGGATTCATCAGACATTGATCTCAAACCCACATTCGCAGTTCATTAAAAATTGTAAAGCTGGTGATAAGCAGTGATTTGATGAATGTGTTCCACTTTATAACATTGGAATTTTATAGCTTTCTAACAATTTCCTGATTCACCGTAAGTTAAAATTGGTGTCTGATTCACCATAAATTCAAAGTGGTGTCTTATTTATTCACCGTAAATTCAACCAAACATGTGGGAAGCTACGTGCTTGATGAAGTCAGGATATCTATTTGCTTCTGTATCTGTCTATCTAGATCTACGATGGAGCATTTGTAGAGAAAGTAAAGAGAACATTACCTCATTTCCCGTTTTTTAAGCTTTATCTGACGAGATATTAGTTTAGGCACTAAAGTCGTTTAGTTGTAGTTAGTACCTTTATCTTTAGTACCATTTACAGAAAAGTTCAGTCTACTTTCTTCTTGGATCATTTATCTTTTATTCTTGAACTTTGTTACCAGGCATGGACTCGTTGACCATCGTACTCGGGACAATACTGATGAATTCAAGAACCCTGTCGTAGTAGCATATTACAAAGTGGATTATGCTAAAAACGAGAAAGGTATGCTTCCTTTATTTGCTGCTCTTGCCATTTGGAGAGATTGTTGTATTAAGTCTGTTCCAAGCCTAGTGAATTCAGGTTAGGTCACACTGATAAATCTGCGCAGAACCTACTGCACACATGTAAAACCCAATCACTTCCCTGTTCCAAATATTTTTGAGTGTGAGTTCAGTTACTGATAAGAATCGAACCCATGTTCTAATCACGTCCTGAATGCAACCCAAGCCATAACTTTTTCTACTCAGCCGAGGAGATGGGTGTGGGATGGGGTGTGGGGGTTTCCCACAGGGAAACCTTTTGTAATCTCCTTATAAGTCCGCCTGCTCTTGCGCTAAACAGTGGGTAGAATCAAAGAGTTTAGAAGAGGGGGAAATTTTGAAGCAAGTAATCCCTAAAAGGAGGAGCCTGGAATCGCAGTGAAGAAGGGGGAGCCTCCAACACTGTTATAAACCTCTTCAAGCCTTTTACATTCATTGATGCCAAGTTTTAAGCTTTGTATGGTGCGATTTTGTACCAGTATTCAGATTTTCAAGAGTACCAATTCGCTTTTGAGTGGAAACTGATCAATTTCAAGTGCAAGTTTTTAAAAATTATTCCAATGAGAGTTTCGATAAAACCTATTGACTGAAGATAAGCCTACTGATTCTCTATTGATTGAAGTAATATTACAGTAGAGCGTCGAAAATCCGAACAACTGTTCTGCTGGCAGAAAACAAGTATCAAAGCTAACGCAACCAAAAATTAGCGACTTTTTAAATCTAAAATACTACATACCTAAGTGATTTTGTACAGTTAGGTTTACAGTGATTCTTTTTATGTACTGTAACTGTTCAGTGCTCTGTTCGTTTCCATTGTAGTATACATACATACATATGTACTACATGAAAACTATTTTTTTAATTTCCTGTACTGTATTCCAGAACTGTATTTTTAATTATGGGTCTAAGCGCCATTTCTGGGTTATGTTCGCACATCCGAACAAATCGGTAATCCGAACTACCTATGGTCCCAATTGGTTCGGATTCTCGACGCTCTACTGTAGATATCGATGCTCAAACATCGATACTAGTAGACAACGCAATCTCATTGGCTGTCTCGATCTGTGCCCCCGAAAGGCAGAGCATAGGGCGGACTCTTTGGTCCCGTCTTCTCCCTCCTTGTTATTCCCCTTCTATCCTTCTTCTAAACTCTTTGGGTAGCATGGTGGGAATTTATCTCTCGTTCATTCACCCATTCTCATATAACAGTAAGAGAAGGTTTTTGCGTGAAATTGAACCGAGATTTTTCTTCCGTGTTCCAAGCCATGCTGGGGTCAAGTCAACTGAACCCACATCCTATACAGCCCCCGCCGTTTAATTGAAACCCAAACTCTAACTTTTTCAACCCTTTAATTTTGCATGAAACAAACCTATTTTTGGTATTAAATCTAAAGAGTACTCGACTTGCTAGTCACGACGCATTCTCCAGTAAGGTACCAAAACGATTGTAAACCTATTTTTGATTGGTCTGTGCAATCCATATGCTCTGCATCCTCTAAAGCTTGGTCAGGGCCCATAAAAATGTTATCTGATCATTCTAGTTTGCTCTTAGATTCATCACCACAAGTGTTAGAAGTAGGTGAAAGCGATATTATGATGAGGATACTATGATCCCCCCCCCCTATTAGGTTGTTATCAGAAGCAATTTCCCCAGGGTCTAGGCTCCCAATGATTCTGAATCGTCTTGCTTCGAGTGTAGGGCACTCAAAAAGGAGGTGAAAGGCAGTCTCGTCCTCTTCACTACAGAGCCTGCAGGATGGGTCGACCGTGTAGGCCCTGATCCTGTTCAGGTGCTTTCGGAAGCCCCTGTGCCCAGTCACCATCCATACCAGGAGTCTCATTTACCTCCTCCGTAGTTCAGACGTGGTCAGGCTATTCCTCCTAAAGGCCGCTGCCATCATCTCCTTCCTGAACCTTTGCCCGGCGATGTTTACTCAATGCCTGCTGTGTTCTTCCATCACCTATTGCCACAGCGCAGTTCTAACCGAGCATTTAGCTATACCCAAGACAGTCTCCGGTCCCACGAAATTCAATGCTGCCCCGCAAACTTGTCTGCTTGTTCAACGAATGGGGGTTCTCCCTGCGTGGTTTCACACCACTGACACCAGCTCCTGCCTTCCCTTCCATTCTGGAGCCATCAGTGAAGATGACCATGTCCCCAGCATGATCAGGAGGACGTGTGAGAAATAAAGTCATCATTCAATTAATATTTATTTTGAGTTTACAAAATTATTGTGTAGGTTCAACAAGAATCGCTAAATAATGTGGATGGATAAGAAATTTTACCTGTATTGAAGGGTAATTTTTGTATTGGGAAAATTTTTGGGAAGTATGAGTGTAAAAGTATTGACACTACTCTCTATATCATTCGGTAAATGTCTAATGTGAAGTATTGATACAAATATTGGAAGTATCAAAGTTCCATTCATGCAGCATGAGTTCGTGAGCGAATTTTCAAAGAATAATTTCAACCGATTTTGTGGGTTTCTCATATGAAATTTCACGCTGATTCCAAATATACCATATATGATGGTATTTCACACCAAAAACCTCAAAAAACACGTTTTTTTTAGTGATTTGTGAAACTAAATTTTCAAAATTTCACCTCTTGGAGTACTCCAAAAATTCTGGCCAACGAACTCATCCTTACTTTTGGTATTATTGACAATTTAACATTTTTTTGTATTTTTATCTCGACTCCAGGGTCAGATATTGTCTGGAGTGACAGATATATATATGTGTGTGTGTGTATATACGAAAAAGTGTATATATATGGTATCTTTGTTTTTTCCAGGAACCAACTACTGGAGAAACAGAATTCTGAAAGTAGCCAAAAACTTTGCTGATGACTTCACCTTCGCTGTAAGCTCCAAGGACGATTTCCAGCACGAACTCAACGAATTTGGCTACGACTACGTCCCATCTGAAAAACCTATCGTTTTTGCCCGTAACAAGGACAACAAGAAGTTCTCCATGACGGAAGAATTTTCGTAAGTCGAATTTCAATTAAGTCGAAGGTGGGGTCATTATTTCAGAAGGTGAATCAATGCTGGTTCCATGACGTTCTAATAGTAGTCCACAGTCAGTGTCTAGACTGTTGATGGGTGAAATAGCAGTTTCCAATCTGTAGAATCAAGAAATATAGACTGGAGCAGCAGTCCTGAAATAACCAATATCCAAATTTAGTGGAATGATGGGGACTTGTGTTTTTGACTTCATTTTTCTTCGAGTCTACATTTAGAGCGCAGTAGGTACTGAGAAAGCATGAGCTCACGTCATGTTTGGGTCCTTTAAGAATGAATGACCCACCAAGTATAAACAATTTTGATAGAACAAAAATCGTTTGAAATGATTCTTTGAAAATTCGTTAATTGATTCAAGCTGCATGACAGGGAACTTTAAGGAATATTTCTGAATCATTATGGATACCACCACGCATTATTCGCTGTTTGGGTACCTCATTACTACCTGAGCACCATTGCAAACTCAACATTTCCAACTCCAACATTTACATAGTGGAGTGATGATGAAATTGTTGTCTCTTTACGTGATCTTTTTTTTTTTTTTCTCAGGATTGAAAACTTCGAAACCTTCTTGAAGAAGCTGAAGAACAATGAATTGGAACCCTACCTGAAATCAGAACCTATTCCTGAGGATAACACCAAGCCAGTTATAGTTGCTGTTGGTAAAAACTTCGATGAAGTTGTGACCAACAATAACAAAGACACTCTGATTGAATTCTATGCTCCGTGGTGTGGCCATTGTAAGAAGCTGACTCCTGTGTGGGACGAACTTGGTGAAAAAGTGAGTGAATAATTCGATTATTGGCACCATTATTATGCAATAAGTTTTACGATCTTCGTACTGGTTTGAGATATTCAGCAGCAAACTTGTACATTGGTACCTTTGGTATTAGGTTTGTTCCTACCCTTGCTGGTTCATGACCTAGTCGCCAGCAGGTTTAAACGTTCATGAACTCAACACAGTGGGCAATTTGAGGCTGTTCAGCCAGTCCTAGCATGGAGGTTGTTCATCAAATTGATCACACATTGTACCGGTGAACCCAGTTCAAACTTCCATGTTCTTATAAAGCTTGTCTTTCTGGAGGAGTAGGGTGATACTAGTGGAATCCAATACTGTACAGGATGGGTAATTATTATCTGCTCTTATGAGAAAAATATCTATGCATATTCAATCATCATCCATTATAAAAAATTAAAAATGTTTGAAAAATTTGCTTCTTGGAATTGAATAACACGGTGCGCGCATGGGTTGGAAATTCGCATTTTTGACCTCACATTCAGCTCTTTCATAAACCCCCAAGTGCAAACTCTAACTGGTTAAGCCAGGAAATAGCTGGAAACAGCCCACCCCCAGAAATTATTTTGGCGCTGAGGGTCACCCCCTGCCAGTAGAGGGCTTTGGTGACGTCATCTTTATTAATTTCGTGATCTAGTATTTTTCAACTCCCATTCTATTTTATACTAATATAAATTTCATTCTAATTATTAGAAAAAAACGTGTTTATTAATGTTTGCTAACCTGTAGGAGCCAGCCAATCAGAGTGTTTTATCATTCAACGTCATTGTGGATTCTTTTTTTTGTGTGTGTGGGGGGGGGGGGGG
>JAEMON010000001.1:71381730-71397455 GCA_030264115.1 Lygus lineolaris
CATTACAAACATTTTGAAGGCATTGCAATAGCTTCATTTTCTGCTGAAATTCGTTAATTAGGAATAGATACCTAATAGGTGAAAAACATACAGGGTAAAAACCGCCTTTTTTTATTTTTGAGATTTTTTCGTGTTTTCGACCTTAAGTTAATAGAATATCCATAACTACTAACGTCCTTAATTTGGTAATTGAGGATATATAAAATTTGAAGATAACGTTGGAAAGAGAGATTCTTCTTTGAGATAGATTCTTCTAAACTGTTACAGATTCAGTGGGAAAGAAATTGGACTAAAATGAGAGTTTTCTCAAATTTTCAAAATCACTATTTTTTCAAACGGCTCTAAGTCTCCGATGAAATGGGTGAATTCACGTGCAATTTTCAGAGAAAACTTTTTCAGAACCTTAGCCTTTCAATAGCGTCGTTAGTTTCTATTTTACTGTAGGAATTATGGGATAAATTCGAATTTGAATGTAAACAAATGTGCTGGTATGACCAAAATTAACTATTTTTCTTGAAAAATCATTTTTTCGAAAATCAATAACATCAATTTTCATTAGATAGATAATAAGCAAGGGAGATGGGAAATTTAACGCTCTTTCCAGCGGTATCCTCAAATTTGAATTTACCTGGTAGATTAAGGACGTTACGGCTGTTCTTAGTAACTTAAGGTGGAAAATACGAGAAAAATCGAGCGATCTGCTCAATTGAACCCTGTGTAATTTTGGTGATTATAACACGATAATTTTGTGGTATGTTGATGCTAAGGTGATTGGCCTTCCAAAAAGGCCTTATTGACGCATTAATTTTGCTTCCGAGTCTGCAGGGCAGTGGAAGCTTTGTTTTCACTTTCGAAATGAAAACAATTTTTGTGCTCCAAAATCAAAATTTCCACTCTAATTTTGCGTTTCAGGGCCTCCTGAACAAATTCGGTTCCGTGTCTGTCTGTCTGTCCACATTTCCTTGCAACAGCCATAACTTCCACAATTTTGATCCAATTTCAATCAAATTTCCAGGGATTGTGCGGGTCAGCTCCGTGATGGTCCCCTATGAATTTCATGGGCATCGGACTGTGGTTAGCGTGAACGCATGTGCAAACGTGAATTTCGTGAAACCCCGATATCTCAGTTCCTAGTTGACCTTTTTGCTCAAATTTGGAGGATATTAAATGGCTTATTCTAAGACAATCATCTATCAATTTCGTAACGATTGGATCAGTAATAGCTACTGCGCAAGCGCAAACTTGACATTTGTTGTTATAGACGTAGCTATGGAACAACTAGACCAATTTAAGTGAAATTTTCTGAGATTAATCGAGTTAGACCCTAGAGAGTCCACTATGAATTTCATCGCCATCAGACCACTAATAGCGTTTGCACATGCGCAAACGTGAATTTCCTGATACTACGATTTCTCTGTTCCTAATGGGCCGATTTCGCTCGAATTCGGAGGGTAGTTGCAGGTTGACCGTTACCTTCCGATTTCAACACGATTCTATCAGTAGTGCCTACTGCGCATGCGCAATTTTGAATTGAGTTTCATAGCCATAATTCCGGAACTCGAACAATTCTGATGAAATTTTTAGAGATTGTCCGAGATAGCCCCCACTCAGTCCCAAATTAATTTAATAACCATCGGACGATTAGTAGCGTGTGCGCATGTGCAAACGTGAATTTCCTGAAACTACGGTATCTCAGTTCGTAATGAACCGATTTCACTCAAACTCGGAGGGTAGATGGGGGCTGACCCAAGGACCCATGAATTTCATCACAGTGGATCAGTAATATCTACTGCGCAAGCGCAAACTTAGAGAAACGCCGTTTTCCCGGCGAATTTCAGCCGTTGCGTGAGGTTAAATGGCGGGTTAAAATCTGTTTTGCCCCGTGTTTTTTATTGTTCAAAAATAAAGATATTTAAATTTTTGGTTGCCCTACATTCTATCGTCATGAGCATGGCGAACCGGTGATTTCTAGTTTTCTAAAAATTTAATGGTGACATACTTTGAAGGCCAAGAGGAAGCTTCTGTGCCAGGTCCTTGGCAGTGTATTTTTAAATGATTTATTATTATTATCTTTTTGAATGATTATTTCTGTAATTTTATTATTATCCTTTTTTCTTACCTCAAATCCGGGCCCCCTCATGAAAGTCGAGCCCGGGGGAAACGTCCCCCCCCCCCCTTCTCTCTCTCTCTCTCTCTCTCTCTCTCTCTTGGGACAGGGCTGCGTATCGTCTGAATATGCCTTCGGGACAGAGGAAGACCGTACATAAGAAATTATTTCGCAATGTTGGTGAATTAATATCTTCTATCGGCCTTCCTTAGGTAGTTGTTTATAATATCGTGATTGGAAACCGCCGCGATCCAACGAAACGCTGCGTAGTGGCATACCTTCCCGTCGAGTGGAGATAAGAAGGTTTTACCACCAGACTTCTAAATGTGGGTTGTAACGACTTCTCACGATTCCGAATAACGCGAAGGAAGACGAGGAAAGTAACAAGTAACCTCACGTTCAATAATAGCAGGGATACAATTTTCAGGAAAATATTTGGAAAACCAATTGCCGATTCCAGAGTTTTTATGTAGCCACGAATTTTGAGGATCATTTTGTTCAATGTTAGTTCATTCTCTCATTCAGTAGCTTACTTGGAAAAATTGGGACGAAATATTTCGATTTGAAAAGCTCACATTTCGATGGGGGGGAGGGGGGGGGGGGGGGGGGGGGGCTCAAGTTACTTTAGGTACTTTGGGGACATTTTGCGTGGATTCCGGAAATACCAATTTATTCCTATGTTTAAGATGGCAATATACACAAAGACCTCAAAAAACACGTTTTAGCGAATTTTTGAAGAAAATGAAGCTATTGCAATGACTTCAAAATTTCAGCAGGTAATGCAAGTGTTTGAAAATTGTCTTCATGGAAATCAGTTTCAGACCATTCTAGAACGATTCCTGAAATTTTAGCACTTTTTCACATGTCTATTATGTATGTGTCACGCCTAGACGGTATCTGACCCTGGCACCGAGAAATTTCCTGTAAGAACTACCCAACAAATCGGTTAAAATTATTCTTTGAAAATTCGCTCATCAACGCATGCTGCATGAATGGAACTTTTTTGACCCCTTGGACTACTCCAAAAACTCTGGCTAACGAAGTCATCTTTAAAAAAATAATATTATTGACATTTCGAAATTTTTTTCGGATTTTTTAGATCGACTCAGGGTGAGATATATCCGTGGAGAGAAAATTTTCAAAAATGAGCATACTCAACATGTTGAGGCCATTGCAATATATTTTCTTCGAAAATTCGTTAAAACCGTTTATTGCGGATAGGTACTTGATACCTAAGTAAAAGTATGTAGGTACCTACCTAGTAGATGCATTTTCGAGAAAGTAGGAAGAACAGGTTTCTTTCTTCAATCTTGTGGGTTTTTTTATGTTTAGGGAGAAACTTCATATTCCTTGTGAAATACGAGTATTCATTCGTAATGAGGAATAGATTTTTTCAAATTTTGTTTGAAATAACTTGCTATTAGAATGACAGAAAATATATCAAGAGTTCGGTAAATTATTCAATTAATTAAGATTTAAATTAAATCCGTTACTTTTTGAAAATTTATCTAAGTTGGGCCCCCGTCATCTTAGTAATCGGTTCCTCAACTTAACCATTTCTGAGATCTCGACGTCTGAGTAGGAAAAAGATAATCGACCAGCAGTATTGGGCATCGCACACAGGAGTTCTCACACACAGACTACCCACACAAACAATATATTATGTACCGATACATGATGGTATAGACTAAGATATTAATTATTGGATATAATTATTTAATAGTAGACAATGTCATTAATTTAGTAACTCAGTAGAATGCAATGAATACCTACAACGGGTCATAGCAACCAAACCAATCAGTTATTCACAATTCAAATTACCGCAGATACGTACAGGGACTTTGTAAACAATGAGCCGTCGCATAGTTAAGAACAGTCTAGACTGTCTAGAGTCTAGAGAATGGGTTCCCAACAGGTGGTCCGCGAGCTGTTATCGAAAAATGTTTCGTCAGGAACTTGACTTTCAGTTACAGTTAGCATTTTTAATTAGCAGTTAGCAGTTTAATTATATTCAATAATTTAAATGCACTTTAAAGTCGATTTACACTTGTTCAATAAATTATTCAATTAAATGTGACAGCCGTTACAGGAAATCAATTATTACATATATATTATACAAGGTGTCACAGCTAATCCCCCCCCACCCTTAACTTTCTTAAAAAGCCATTTAGAAAAAAATTCAAATCGTAACCCCCCTCAATTTTTTCCGTGGAAGTCAAATATTACATTTTCGGGTGTTGTCAACTAGTATCATGCATGATGTGTTTTTCCACGCTGAATAGTGGTAATCTGATTTTTATTTAATTTAAAACAATTTTTTTAATACCAAATGAGCGTCCCAGATATTTAATTAAAGTGTGAAATTTCGAGGCTCAAAATCGAAGAATCAACATTACCACGTTATTCAGCGTGAAAAACACATAAACATCATGTATGATACCTGATAGTTTACTAGACCCAAAACCTTTGGTTGGAGCATTTTTTGAGCACTCAAAATTTTGTGTAAGTGGTCCTTTTTTCATGAAAAATCCGAGTCTGAAATTTAAAAAAATGGGGGTTTCTATTTGAAAAAACAAAGTTAGTGCGACTAAAGCGCCATAGCCTGCATCTGTAATTTTTGAATTCTACGCAAAAAATTAAGGGGGGTTACGATTTTAACAAAGTTATGAGGAAGGAGGGGGGGGGGGGGGGGGGGGGGACTATTAGCTGAGACATCCTGTATATTTATGTAAGGGAACGTAATATATTGGGGGGGTCCTTGAAACTATAGCGATTTTTTCGGGGGTACGATCAATCATATTGCAATGCGATCCTTTAGGATCGTGAGTAAATCAGTTCCCAACTACCCCCCGAATTTTCAGGAAATTGGATGTCAAGAACTGTAAATACGAAATTTGAAGGATTTTCAGATCCGCTTCATGTTCCCTAAAAATTAGTAAGAATCGGTTGAATAGTGTTGGACTGTTTGCATGTGACAAGGACTTGACCACTCGCAGCAAGTCCACCGATGGAAAATAATATTGTTCAGAAAGCTTTGAAAATCGAAACTGAACCGTATAATTTTGTTAATTCTGGCAAAATTGTAAGTCTCTTTCAATAGTTTACAGCTGGGGAACGACATCAATCATGAATGCACACAATAAATCTGGATATATGAATCAATTGGGTACTCACCGTTGAGGAGGTGAAGAGTGAAGATCAGCCGAGTCGATCGGAAGAGCTTCACAACAGCACAGGTGCCCTCGCAGCAATGGACGCTCCCAAACCCGCCACGTTCTGATAAAGGGCTCGATTTCGCTCTGCTGAGGGTCTCCTCCATTGGTTCCCCGATCGGAAAGGAGAACCCTCTTGGGTAAGAATTCATAATTATTCACTTACGAAATTCATGGGTAACGAGAAAATAAATAAATGCAATTTCTGCGCAAAATAACTTTTGAAAAACGTCTGCCAAGCTGGGTGGGCAGTACAGCTTCCTCACTTTAGTACCATGGCCGTATAGAATCAGTTAGAGAAAATTTCACCGAAATTGATCGAATATTTCATAAGTAAGTAATGGCTACTAAATCACATTTCACGTTTGCGCATGCGCGGTAGCTACTACTGATCCAATCGTGACGGAATTCATAGGAACCTAATTGTCGTAGAGTCAGTTCCCAACTACCCTCCGAATTTCATCGAAAACGGTCCAATAGGAACTGATATGAGAAACAGTTGTTTCAGGACTTTCACGTTTGCGCATGTGCTCTCGCTACTATTGGTCCGATGGCGATGAAATTCGTAGGGGACCGTCAATGGTCTAACCCGCGTAATCCCTGAAAATTTCACCGAAATTGGTCGAGTTGTTCCGGAGCTATCCCTGTGACAACGAATTTAAAGTTTGCGCACGCATACTGTTACTGATTCTAAAGTGACGAAATTCATAGGTTATCATCATGGAGTCAGCCCCAACTACCCTCCGAATTTGAGCGAAATCAGTTTATAAGGAACTTAGACATTGGAATTTCAGGATATTCACGTTACACGCACACGCTAATAGTGGTCTGACAACGATGAAATTGATAGGGGACCGTCACGGGCATAATCTCTGAAAATGTCATAAAAGTCGGACCATTCATATAGTTTTGAGAGGGACATGGAATTGACCACAGGCAGACACGGCACCAAAATTGTTCAGACAACTCTGAAACGTAAAAAGCAAGTGGAAATTTTGATTTTGGAAGAAGGAAGACGCAATTTTTTTTCATTTCTCGCACAAATGTATAGCTTCCTGCCTTCGCTAGTGAGGAAGCAAAAATATTATTTTATTAGAACACATACAGGTAGGTATTTTCTCTGTGATACCTATACTAAGTTTTTACGTCAAACGAAATAAATATGGTAAATTATTTGAAGCAAAATAGAGATAATACTGTAGGTAATTTGGGATTTTGTGGGTTATTTATTTACTATTTACTATAAGATCAGCTCAGTAAATAAATAGCCCACAAAACCCCAATATAAACCACTGCTACTTGGAACTGAGGGCAGACCAAATAACGTCAGTTCCACGCATTGTAGGTAAGAGGTTTTGTTGCTCTTTCGGTATTATAATTCCTCTTCATCCTCTGCTTCATCTGCTGATCCTTTCCTCTTAATTGTTCCAGATCTTATTTTTCAATTTCTTAATTTTCTATCGTAGCCTAAAAACGTTGCGAATTATTACCCAACGGTTTATTATTTTTCTCTACAGATCACCCATCTGCTAAGATCCCATTGGTTAATTAATCCCTCATAATGTACTACGTATTAGCCCAATACACTTTTCGGTTTTGTGATAATTGATTTTATAGTAGGTAAGTATCTACCGTAATCACGAGGGTCACATTCATTATTTCTTAAGTCTCATACCTAATATTATTATTTATTATCACCCGAGAGTTGTAGGTCCTTCAGGTAATTCAGTAACTAAGAAAGCCTATTAAAGTAAACAAGAAACTTCCTTCGGTGAAATTCAAAGATCGCCCATCTACAAAGATCCTATTGATAAATACTTACCTACCTTTTAAATATATCTCGAGGTTCAAAATTATTTCCTGGGGACAATGAGTAAGTACCTACTTTAATTATCATTATTTGAGAATTCATAACGAAATTCTGTAGGCAAGGAGGCTCCTAAACCAGAAACTTGGTTCGGTGAAATCGAAAAAAAAGTTGCATTTGATCAGCTGATCTTTGAAAGGGGATTCGGCCTACTCGGGAAGATTTGCGATTCACACTCGTCTCTGCTCTTTTTTCCTTTCAATCGTCAAGTCCTTACAGGGAATGAACGGTTGGTCCTAAAATGCCCTGCAAAGTCTCATTCGACGCTAAAAATTGTGTTCTATTCGGAATCGATGGAAAAAATATACCTTCCTCATTGAAATTTTCGTGCTAGAGCGTTTTGAAAATTGCATCCCTCATTTTCTACCCCTCGGAGAAGACTAACAGCTACGCCAAGCTTTGGGGCACAACTAGGCCCCAAAGGGGCAGATTTGTTATGTTTTCAGGTCTATTGCAATAAAGCAATAGGTAATTCGAGAGAAGCTTAAAATAAATCCATAGAAATCGAATTTCTAGGAACCATCAGTCTTCAACAAAGGGTGATACAGGTTGACGGTGTAATTGGTATGAATCTAGGTAAATAGCTCAAGTACTGGAGGTATAAATAGGGGTTTGAACAAAAATAATATTGGTTTTTATAACTTTAATGCTTCATCAGTTTATATATATGATAATAGAGTAGGTAATAGTTGTACTGTACTTAAGTGTACATAATATCAAGTACCGAGTTCATGAAATAAGTACTTACATTGGTAAAAGATAGTTATAATGTGTGCTTAATATAAAGTTCAGTATAAATGTCTTTATTTTTTTCCATCAGTTTCAAAAGTATTATTTGTAATATTGCTTTTAGTTGCTATGAATGGTAATTGATACATCACATTACCGAAGGTTATATTATTAGGTACCTACCTAGTTTGCAAGAAGTTCCAGTCATACAGCATGAGTTGAAGAGCGAATTTTCGATTTTTGTACTTCAGTTTTTCAAGATAGTTTATGCATCATCCTTATAGGAAAGGTTGTGCTGATTCTGGATATTATACCAGATCTTCCTCTGGTGTGTTCTGGTTGGTGAATTTCTCAAAAACCTATGAACACGTTTTTTGTCCCTTAATTTTCAAAATTTGACCCTTTGGAGTAGGTACTCCAAAAATTCTGGCCAACGAACTCATCCTTCCTTTTGTTATTATTGGCATTTTGAATTTGTTTTCGTTTTAGCGAATTTTCGAAGAAAATGAAGCTATTGCAATGGCTTCAAAATTTTTGTAATGCAAATTTTTGACAATTTTCTTCATGGAAATCCGTTCCAGACCATTCTAAAACGATTCCTGAAATTTGAAAATTCAGTTTCAAAAATCGCTAAAAAACGTGTTTTTTAGGTTTTTGGTGTGAAATTCCATCTTAAACATAGGAACATTATGGTATATTCTGAATCAGCGTAAAATTTCCTATAACAATCACCCACAAAATCGGTTAAAATTATTCTTTGACAATTCGCTCACCAACTCATGCTGCATGAATGGAACTTTTTTGGATGGCTTATGGCTAGAAGTCGTCAGGAGTGATGCAAACTTACTTACATATATGTAAATGAAAAAGTTTTAAACTTTGGCAATTGTTTTAGAATGGCCTGGAACGGATTTCATTGGAGAACATTTCAAAAAATTTGCATAACTACAGTTTCAAGCCATTTTTAAGCTTCGAAAATTGGCTAATAACTTTTTAAATATCTCTACCGGTGGAAAGATGATAGTAGGTACAGATACAAGCCATGAGTCTGAAGGACACTTAATAAATTACAATATATCTGTCACTTGAATGATAGAATATAATTGAATGATAGGTACAGTAGAATATATCGTGCGCTTCAATGGGTGTTTTAAAGAGAGTTTCAGAGATAATTATGCCTCTGTATGCAACAAAAGGTCCCAAAATTTCGGTAGAGCGAATGTCTTCTGCATTTTTTGTTCCACTTGGTTCCTCCTTCTTCGGATGCCAGAGCAGTAGTTTTTTCTGTAAGTAAAAAAAAAAAAAAAAAAATCCGTTAGTTTCCAACGTTTTATTAAAACATCTGGATGTGGAGTAATCCATGGATAAGGAAATAAGTGGCTCGGCCCTTCATTTATTTTATAAATATATAACTTATGCTCATTGAGCTATTATCATGATAAGTGACATTATTATTTTCTTCTCGGAAGTGCACGATAAAAATAAGTTCAAAAGAGCTTGGAGTCGAGAAAATATGCCTTCTGTGATTTTTTTTACAGAGATTTTTGAAATCGGAAATTAACACTTTCAGTGCGGGAGCCAAAATTGTGTCAACCTACCACCCTGAACTTTTTGAGCGAAATTTGAAATTTGAGCGAAATCGGACCATTAGGTCGCGAGAAATTGATATTGCAAGGATTTCAAGTTTTGCGCATGCGCAGTTGATACCGCTGATCCGATCTTCATGAAACTCGTAGGGTATTATTGACCCTTTGATCTTCAAATATCCTCCAAGTTTGAGCGAAATCGGACCATTAGGTCCCGAGAAATTGATGTTTCGAGGATTTCACGTTTACGCATGCGCAGAGGCTAACATTGGTTGGCTGGTGATGAATTTCATAGGGGACCATCTAGGGCCTAAGCCGCGTAATCCCTGAAAATTTCATCGAAATCTGATGGAAATTGCGGAAGTTATGCGTGTTGCAAGGATTCCCGGACAGACAGACAGACAGACCGACAGACACGAAACCAAAATTGTTCAGGAAGGTCTAAAACGTGAAATGCGAGTTGAAATTTTGATTTTTGAGGCAAAAAATTTTTCACTTTTGTGTGAAAAGTGGCAACAATGCTTCCGCTACCTTGGTAGACTCGGGAGCAAAATTGAGAACCCGTTTGTTAATTTTCTGGTGGTACTCGTATTTTTGTAGGAGCCTACTGTTTTTCCGCATTCAAACTTGAATTTCTCCATTAAATAGATAAGGAATTCCAAAGTTGACGATACCATTAGAAAGCTGATTAAATTTGCAAGTTTTCCTGAAATTTGACAGATTCCAGCACAATTTTTGGAAATTCAGTTCACGTACAAGTATTTTCAGAAACTTGATGTTTTTTAAATTGTCAATGCTTGAACTGCAATTGCGGTTCTTGGGAGTTCATTTTTGATTATGAATGTGCGTATATGAATGTGAAATAGCCTTATAAGAAATTTAACACTGAATCCGAAAATGTGGTCAAAAGTAGAATAGAATTGTTCATAAGTGAAGGAACGTGGATTTATATGGTGAAAAACGTGGTTTTTTGAGAAAAAAACTTTGAAAAAATCATATCTTGGGAACGGATTGAGATAGAAAGGTGCGGTTGGCGGGGTTCTACTCCATTTTCAGTCTAGTTTTACCCATTTTTTTATTTACAACAAGTGGAAAACACCCTGTATACTACCAAAAGGATCGTTAAGGCTCGGTTTCTTAAATTGTTTCTCTGAGGTTGATTAACTACTGTATAAAATAAGGGAAACAAAAGTCAAAATACGCTAAGCAGTCATTTTCTGAGCTTTTCACCACTTCTTGGTCAGTCTAAAACTAGTTCCAAGATGTACGTCTCCTCAGCGTCAAAAGACCCTGCAAGAAGGAGAGGGAAAAAGTCTGCTATGTTGAGTCCGACGTATCTCCGATAGCAATCTATTTTCTTCGAGTCCAGTTTCGACTTTTATTTTTGATTGCCAACTTGAAATTCGATTCCAAACTCTTATTTCGGTTCCAAACTTTAGTAATTTTGTCATGTGCACGAATCATTAAAGACCAACAACGGATGAGGTACGTGAAGCCGAAACGGGAGACTCGTGACAACTTTGTGGAGCACCGTTTCTTCTTCAAGAGCAAGAAACACTTTTATTGGTATTTAATCTGTTACTTTAATCCTTTCTTTTTAGAGTCGTGCGTATACTTGTCCAGGGAGTATGGCCTTCTTTATTTTCAATTGATTGGATGTGTTTCACGATGGATACATGATATTACTCTTAGCATGATATTGGGTTTAGAGGAAATGTCTAATGATAACCTCCCATTGTTTGCAGGGATCTCAGATCCATGATAGAAATTTCATGAACGTGTTAGAGAAGTTGAAATCTGGATGTTAACATTTTTCAAAAGAGAAACCCTATGTTTTGTTGCAGATTAGATTTCTTGACCCGTTATCGTCGAATTTTGAGGGTGAAACTACGCTAAAAATCTGTATCTGCATGCGCATATTGTATACTGTGGATGCATCAAACCACCTAACTTGATTTCGAAGTATTTTTCACGCTGAATGACTTCGCCAAACCAGTAATTTCTTCTAAATTTTCTGATATTTTTGTAACAACGCATTGAAAAGTCTGAATAAATATTTGTACTCTTACCACCTACAAATAGGTAGGTAATTTATATTAGAAATAAATGGAGGGTATAAGGGAAAACCCATCGGGGTTCACCTGGGGTGGTTTGGAGAGAAACGGATTTGAAAGCAATAACCGTTTAAATATTAGAAGAGCCCATGAACATTCAAAAACTTCTTGTTGGATGATCGGTTAAGTATGAAAAAATTCAACCGAACCGTTTCCAGAAAGGTTTTTCCATGTCGGGTGGCATTGAGTTTTTCCTTAAGGTTTTCCCCCTGGACCCTTCAATTTATTCGTATTACTATAATGGAAGAAAAGTTAATTGGACATATCGCTCCATTTAGTTTCAACTTGGGTACCTAAGAGAAAAAGTGCTGGGTTCATAGGGGAGAGGCACCCAAAATGAGGAGGTTATATTCTTTTTTAGGGTAGAGTTCGTGTTTTCCGAATCATTGAAACTATTTTTAGTGTATAACAACAATAAGACAGTCTCGCTACAAGACAGACTCGGTAAGTGATCCGAAATCGTACATAGAACGATCAAAAGCCTCTTTTTTGCGATTCCCATATGGATGATATCAAAATCATGTAACACAGGTCCTCCACACAGCATAACATGATGTATATACTCTGTTCCTCCTTTTCAACACAATAGGGCTGCTATAGCCGGTTAAAAAAAAATCATCCAATTTTCCAACAAAACTTAAGAAATATGTTCTACGACTTATTTTGTCAACGGCGTTGGCCTTCAAGGTAGCTCACTTGTTGCGAGATCGAAGGGATTACTGTCAGTCGAGCTTAAAGATGGGTGATACTGTGAATTTTCAATAATAGTTTACAGTGATACTGCTACTGAGAAATAATATGGTTCAGTAATAGGTGATTTTTGTAGCAGGGTGATTGCCATGGAAGGAGGAACCGTACTTCCATGGTCATTTTTCACCTTTGGTTGTTCAGAGCCGTTAGCTGCTCACTTCTTTACAAAGTAACTTACAACAGAAGCTTTCACCCTTTTTCATTCAGTTGCCACTATTTTTGCTTTCCTCATCAAATCTAAACGTAATAAACACGTACAGGGTAGGTGAAATTCAAAGCTATTCTCCAAATGTGTTTAAGTTCACTTCACATGTTGGAAAAAGCATGGAAGCATAAATACCTACTTGGCTGTAAATGGAAAAGAGTGATTTGTGATGTATGTAGCCATTGACCTGAATAAGAACAGCCAGGCTCATGGAAGTTGAAAGCCTTTTTACTTCCATGGCTTTAAACCTTCCCTCACGTTTGCGATACACTGCTACTTTTGAAGCAGGGCTTTTCAGATAGCAGGTGATCCCCTAATTCCAGGGGGTCTTACTTTCAGGTAATAGGTGATTTCATCAGTGAAGTGATTTCCGTCCTCTATTCGAGCTGGAATCTCCCGGCTTTGCCCCTCATCTTCCTAAGGTCCTTAGGAAGTCCCTCCTAGAGGTCCTTAAGGTCCCAAGGTCTTCTTCCTAAGGTCCTTCTTCCCAAAGAAGGAAAGGAGGTACACTCCACCTCAACTGCCTACTGGTTGGGAAGCCAGTTAGTTCCCTTTCGTATTGCGCCTCATGCGGATTGTTGAGCATCCCAAATAGCTGTATTCGCCATTTTTCCCAGTAGGACTTCAGTGATTGTTTTATCATATACCGGGTTTGGAGGATCTTCGCTGGAAAAGCCCCTCAAACTACATTCACCCCACTGCAGTCTCTTCGAGGTAATTTGATATTCATCTCTTTTACCAACTCTCTACCTAACATACATCAATCGAACCAAAATTCGATACCCCCCTTACCCCCTGTTCTGGATATATTCATGATGGGTTTAGCTTACCGAAGTGTCTCTTATTCGTGATTTTGGAGCCTACTACCCTCGAACTGCCTTTGAACAACTTTCGAACTACCCTTGGACGTCCTAAAGACTTTGGAAACCAGCATCTCCCCCTCCAGGAGCACTTGGACCAGGACGGCAAAAATTTCGTTGTTTCCGGGTATCAAACGCCCAATTTCCCCCTCTCTAAACACCGATTTTTATCAATAAAATTGTTTTTTCTTACCATACTCAAAGCATTTTGAATAGAGTAAAATATTATAGAAGTTATTTTTAATGTAAGGCTGGCCACTCAAATATACCTACCATTCAACTAGAATACATGAATAATTTTGAAAATTTATTAAAACTAAGATTGGGATTGGCAATTTTGTACACCCCTATGGACTCCTCCCACCGCCTACTTGAGTTGTGGCTTTTTTGAAATTTTATATTGTAACCGTAAATTTTGTGGAAACTTAGTCCAGATTTCTGGATCAAAGACGAACGTCTCCACCCCGATTTCTACTATAGGGAGTGGAAAAGTCCTCCCTCCCATAGGTACCCGGATGTTAGGAGCCTCTGATCTACCTTCTATTCAAGGTTACTCTTTTTCTCAAACCTGAATTTGAATCCTGGGTTGGGAGGAATTCCTGCATTTCGGATAATAGTCGGGAGAGTTCTTGAGAGTCTTTTGCTATGCTGCAAATTTCTTCTTGGTTGAAATCAGGAGCTATGGTTTTGCACAGGAGTATTTGACTGATGACGTTCCCAAGGTTCGAAGGGCCCGCTCGGTTTTCTGAAACAGCGCAATTATTACTAGTTAGAAGTTATAAATAATGTAGGAAGCAAATTTTATAACTGTAACAAAAAGTTTAAACTATCCGACCTCCAGTCACAATTCGAGGGAAATTTCGTGTTGTTATTTAGGTGCCAAACAACACACATGATGACCTATCTAAATTATTCGGATTTTCTTCAGTTTCTTTCTACATGTAAATTTCTGCGTCGGAGACAGTGGTGAAATTAGTTCTGATGTAAAACGAAAGGTAGCGTTAATATCTGCAGTTTTGTTATCATATCCAATGAAGAATGATAATCGATCTCATCCTATCAAGAACCCTAAAGAGCCACTTTCACACCATGCCGAACCCTCACGCATCAGCTCCGTCATCAAAAAGTTCCATTCATGCAGCATGAGTTGATGAGCGAATTTTCAAAGAATCATTTTAACCGATTTGGTGAGTAATTCTTATAAGAATTCCACGCTGATTCCGAATATACCCTATGTTTATATGTATAAGATGGTAATTTACACAAAAAACGCGTTTTTTTTAAGCGATTTTGAGTCTAAATTTTCAAAATTTGAACCCTTGGAGCACTGCAAAAATTCTGACCAAGGAACTCAACCTTTCTTTTGATATTATTGACAACTCGAAATTTTTTCGGATTTTTAGCTCGATCTGATACGGATTTCCATAAAGAACATTTTCAAAAATTTGCATTATTAAAAATTTGAAGCCATTGCAATAGCTTCATTTTCTTCGGAAATTCGCTAATAAGTACAAACATAATACAGCGTCTTCAATGAAATTCCATTTCATAAATCATTATTGTATGACGTTTTTATCACGATTTGAATCTAAGTATTTAACAAAAATATTAATGAAACTTATATAAATTATGCAAATCGTCGAAGAATCGGTTAATGAACCTGTTGAAATTATTTTTGAAAAAAATCAAGCCAACGGAACGCTTACAATAAGTTTTTTGCGTCTTTAAAGTAGAGAAAAGTGGTATGGGTCATGATTACCCGATATGAGGCGACAATGAGGGCAATATTGAACTCCTGAAGACGGATCAAGATGACCTCATCAATACATAACAGGAGTGGTTTGGGTGATTGGAATATTCAGCCATTAGGTCATACGTATAAGACAATTATTCTTTGTGAGTAAATGAATATTACTCCACATAAAACTATTCATTCCAAACTACTCACCGAAATAGCCGGACATGTCCATTGGAATGAGTTGCACGAGACGACTGCATTTGGCCAACTCTCTCAAAAACAGCTGGCACATGTAAAACACCAGAATCAGGTGCGGGTTGTCCACTGGTATACCTTCAGCTACAGCACTGAAACGAAAAGGTAAGGTAATAAATTAGATGGAATCGACAGTTTATGAATATTGATGATTGACACCAATTGCCTGGTACAAAGGGACCAAGAGGGGAAAATTGGAAAAATGGCAGTTTAAGGCCGGAAGCTTTACCATTCGGTAATGATTTTCTAGTGTGAAAGTTGTTAAGGGGCCAAGGACCCATGTGATTCAGTTTTTCACATTT
>JAEMON010000001.1:71410432-71426728 GCA_030264115.1 Lygus lineolaris
CCTTCCGGTTGAAATCGACTGTCACCAGCTCTTGATCTACAAAGACATATGGCCGTTTTCGCACTTCTCCAAAAAGAAGTATTTTCATCTTCGACACACCAGTCACACTCATAAACATGATTTTCTGCAGTAGAGATAAACAGAACAAAAGATGGCTAAATCAAACGGGGCGCTTGACGCGTGCGGCGACAGCAAAAATCAAACCAGAGCGTTCAACCCCAACGCGTCGACACGCGGGCGAGGTCACGTGACAATTTGTAGGGTTTTCATTGGTCCGCTGCGTTCCATTACGAACTGAGATATCGTCGTTTCAGGAATTTCACGTTTCCGCATGCGCACACGCTACCAGTGGTCCGATGGCTATCAAATTATTAGGGCACTATCTAGGGGATACCCCGTTCAATCTCTGAAAATTTCACCGCAATTAATAGACTAATTCCAGAGTTATGGCGATGAAATACATTTTAAAATTGCGCATGCGCAGTACTTATTATGGATACAATAGTCTCTGAATTAGAAGGTAATGGTTGCCTTCAACTACACCCCGAATTTGAGCGAAATCGGTCCATTACAAACTAAGAAATCGTAGTTTCAGGAAATTCACGTTTGCGCATGCGCAAACGCTATTAGTGGTGTGATGGCGATGAAATTCATAGGGTACCCTCTAGGGTCTAACTTGATTAATCTGAAAATGTCACTGAAATTGGTCGAGTTGTTCCGTAGCCACGTCTATAACAACCAATTTCAAGTTTGCGCTTGCGCAGTAGCTATTACTGACCCAATCGTAACTAAATTAATAGATGATTGTCTTGGAGTCGGTCATCAACCATCCTCCAAATTTGAGCGAAATTGGTCAATTAAAAACTGAGATATCGGGGTTTCAGGAAATTCACGTTTGCGCATGAGCTCACGCTACCCATAGTCCTATGGCGATGAAATTCATAGGGGACCATGACGGGGCTAACCGGCACAATCTCTGAAAATTTAATCGAAATCGGATCAAAATTGTGGAAGTTATGGCTGTGGCAAGGAAATGTGGACAGACAGACAGACAGACAAACACGTACCTAACCAACTTTGTTCAGGCGGCCCTGAAACGCAAAATGCGAGTGGAAATGTTGATTTTGGAGCACAAAATTTTTTTTCATTTCGAAAGTGAAAACAAAGCTTCCGCTGCCTTGTAGTCTCGGAAGCAAAATGTAGTTTCAAGAAAATCGGCCTCAACGTTATTCTAAACTCTATATTTTGCCTCATATAACTGAACTATGTATTCTGGGCAAAACTTATCCTTTCTGATAGCTCTATTAGTACCTATATTTATTCTAAGTTGTCACGAATATATCTTTTTCAAATGTTTTCATTGATTTACCACTCTATTAGTATTATTGCCAAAATTAGTACTATAGTCAAATTCTCAAACAAGTTTTGAGGTTTCTTGGTATGTCGATGTTTTCGAAATTTTTTGACATATCTCTCCAGAAATTGACAATTAAGTATTTTTATGTGCTTATAGACTTTGGTAGGTAGTAGAATGTCCTCTTTCGAAAAAGTGGCTAACACATGTAATGTAAATCCATGGATTACTCTAGACTAGATGTTTTATTATTATCAAACTTGATTGGGAGGAGACTAAATTTGAATTAAAATACCGTAGTGTTGGCAGTCCTGTTTCGTCTTACAGAATGATTTTATCGAAAGAGGAATTTCATTATTGCTAATACGTTTCGACATTCGGTTGGGTCAAACAGAAAGACCTATTGAAGAAGACGAATTTTCTGAAGATTTCTGAAACTTTTGGACGTTTGAAGATGGAATACTCACATTCTGGGAGAAACAAGTAGCTTCATCTTTCAACGAATAACAGATGCATTGTTATCTGAGGAGGAAAAACCCTTGGCCAGTTGGACCGGATCCAGGAGCCCAGACCTCACTGAAAGGGAGTAAATAACGTGATTGAAAGCATATTTATGAGGGTCTCCTCTATCTCGGAGGTGGAATGCGTTGTATACCCGAGCGCACTGCTACGTCCACAATTTCGTGTCTAGTAATGCCAAGGAGTTTCTATACGACGTTCTCAACCTCAACTATTGAACCGATCAATGGAGGAGCTCTTTGGAGTTATGGTGGAACGATATTGAGCAAATTCGTCTGCCTAATCGGGCCAGCAGTATAGCATCTATCGTAACACAGGAGCATACAATCCTCATCCATTTTGACTTAATGAGCAGTGGCGACCACTGATCTGATCACAATGATATAAGATCAAGGGGGGGCCAGTCCCCAACTATTCTCCGAACAGGGTGTGCGCATGGTTCGGGAATTCGAATTTTTGGCCTCTAATTCGGGTTAAGCGCTCTGAAAAAAATGTTCCATTCATGCAGCATGAGTTGAAGAGCGAATTTTCGAAGAATAATTTTAGCAGATTTGGTGGGTGATTCTTATAGGAAATTTCATTCTTGCTTTTCCAGTTAATGGGGTTTGATTAAAGCAGTATCTACATGTAACATAAACTGTAAGAATTTGATGCATTTTCAAAGTTCATGCAACAGCAGTGCTAAACAGTATCTGTCAGCACTTGGTCTCAGTGGGGTTTGTCTGGTAGATATTGAGAAAATACTGATTCTAGAAAAACCCAAGAAATACCTTATGGCTCCCATCGATGTATTTATAATATGCAGGTATTTATGTAGGATCAACAACCGAGTGGCGATGGTTTTCGAGGTGAAACTAGAGACTGAGGAAGAATACCGAAATGCTAGATTAGGGTATATTACACAAACTACGGTTCAAGTTTATCGGATATAATGAGTTAATATCAACTTAAACTCACATTTCCTTTACTAGGTATTTACTGTGAATTTTCCTTTTCTATTCCCATTTATTAAATTCACTAAGGATCTCATAAAATATACAATCATCGTCATTGGCCAAAAAACATATCCCGGGCTCGTAAGAGTGCCGAAAAATGCCAAAAGTAGCTCGAAAATAACATCTTTTCTACTTTCTTATCTCTTAATTTCTGGTGTTCAACGGTATTCCATTTTTATAAATTCCTAGATCTATGGTTATGAACCGAAAAGAAAAGGAAAAAGAAGTGGATGCAACGGGAGTAGGGATCTATGGTAGGTAGTAAATCACACTTGCTGGGAATAACAGAAAAAATTATTAGGTATCTATACAGCCAAATTCAAAATTCGTCTTTTCTTCCATCGCGTATTCTCTTGAATTTTCTTCCCCATCATTTATCAAATCCTTTGAAAAAATCATTGGACACGAATTTTTTAGGTGACAAAATACGGGTTGAAAATATGGACCACCCTGTTCAACGGGGTCTTCTGGTCGAGGTATCAAAACTCACGAATTTCCTTCTGGTTGGAGCCGCTTGGTGGACAGTGTCGTTTGATTAGTGGAGGGGGAATTCGCAGCCACCGACCCTTCCTGCTCTGCCATCCGTTTTCTGACACCCAAATGGGAAAATCTTCATGAAATCCACTTCTTATCGAATAGATCCTTTGATGGCATGAACCACGTTATACACCTCAAATCATGATCATTGCTCAATGGGGCACAATTATGGTATGAGAAACCATTTGTGCTGGATATCTAATTTATTATCTTTCTACACCTTAGGAAAAAACTGAAAAAATGGGGGGAAAGTTGCTTTTTGGACCAAATAGAAACAACTGAAGAATTGGATCAAATAAATGGTGATTTGCTGAGAGCCAAATTTTTTTCATCGTTCCTTTGTGTTTTCCCCCAAAAATTAGTTAAATACATTAATTAAAAATATTTAGGTACCTGATTTATTTTTTCAACCATTTCTATTCATGTTTTTTTCAGAAAATATAAGTTCACGAACTAGGTTTGTTCCATTTAAAATATAGATAAAGTGGTGGAATGGTTTGTAATTGTAGAATGTTACCTTCTAATTTGAGGAAGGAGGTGCTGAGCGGTGTTTCTGCAGGCGTCCACGCACATTCTCCGAAGTTTCCTGATCTTCTCCCTCAGTTCCGGCGAGTCTCGAGATGTTCCGATGTGGATCAGGAGGTCCCTGAAGAGGGCCAGCTGGCTGTTGATCTCCGTGATCAGCTGGAACACCTGTGATACGCAACGAATCGCAGGTTGGTTATCGTACTTTAGCTGGTTAATCCGTGCGTTGCACGGGATAGGAGTGATAGTAGCGGTTGGGGTATTGTATAAGTAAACCGAATGATATATACACCCCCTCCCCCCCCTGACCCTGAAATCGAGATACAAAATCAAAAAAAAAAAAAAAAAAAAAAAAAAAAAAAAAAAATTCAAAATGTCAATAATATCAAAAGAAAGGATGAGTTCGTTGGTAAGAATTTTTGGAGTACGCCAAGGGGTGGAATTTTGAAAATGTAGAGTAAAAAATTGCTAAAAAACGTGTTTTTTAAAGTTTTTTTTGTGTGTAAATTACAATCTTGAACATAGGAACATATGGTATATTCGGAATCAGTGTGAAATTTCCTATAAGAATCACCCACCAAATCGGTTAAAATTATTCTTTGAAAATTCGCTCATCAACTGATACCTACAGCATGAATGAAACTTTATTAGTGTAAGTAGCCAAAAGTTACTACGAAGAAACGTAGTATCAAACCTAGCGGTATATATCACCATTATATAATATATAGCACCATTAAAGAAAAGGATGATATTCGAGGTCACCAATATTGACGCAATCAGGGGTAAAATTTCAACTTTAAAGGTCAAGAATGGTAAACATTGGTACTTTCGTATTGCCACTAAAATGCTTGTATTCTCTTCAAAATTTTCTTCTAAGGTGATAATTTCAGGCACTCACGCTGAAGTATTGATTGACAGATTTCTTCAAGAAATCCTGAAACGTGATTTTCAATTTCGGAGGACAAGCATTTTTTACCTCCCAAAAAAAAGGTTCTGTCAAAGAAATCCGGGAGTTTAGTTGAGATTTTGCTACCTTGGCGGACTCAGGAGCTAACCCGACTAACTAAATTAAAAGGAAGGTTAAGGGGGGTGGGGGGGGGGGGGGGGGGGGGGGGGGGGGGGGGGGGGGGGGGGGGGGCTTAATAATGTAAATCTTTGAATTTCGTGAGTTAGTAGGGGGCACTTAAGGTCCCACTCACAGTACTTCACGGTGCCGCTGAATCACAATTTACAAGCGAAGTAATCGACGTGTGTAATGAGGCTTCGCTTCGAGTTGAATAACTAGATTAATTCCATGAATTGTCGAGAAGTTACACCTCTGAATACCTAACTGGTTGAAAGCCGGCAGGCATCTCGCAGTTTGGGGACAACTGCTTGGAAAGACGACAAAGTTCCTCAACTTGTGCTCTTGATGTAGTTAAACTACTCCCGCGATTGTTGAGATGGTGTAGGCAGGCTCATCCAATGGTTATAATTATAACACTTACCCATCACAATTAATTGAGACGAATGTGAGACTAGGAGTCCAAAAAATCAAATGAAAACCGGGACAAAACAAAATCAACAAGCTTTCAGTTGGCAACACGCAATTTACTGGATCTAAAAGCGGCTGTATAAGCAATTATACGTTCATGTATAGAACATTGATTACACTGCTAGGCCATATGAATGCTAGAAACCTACGAGGGGCGTCCAGAAAATAAGTTCCGTTTATTTTTCGAGCTGCTCCCACGTTCTTGATCTGGTGAAACTATACTAATAATGTGTGTACGCTAACTAATTAAGTAGTAAAACACTACATATTATGCAGTATTTTTCTACATAATCCCCAGCGATCTCAATACATTTCGAATCGTTACCTCGCAACGAGCTTTGAAATCTCCTCCTTGTAAAAACTTGCCACCACCTTCCTTGTCAGTTCTGGAGCGTTTTCCCGATAATTCCTCCTTCATTTCGGTAAACGGTTCATTTCAAAATTTCGGTCACATTTATGTCACTGGGCAAAATTTTTGTCAAATCTCATCTGAATTCAGTCCAGTAAATTTTTATCACGATTCACCAATGTACCTACTGTAGATGTACACGTACCATCGATAAATCAGTAAAAATTGTAGCCAGAGGATGCAGGAGAAAATACTAAAGTGATGATTTCTCACTCCCTACAAAAGTGATTTAAAAAGAAAATAGCGTATCTAAAGTTAGGTGAAAGATTAAGCGTGATCACATGGGTAACATATTTTGAGAACCATAAAGAATGATTAGCTATGAAAAACCGTTCCATTATTCACTGTTGGTCTTTCTGAAAAATCATTGCCCAAATGTGAACGAAATTTTGAAATGACCCAAACACGTGGTAGTCGGAAAGGGGCTAAATCTGGGCTGTAGGGTGGATGGGTAAAAAAATCATACCCAAACTGCCGAAGAAGCAGAGTGGTGGCACGAGCAACATGAAGCCGAGCGTTGTCGTGGAGAAGGCATTCCTCTTCTCTTGTTCTGAATGGCCCGATGAAGTTTCTTCAGAGTTTCGCAGCTTCTTCCTGCATTTGTTTACCAAAGCGGGAAATCGCTTCAGCACTGACGAGGAAGTCAATGAAGCAGTCAACAACTAGACATGAGAGGTGGCGGCAAGTTTCCAAAGCTCGTTGCGAGGTATTCTAAATGTATGGAGATCGCCAGGTATTATGTAGAAAAATAATCCATACGTATATAATATATTAAATTAAATGTAATTCAATATATAATATAATATATTGAATTACAAACCCAGTAAATTTCACTTTTAGCGAATTTTCGAAGAAAAAAAAGCTATTACAATAGCTTCAAAATGTATATGATACAAATTTTTGAAAATTTTCTCCATGGAAATCCGTTTCAGATCATTTTAAAACGATTCCTGGAATTTACCACTTATATATATAACATATATATGTGTCACTCCAGACGATATCTGACCGAGGAATCGAGCTAAAAATCCGAAAAAAGTTCAGAATGTGAATAATATCAATAGAAAGGATGATTTCGTTGGCCAGGATTTTTGGAGAACTCCAAGGGGTCAAATTTTGAAAATTTGGAGTCAAAAATCACTAAAAAATGCGTTTTTGAGGTTCTTTGTGTAAATTACCATCTTAAACATAGGAACGGTATATTCGGAATCAACGTGAAATTTCCTATAAGAATCACCCATGAAATCGGTTAAAATGATTCTTCGAAAATTCGCTCATCAACTCATGCTGCGTGAATGGAACTTTTTTCAATAAAAGCTCAATTTTCCTAAAAATAAACGGATTATTGTCTGGACGTCCCTCGTATATTACCTATATAATATTGTGATTTTTGAAATAAATTACTGAAAATAATAGGTAATCAACTATAATGATGCCAGAAGAGTTCCAGTAAAGTTCATTCTCAGTTAATATAGTTTTCTTTTCTAAGCAACCTTAATGGATTTTGCGAGTACATTGCTTGCTCGGTCACATTATGATCCCTCACCACATTGGGAATGCTCTCACTAAACCATCGACTTGTTACATACATATTTTTCATTCAACAGTCTGTTTGCCAACGTAGCTACTCGTAATATACTGAAGTATAATAAATTTTGCTTGGCGACCCAGTAGATAAACCAATATTTCTGTTTGGGAACTAACAAGGAAGCTTTCAGGTCAGTGCACCGACAAAAACTGCACATTTTTTTCTGTGCGATCTACTACCCAGAATATAGAGCCCTTTTATGTTCCTCTTTTAAAAGGGGCCCTCTGAGCTTTTAGGGATTTTACACGGGGGAGCGTGACGGAGTCACTGTTTGTTCCTTTATGAACTCCATAGAGGAAAAAACAGTTACTCCAACACAGCTCGGACAATTACTAATTATGACCTATTTTCAACAGATTTTTGGCCGTTTTTATGACTATGAAAATTTTTATAGAACCATTTACACTATTTTATTTTATAACAAAACCATAACAAGAGCGGTTTCAATGATTACGGAAATTTTCATTGTTTGAAGGGTCATCCTTATAGGAAATTTTGTGCTGATTCCGAACTTACCAAGCGTTCCTATACTCAATGAGACAAATAGACAGATGAGACATGTCAAAACTTAAGGGTAAAATCTGTTAAAAAAGCGTTTTTGAGGCGTTTTGTGGAAATTCCAATCTTGAGTAATTAAGGCAACATCTTGAAACATTAAAGGAGTTTTATAATCATTAAAACCGCTAAAAGACTGTTAAAAGACGTCATAATTGATTATTAATTTCCCGAGTCTAGGAGGGCTCACTCTGAAGGAGGATAAATGTTTTGAGTATAGTAGAACTTACAGAAAAAATTTGAGTATTCGACCGATTTTGATGAAATTGATATTTGATTTACGAGATTCTGGGGGAAATAACGTTAATAGGCGTCCTAGTCGAAACCTGAGAAAAATGTTCTGTGATCCCATCAAATTATTTGGTTAGTAAATTGATTGTGTAAAAATCACTAAGAATCAGTTGAAATGTTCTAAAATGCTACAAAGTTATTGAGTCTTCAATAGATTGTTAATTGAGTCCTACAGCATGACAAGCAATTTTTGTAAATTTATCGATACACAGATCTTCGCCGAAACATCTAACTTTTTATAGTTTTTCTAACATTCCGTTCATCATTTCCAATGAGTCGTTACCATCTGGGATAGATAGTTATTTTCTTCCAGCTCGGACCTCCGAAGGCTGGAAAAGCGACTGGAGCCTCAACAGCGATCGCGAGCGCGGCTTGCCGATTTATTTATAGCGAAACACCGTCGAGCCTGTCCGGTGAAGAGGAGGGGAGTGAAGGGTATTGGATGAAAGAGGGAGAATGGAGGGGAATGAAGGAAATGCGGACAACCCCAAACCACCTGACGGCTGCCAGACTGCTGGACGGAGTCCGTAATTAAAAACTTCTGGTTACCCATCTCGATGTATCAGATGTACGGGTTTCTGCCCCTCACTGGAGGTAGAATGTAAAGGTAGGTATCTTTATTGTATCTTCAGGGTTAAGGGGATTAAGCGCAAATTTCAAGGTAAAAAAGATCAAGTGTGAATCCTGAAATTTGCGTTTTATCTATTAAAAATTGTCAACTTGATAAATGAGTATTCTTAATAATAACTAAGGGTGAAAGGAGCAGCGTGAAAATATTAGGATTTGACCTCGACCTCCTTGACCAAGACAACGATTTCAACCCAAGAAACGCATAATGTTGTATTTGCTCAATGATGTAGGTGGCAATGTAGTGTCAGTCGGCCATCACCTCCAGTTACGGAGCAAGCAATACAAATACCTATACCTACCTATACAGGTAGCCTCAAACTAGGTACGCTTATCGGGGACCATTTTCACCTTCCTACTCCACCTACAAAAGTTCAATTAGACACCAAAGAGACATGAAATTTTACGCTCCTTTCAAAGATATATATTTATTTTCAATTTTTCCCTCCAGTTGATGGATTTGTGACTGTTTTAATGACGTAAAGCTGAGTTCCAGAATTGAATTTCAGGCAAATTTCAATAGTTTCCCTTTATACATAGGGCCAATTAAGGAAAGTTCAAAGCGGAGCATCTGGCAACCCAATGTTATGCAATGTTATTGTCAGGAGTTGTGCGGGTTATCCCTTAGAGGGTCCCCTATTGATTTCATGAGCAAACGTTATTTTTCTGATACAACGGTTTTTGAGTTCCTAATGGTTGTCGACGGCTGCTAAGGGGAGAAATAACGTTTAATGAAAAAAGTTTCAAGAAAATATAATGTTCCGGCATGATTGGTCCATTGTGAATTCGCTCCTCATGTCATACTGCATGGCTGGAACTTTTGTCTCGAGCACGCCAAACGTACCTAGGTATTGTGAATTAAACCTCCAATTAATCACAATATTGTCACATCCATGGAAAGGTGACCTAATATTGTTGGACTGTAAGGACTAGGAGATGAAGGGGGGTTGATTGACAACAAAACGCCTAATTGGCTGGTCGGGGACGTGGTAGGCGATATTCGGTGAAACACGATTCGCCACACGATCGGTTTGCTGTTACCGTGGGTAAACAAGAGAATAGTGGGCTTAACCATCCTTGTTGACTCTGTCCTACACCTTCACTCAACCATCCCACTCAAAAATGCGATTAGCCTGAGAGCTACTGCTTGAGCTACTGAAGGATAGCCAAGTGAAGTGGGCAAACAACCATTTCAAGTTGAATTTTCGTCTGACAGCCGTTTTGACCCTTATGAATAACCTTTTATCAGTTTTTTTTTTTAAATTCCACGTCATATTTGCTCTTGCAATGAACGCGACTTTGTTGAGCAAGTTCTTTTTTGCAGGCCTTTTTAACAGTCTGCCAAAGTAGAAAAACGTCAATTCCAGTACATCGCGTAATAGCAGCTAGTTGTTTCAAAACGTTGTTCCTCACAGTCCAAGAAACAGGTAGAAAAAATAATAATCAGTGAAACTCGACGGAATCAGGGATTTGAAATCCATTTTAAATAAATACTCATTTTAAATAAATAATCACTTAGATCCTGTAAGATCCAATTAAAAAAAAAAACATACAAAATACGATCGATTAAAATTAATTCCGAACAGGGTTTCTTCGCCTGACCTTGAAATGAGCACAATACACAACTGACCGTTTGTTTGAACAAACAGTAGTTACTCGGAAGGTTGACGTCACTTCCTGCAAATACATATTCTCAATTTACTAAGGACCGTAGGCCGACCTAAAGTGTCTACTACTCAAACGCAATTGCCAGAGTTTTCATATAGTGACTCAAAGTTATGATTCATCAAAATGGGACCGTGTTACGTCACAGACTACCACGTTCAACACGTCTTCGCTTCCCTACAGTTAAAAGTCATCAAGGTCGACGCTGACATCAAGGCATCAGACCTTATCAGGCCTTATCAAACTCTGCAAGACCGTCTCCTCGCCATCTATGCATACAGGGAATCAAAAAAGTTCCATTCATGCAGCATGAGTTGGTGAGCGAATTTTCAAAGAATAATTTTAGCCAATATTTTGTGGGTGATTCTTATAGGAAATTTCACGCTGATTCCGAATATACCATAATATGTTCCTATGTTTAGGATGGTATTTCACACCAAAAACCTCAAAAAACACGTTTTTTTTTTAGCGATTTTTGAAACTAAATGTTCAAAATTTGACCCCTTGGAGTACTCCAAAAATTCTGGCTAACGAACTCAGCCTTAGTTTTGATACTATTGACATTTTAAAATTTTTTTGGATTTTTTATCTCGATTCCACGGGCAGATATCGTCTGGAGTGACATATAAATATATAAATATATACATATAAAAAAGTGTTAAATTTTAGGAATCGTTTTAGAATGGTCTGAAACGGATTCCCATGAAGAAAATTGTCAAAAATTTTGAAGCCATTGCAATAGCTTCATTTTCTTCGAAAATTCGCTAAAAACACAACGACCTCCTAACATCATCGCACCCAGGGGCGCAGAAACCTTCGCCGCTCCTGACGTCACCCCGCTACCAAACAACGTCAGCGGTAGGGCAATTTCAATTCAATTTTATGATTCAATTTCAATTTTTCAATCAGTTTTAAGATTTTGTTATTTCTTTCACCTTACATCACTAGAATACCCAAAACAATTTACACACAAAACAGTTAACAGTATAAAATGAAAAATGAATAAACCATTGGAAATGGCGTTAAATTTCCTATAAGAGAGGGGCCTACTTACCAGGGCCTATCTTCATCAGTAGATTTCTAAGGCCCAAAATTCAGCTCAAAGTTAAAATTTCAAGAATTTTCCAAAATTTGACTTTTCTTTCACTTATCGTTTTGCTTCTACGCCAACACTATTGTGCTGTGCGCTCAACGGGAAAAACTTCTTCAGAATCTCAGCTTGCCAATGGCGTAGTACTATTTGATTTTGGTGCACTTATTGACGGAGAATAGCGTTTGAAAATATGATTTTTCGAGAAAAATAGTGAATTTTTGGACATACCATCACATATAAATCATATTCTGCTGAGCTAGTGAACAATTGAGGTGAATCTGAGCAATCATTATTTGGAATAATTAATCACAAAGATTTATACCCAAATGCGAGTTGATGTCCAAAAATTCACAATTTTTCTCGAAAAATAAATCTTTTTATCAGTCAACATGAATTGGGGGTGTCACTATTCGATTCAGCGTGAAAAATTACTCGGAAGACGATACTTAACTCCTCAAATCATGGTCCAGTCGTCAACACCATAAAACACTCGATTTCCTCGAAAAACCCACGTTGTTTTCCATTCAAACGCAATTTCCTCCCTCAATCAGGACATTAAAATCAAAAATTACTACACCGTTAGAAAGCTGGGATTCCGAGGAAGTTTTTCCCGTTTAGAGCCTAGCTCGACAGTCTAGGTGGAGAAGCAAATAGATTGCGTGAATGAATTCAAAATTTGGGATATTCTTGAAATTTGAACTTTGATCTAAAGTTTGAGCCTTAAAAATCTACTGATGAAGATGGTGAGTAAGCATCTCCTATAGGAAATGTAACTGTCTTTCCAATGGTTTATTGATTTTTTTATTTTACACTGTAAATGAGGAATTATCATCAATTTGTTTGAATTTTTTTTCTGAAAGATAATGACTCAAAAGACACAATAATGAAGTCGTAAGGCAAAAATAGTGTATCTAAAATTTTAGAAAATTTATTGAGATATTCATTATTGTAATTTGGCGGTAAAGTGACGTTGAAAAGGGTGTCGTCTGTCATTGGCCAATTCTGTCCAAGATGCCAACCAACAAAACGAAACACAAAGCCCATCACTGTTTGGGCTCCTGATTAGTGAGAATATAATTTACATAACTAATAAATTGATTGAACGAATTAATCATTAATTTATATTAATTAATGATTAATTATTATCAATTAATTTTTAATTAATATCAATTAATTTTTAATTAATATCAATTAATTTTTAATTAATCATTTAAATTATTCCTATTTTTACTGCTCTCAATGCGATCTCAGCGCATTCTAATTCGATTAGCTCTTTTAGTGTGACGTAGGAAAGGGTTTCCGCCAGTAGTGTGAAACATTTCTCGAACGTTTCTCAGTCAATAATCGATCAATTTCAAATCTGTTTTCGGCATTCTTTCAACTTTTTAATTCCGCAGGGCAACACACTATCGAAATTTTAAATTTCAAAAATTTCACATTTTATTATCAAATTAAAATTTAGAATTTGAAATTTTGAAAGTGCGTTGCCTGCAGAATTAAAAAATAGAAAGAATGCCGAAAACAAATTTGAAATTGATCGATTATTGGCTGAGAAAAGTTGGAGAAATGTTTTAACGGTAAAATGGTAATGGTAGGAGGGGAAGGGGTGGTTACTTTTTTTTAACATATTGACGTGAAGTAGTAATACAATTTGTAGTGAGAGATAATATGAACTCTATAATTCGCGAATTTTTGATGACGGTTCACACTCTGGCCGGAACATCCTTAAGAGCCTTCGGAATTCCGCCTGTTATTAAAACAGCTGAGATTTTATTCCAAGTTTTCCACACCCGAACGATAAACTATTTTTTTCTTTGTATTGGCAGTGTTGTTTTTATCCAAGCAACATGACAGAGGCAGAAAAAATGTGATTTTCTCATAGACGATGATTCCCCATTAAGGCAGTTTTGGCTGTTTTAGTGATGTAAGGCCGAAAGAAAATACAAAATCTTACAATTCAACGAACTCAACAAATAACGGGGTTAAAAAAAACCTTTAAGAAACACTTTTTGTTCGTTATGATCCAAAAAATCGACTCCTTGAAGGATGCGCACTTTATCGGTTGACACCCTGTAATGTTGACACTTGTAGAATGTCTCCGAGTCATTCTAGAAGTAACATTACCAGGACGATGACTTTGAGATGTCTCTGAGATAACTTCAAAATACCACTTCAGTGACCTGATAGATAGGTAATAAAAGTACAGATTACAAGAGAAAACATGTTATCAGTTGAATCTGAGAAAATAAATAACAATAGGGTCGATCTGTTTCGTAGAAGAGGGATTTTGACATGAACTATGGGAACCGTATGATTTATGTCCGGCAACGTCCGTATTTTGGCTCTGTGATTCTTATCAGCTCGATGATGTTTTTGGACGGTGGTTGAATTTGGGAGACGGATTCATCCTTTCATCTTACCACAGAAAAGGGGATGTGATAGAAAGCGGCGTCGTAGAAAAAACCTTGTCTCGGTTTTTCTTTTGTCTGGGTTCGTCCAAGGCCGATTCAAGTCAGGAAGGGCAGAGTTTTCAGCGATAGTTGTTGACCAGTCCCTTCGATATGGAAAGAATTCACTGTACGGGAGAGGAAGCTATGAGAAGAATCAAACCCACGCCGACCGAATTCCGCGGGGAATCCTGGACAAAGTCAATAAAGGACTCATTGTCCCTTCAAAGAACAAATGCCAGAGCCGCCCGGTAAAATTGGCCCAAGAATGAGCGGAGTTTGTGGAAGTTATTTTTCATTTATCTAGACCAAGGCTTCCCAAACGTTTTAGCTCGTGGGCCCCTTTTCAGGTGATAATCCACGGTGGACCCCCATCAGTCGAGCGCACATTAACTGTTGAAATTCAGATCGAAGCCCATGAGAATTGTAACTTCTTAATTCAAGTGAAATTTTTCCACTTACCCCGCGACCAATCAAGAATCTTTGGTTTAAAGTTGAATGTGAACAACTAACAAACGACGTTCCGATTTGCATGCATTCTCACTATTTTCAAATAGGTAGGTACTTGTTGGATTTACTCCCACTTGTTCAACACACTATATATAATATATATATATTTTAGAATGGTCTGAAACGGATTTCCATGAACAAAATTTTCAAAAATTTGAATTATTTGAATTTTGAAGCCATTGCAAAGCTTCATTTTTTTCGAAAATTCGCTAAAACAAATTTTGGATAGATATTATAAATATGAAAAACTTGCAAAATATTTTAGATATTTTGTAAGTTTTTTAGCGAATTTTCGAAGAAAATGAAGCTATTGCAATGACTTCAAAATCTAAATAATAATGCAAATTTTTGTCAATTTTCTGCATGGAAATCCGTTTCAGACCATTCTAAAACGATTCCTGAAATTTAAAACTTTTTTATATGTATTTTTATATATATATATATTTATATATGTGTCATTCCAGACAATATCTGACCGGGAATCGAGCTAAAAATCTGAAAAAATTTCAAAATGTCAATAATATCGAAAGAAAGGATGAGTTCGTTGGCCAGAAGTTTTGGAGCACCTACTCCAAGAGTTCTAATTTTGAAAATTTAGAGTCAAAAATCGCTAAACAAGTTCCATTCATCACAAGTTCATTCATGAGTTGGTGAGCGAATTTTCAAAGAATAATTTTAACCGATTTGGTGGGTGGGTTGATTGACCCTTGGAGTACTCCAACAATTTTGGCCAACGAACTCATCCTTTCTTTTGATATTATTGACATTTTAAAATTTGTTTGGATTTTTTATCTCGACGGGCAGATATCGTCTGGAATGATATATATATATCAAACTGTAAGAAACCTATGAAAAACCAGGTTTTCATCAGTTTCTTCCAGTTTTTTCTGGATGGAATAGACTTAAAATTATGATTCACGTCGTAAAGATTATGTAACCTTTATTGTATATATAACATACGCAAATCGATGAATTTTCGAAATCACAAACGTGAAGAATAATAAAAGGATTTTGAGCTGCATCGGGGCATGGTTGAGGCCGTTCTCGAGCCGGGCGTCCGCGCACCCTTAAATTTCAGGAATCGTTTTAGAATGGTCTGAAATGGATTACCATGAAGGAAATTTTCGAAAATTTTCATTACAAAAATTTTGAAGCCATTGCAATAGCTTCATTTTCTTCGAAAATTCGCTAAAACGCGTTTTTTAAAGGTTTTTGGTGTGAATTAACATCCTAATCATAGTAACAAATGGTATATTCGGAATCAGCGTAAAATTTCCAATAAGAATCACCCACCAAATCGGTTAAAACCTTTCTTCGAAAATTCGCTCATCAACTCATGCTGCATGAATGGGACTTTCATATTTATCTTATCTATCCAAAATTTGTTTTTTCAACCAACTGTCTCAAAATTGTATACCTATATCGCTCGAGTGTCTTCAATTTTCTCCACAAGTTATATATATACATAAGAAAGTGTTAAATTTCAGGAATCGTTTTAGAATGGTCTAAAACGGATTTCCGTAAAGAAAATTTTTAAACAATTGGTAGTATTAACCTTTTGGAAGCCATTGCAATAGGGGGTCGATATTTGTTTTTAAAAAAACTCTAAAACGAACTAAATCACTCGCGACGAAGTTGTGGAAACCC
>JAEMON010000001.1:71459944-71483145 GCA_030264115.1 Lygus lineolaris
CATGCGCAAACGCGAATTTCCTGAAACTACGATTTCTTTGTTGCTAATGTACCGAATGCGCTCTAATTCGGAGGGTGGTTGGAGGTTGACAATTACCTTCAAATTTCAACACGATTCTATCAGTAATACCTACTGCGCATGCGCAATTTTGAAATTAGTTTCATACAGCCATAACTCCAGAACTACTCGACCAATTCTGGTGAAATTTTCAGATATTGCCTGAGGTAGCCCCTACTCAGTTTTTGACTTTTACCTATGAAAAGAGTTACCTACTCATGTGAATTTCATAAAAATCTATTGATTCATTTTGGAAAAAATGCTACTAATACGACGTTTTTTTGCCTAAATAATTTGATATTACAACTGGGGAAAAGTAAGGGAAGTAAAAAAGTTTTGAGTAGTTGAAACTGGTATTGTACGGTTTAAATGGTGAGGCCTGACAGTTAGGGTGGTTACGCACTTGCGGTTTTCAGCCGCGCGATTTAATCGCCCCAGAAATGAAACACACAAAACTCAATGGAAGAACGCTCGCCTGCGACTAAAAAACCCGTTCTTTCATTGAGCTTTGTATGTCTCATTTCTGGGGCGATTAAATCGCGCGGCTGTAAACCGCAAGTGCGTAGCCTCCCTTAATACTACTTTTCACCAGTAACAACTAGATCACCCTCAGCGACTCTTAGAAAAAATCAGTATTTTGAAATCAAGTTATTCCAATCTACAAGTTTCAACCATCGATGTATAACTACACTGGATGGCTACATGCCCAAGCTCCGTACGGTGCGGTTTCAGTCCAGCACACTCACGGCAACCCCTCCCTTGGCCACCATGAACGGCGTAGAGCCAGTGCTCCTACTGTTATTCATTTGCTAGTTTTGTCTTCATTTCATTGCCAGTATACGTTAAATTCGTGTGTGTGTGATGTGGAAATAATGGTCAAAGGTTGCGTAGCGTTCAACTGAAATAGGAGAGGAGAAGGGATCCGGGACTTTCTTTCAATTTTCAAGCAATTTTAGTTGTTAGCTACAAGTGTAGTGCTCAGCTTTCTCATAGGTTTTTCGCTTGTATTTCGTAGGGTAGAATTCTGTCAACAAAGATGGAAGCTCATGAGATTTCTTGCAACTTCGTCCTGAAACATTTTTTCGAAAAACGCACAGTTTCCGAGATTTGAGCGGCCCAAAATTGAAAATGTTCACACAGATTTTTTTTGCATTGTAAATTACCTGGGATATAAAAAATATTGTCAATACAATATAAATATAGCCAAGTTATATTTCATATCGCATTTGGTTTTTTTCGAGTACCTATATCCTTTCTTGTCTGAAAATTCAAAACTTCCTATCTGGAGAGCCTTTTTTTTTTTTTTTTTTTTTTTTTTTAATTCGGCGCGGAATTTATTGATCGAAAACGTTTATTTCGAAGGTTTTTTTCGCAACAACATTCATGCTGAATTCTAAGCTGAATTGTTCGGAAAAACGTGGTCAGTCCAATAGAGACCTTTGAGGAGCAGGGCGCTCTTGATGGCCAGTGGTGAGGGGACTCACGGCAACTCGACCGTCCTGGAGCTCCCCGTTAGCGATCCAGTGTAGTTATACATCGATGGTTTCAACTAGTTAAAACTTATATTGACGAAATGACTTCGACAGAACTAGTTTTGACTAGTGATAACTAGTTTTGACGTTTTTCGGGTTTCAACTATAACCTCCATGAATATATAATGTTTATAAAATGGAAGATCCAACGAATAGTGAGGTTATAAAATGAAAATAATAGTAACGTTATAAAATGGAACTTTTTTGAAGATCCAACGAATAGTGAGGAACGCTTTTCGGCAGCTTACTCGTATTAGAAGGGTCCGAGTTTGTTAAAGAAGCGGGGGAAAGGAGAAGTGTTGGGAAAATCTAATATTTTCATACCTACCAAACACTACGTACAATACTCAATTATGTACATGTTAGAGAAATGACGTAGGTAGTAAATAAAATCAGTTTTGGTTTTGAGTATCCTAAATTCGATGTTGTTTTTTCAAATGATGTAGGTATTATTTAATTGAAATTTTCAAAAAATTATAGTTATCAGATTCATTTCAATACCCACCTATATACGTTTCGGATAGAGTATTTTTCAAATGAAAACAGTTTGTTAAAATAAGGGCGCTGAACGAAAGACACTAACATCTCAGGATGATTGAAGTTCCATACTGAATCATATATCAGACTCGATGTTCCGAAAAATCCCGTATAGCCAAATATAATTTATATTCTAATACTATCAATCCCTTAAGTACAGCAGATTCCAACAATATCACTTTATATCGTATTAAGCTCAGTGGAACTTTAACGTGCAACTCGTTACAGTGCTACAAAGAGCTCAAAGAACGGAACTTTGAAGAGCTTTTACATCGCAATGGTTGGCTGAACTGGTTTCAACTTTTACCATTTCTTGATTCGTTGAGATCTACATCAATTTGTAACAGAGAACTCATTTGGAAGCAATTAATGAACCATGAGTTGGGCTTTAACAGGTCCAATTACCATCAGTGCTCTCAATGTTCCCCCTTTAAAATGTTACGAGTTGAATTCCGGGAGGAAACTCGAATACCGACATAATATGAATTGTACAATGCGGATGGAAATTTAAATGATGATAATCAATATTAATCAATTGGGGGGATACTAAATGCGAATCCGTCTATAATTGATATGTAGTTCTAATAAACAATGATTATAGAGAAAATTAAAAGTTATTATCAGTTGAGGAGCTCTTGTCAAGCTGTGTACCTGCGAATTTCTGTATTAAATGAAACCAACTTATAAGAGAAGGCATACTTTGGACTATGATTACATTAATTCATCGCTATAGTATTAATTATTTAATAAAAGGCGAGCGCGGGCTTCACTGCTTCTTATATCCCTCATTGGAAGAAAGCAGCCATCCACCCATTCTGAAGCTAATTGTAGAGAGAAGTATACCTATGCAATTTTGAGGTGGTTCACTAGATTTTGTAGAAAGAAGATTAAAGTAGATACGATTATCAGAGATAAGTTATCACTTATCAGTAGGTAACATTAGACTGAATGAGCGGAGAACTTGAACACGGAGTTCACTCTGAATACCATAATATCTCACCACTTCTACACACGTACATGCGTTGCACGTGTTACGACCCGCGAACGAACACCCGATATCTTTAGATCATATTTATTTCCTTAGATGACACAATTACCATCTTCTTCCACACTATACGTTCTTTTCACAGATAATTTAACTAAATATTCCAAAATTAGACCCACGAGGATACGCCATTGAGTCTCGTTTTGCCACCGACGACGGTTTGAACCCTCCGTGACCTTGAAGCTATGCTGCCCTTGAAGATGGTAAATTTCATATCCGCTAGATGGCATCTGATCCACAGCTTATGATCTATGGATGTAACACCAGCGAACAGCTAAAATCATAATTTATTTGGGAAATCCGATAATTATTGTGTAATTGGTCATCTGAATGCGCCATGAAATAAACTTAAGGGGGGTTTAGCACCCCGAAAATGAAAAAATAATATTTTTTTGAAAATCATTTCATAAAATTTTACATTCAATTCTGAACATTTTGATATATGATATTTATATTTTTTGTGATTGTAAGTACCCTCAAAATACGTCCGAGTTCCGTTCCATGATTAACAGAAACCTGGTTAGTGGGTCACAACGCCTTCCGAATCCGCCACCTACTTCACACTTTCCATCTTGATTTCTTGACTATTCAGAATAAAATACTTACGTCTCAGGTTTACTCGCCATTATTTATTATGGAAATCCATCGGTATAAAAACACGTGGCAGGATGAAACGAAACAGAAACCACCTCCAGAGTGAAAGAGTGGCAACCACAGTAATTGATCGGCAATCCGGGAAAGGTTTTCCTATTCCTCACATTCATACTCTGTTTGTAATCCATCCTATCTATTATGAAATCACGAATCCACTGAAAGGAAGAAGACTAGCTATTGGTAGGTAAATACTTCGGAAAGGTAGGCACAAGAGACGTAGAGACGATATGGGCAAAAATAAATTCGCAAATCGCGCCCGAACGTTCAAACTTCTAACGTGACATCAATCTTATAAACATTCCATGGTATTAACTAAATACACGCTAAAACCGTCAAAGAACCTCCTTTACCACTTGGTGAGGTTTAGTTGACAATATAACTCTTTTGTGTACAAAAACAAAGGCAACAAACCTTGGATCAAGTCAAAATAAAAAGGTTTCATGTATCCTACCGAGAAATGAGTTTTTCTCAAAACTTTGTTCAACCAACTGGTATACTTTTCTCGGAAACGGCTCAACAAATCAGGATGATTTTTTAAACGAAATGTACAGAAACAGATAGTCTAATCTGTGGATGGAGGAGAGAAAATAATCTGAGAACCGGGGAAAAATCCAAATGTGGGTTTCGACAATTGCCAGCCTAATAAAAATAGAAAACCAATTTGAGAAGAGCCCTCAACTAGCAATAGAACGGACCCAAAATAGTCCAATTTTGTTTCAAGTGCTGAACCTTCTTCCTCCGTGACCTTGGGGGTTTGCCGTCCTTGAAGATGGTAAATATTCGAAGTCGCTAGATAGCATCTGGTCCACAACTCTTGTTCATCGGATGTCCTACCCATTGTACAGCTAAATCATAATTTATTTAAGAAATCCAATAGCTATTGTGTAATTGGTCCTCTGAATGTGCCATGGAATAAACCTTATACATAATAGATAAAAGTTACATTAATACATAGGTAATAAAGATAATACAGCACTCTTGCTACCCACTACCATTGATAACCTATGCTCTAAGTCCCTCAAAAGGAGAAGGAAGAGAGGAGTTGCTAATGGAAAATACTCATTACCAGCGTTCAAAAAACGCTGTTATAAAACCTAGAAATTTCCAGTAATTCTAACCTATGTAAAAGCTACAATGGTAGGAGCTTGTTTTTCAAGATTTCGATTGAACTTCGCGATATCGGAAAGTTAATAGTAGTTCGTGATCGTGAGTGATGGTCATAATTGAACGTCCTCACATACACACCGGTATCCAGGCGGCATCGGGCTGTTTCTTGTTAATTATATTTTCTTAAAAAAAATAAAATAAAAAAAATCTGGTGCTTCACACTACTTTCCTTCCCTGTATTTGGCCGAATGGAGGCCAATCTTCGAGTCGTATCTTAGGGGGGGAAAGTTGTAGATCTGGGGTTGTAGTATTTGAGTCGTTGGTGCTAACGTGGGTGTGAGTATGTGTGGCTGCCAACTCTATACAAAAGTCTAAACTAATTGCTCTAATATCGGCTAGGTGCATCAACGTCATTTTAAATTGATCAAGTATTTAACTTGGTGTGGCGCCATGAATATCGGACGAACATGCATCAACGATGTTTTAATTTGTTTAGTATTGAAATTTATGTGGTTCCATAATAGATATTAAACAATGATAGAATCATAAAACAATGATTTAGGATTTTCTTCTAAGTCTTCCAAGATAGCGGAAGAATTGATCATCTGCATTTCTGTAATGTATAAGGTACCAGTCAGTTTCAGGCATTTATCAGTAAACAGGGGGTTGCTATGTTTAGGTGTGTAGCAATTCTTGTGAGTTTCATCAACGTATCAAGGAAAAGAGGGAGCTATGGTTAGGTTCCTTTGACATGATTAGCTCGCTTCGCTCGTTCAGATTTTATTCGAAATGGGTACCTCGCTCCGCTCGTCCAGATTTTGTTCAACATAGGTAGCTCGCTTCGCTCGTTTAGCCATTGTTTGACATGAATAGCTCGTTTAGCCTAGGTTAGAAAAGAGGGAGGAATAACGATAGCAAGGGCCTTGCTCGACACGAGTCAGCTATGCCCGTGGCTGTCCTCGATACGCGAGCAAGGGGGGCTCTGCCCCCCTGGACCCTCCGTATGTGGCATGGCTCGAACTCTTGTTCACCGAAAAGACTTCAGGCTACGAAACAGGCTTCGCCACAGCAGCAGCATTCTCACGGGCAGTCGTTCGTGAAATGGATTTTGGCAAGAGGGCACAAGCTACGCACTAGCCAATGTCGATACCGACCCCGTGTAAAAAAGCTACTGTTGGCAACACCTATTTCTACGGGGCGCGTTGTTGCTTAATATGATTTTCATGATGATAAAGTGGGGTTGTAACTTCGCACAGGGAGAAATATTGGAAAAACGGCAATTTTCGTCGATTTTAACTCTCATTCCGGCCCTTAGCATATTTTTGTAGAGATAAGGGGTATTGGAACATATTATGACCATGGATTTTATTGGATTATTTATGAGCCATTGCGATTTTCGATTTTATGATACGGTGAGATATTAGGATTGGACTCTTTTGCTTCCTCACTACTGGAGGTATGAAGATAGGTTCTTTCAAGAAATAACAACATTTCAACGAATCAAAATTTCCACTTGCTTTCTACGTATCGTAGCTTTCTGAACAATTTCAGTCCCGTGTCTGTCGGTCTGTATGTCTGTCTGTATGTATGCCTGTCTGACGCCAATTCCATGCCCAAGGCAAGTTATAGTCCGGTTTGGACGAAATTTCAAGGAATTGTACGAGACTTGGAAACCGTTGTCGTAGGGATACCTCTGGAACTATTCTACCAAGTTTGCTGAAGTTTTCACTAACTGATTCTACACGTCCATGTTATTTAAAAAATATCTGACCTGGCTTGAATTTGATATTATAATCGAATTATTAATATTATCCAACTGACTGTGTTTCTTGTAAATATTTATATTATCCTATTTACCAGCTATATTCTCAACTCAGGTTTCCCATAATATAATATGCTCATCGACTTGAAACATAACAAAGGTGAATGATGAACATTATAAGTCCTAATCTCTACCACATGGAGACTGTACCATAGTACTAGGAAGTGAGTATTTTTTGTTGAGATTTGGTTTGGTCCAAGACAATTACTATGAATTTTATCACAATTGGCTCAGTGATGGGTACTGCGCATGCGCAAACTTGGACTTCAGTGTCCCAGGCATGACTCCTGAGCTAATCTAGGTATCAATTCCGGTGAAATGTTCACCAACTGATTCTATACGTCCACGTAATAAAAAAAAATCTGCCAAGTTCTGCTTGCAGTACTATAGCTTCCTCACTTTTGTAACATGGAGGTATAGATTCAGTTAGTGAAAGTTTCACCTAAATAGGTCAAGTATTTTATGGATGCGCGGTAGCTATTACTGATGCAGTTGTTACGAAATTCAAAGGTGATCATCTTGAAGTCAGCCCCCAGGTACCCTGCGAAATCGAGGCAATACGGTCAATTTAGTAAATCGGAACTCAGAAACCGTTGTTTCAGAAAATCAAGGTTCGAGCTTTCGCACGTCTAGGAGCTAACCCGCACAATCCCTGAAAATTTTTTCTTCAAAATCAGACAGTTTAATCGTATAGTTATGCTTATGACAAGGAATACACATCAGATCGACAAACGCGGAACCAAAATTGTTCAAAAAGCTTTGGAATGCAAGAAGCAAGTGGAAATTTCGATTTCGGAGGACAACATTTTGTTGCACCTTCGGTATTTAGGAAGCGAAACATCCAGCGGGACACATCAGTTTTAGGCTTAAATAATACTACTAACCACCAGTCTCCTTAGCGTGAAAGTTTTCACATTTTCTATCCATCCCTAGCTTCATCAGTCCAGCAACACGGGAAGGACTCGATAGAGATGAGTGACGGAAATAACTGGTATTCTGTTCCTGAAGCAAATTTTGAAGAAGGCATCTATTTTGTTTAAAGGTTGGATTTGGTCGAATCATTTCCAAACTGAATTTCAATCATAAGAAGCATTTATTTGTTCGTTCTCATTATGTTTTTTGATCTCATCACTCATCCTGCCTGCCGTTGTGGGCTGAATGCTATTTCGCGGCTGTGAACATCTACCAACTTCAAGGACAAGCGTAGTTTCGAGGTGAGTGGCACAACGAGACTTACTCTCAAGTTATCATCGGATTTCAATTAAAAGTTCAGGTATCGTCAGGGCACACTGGTTATCTTCTCCCCACACTATTTTTCGGTCTGATTCGAATCGATTTATCCAAGTTTTTGCCAAGAATGAGCCTCACTGTGAGCCGCTATAGATAGCATTCTGTACATAACAATCCGTATTTACGATGATCAGATGAGCTCCATCAACTTAGGAGGGAGGTTTTTAGGAAAATCGTATTTTGAGAAGAAATGTATTCCAAGTTGGGTGGGACGTATAGCTTTCTCACTTTTGTGACTTGGACGTATAGGATCAGTTAGTGACAATTTTATCAGAATTGATTGAGCTAAGTATGTTTCCAATTTGTGCATGCGCGGTGGTAGCATTACCGATCCAATTATCACGAAATTCATAGGCAGTTGACTTAACTATTATGGGACCGTGTAGGGGCTAACCCGCACAATCCCTGAAAATTTGGCCAAACTTGGTCGCCTAGCTCCAGAGCTATGACTATGACAACAAATTTCAAGTATGCACTTGCGCGGTAGTCGTGGAGATATTCATAGGTAATTGTCTTGAAGTCAATCCCCAACTATTCTCCGAATTTGAGCGAAATCTGTCCATTAGGAACCTAGAAACTTAGAGATTGATATGGGACCGCCACGGAGCTAACCCGCACTGAAAATGTCATCAAAATTGGACCATTACTTCATACAGAGTTGCCTGGGACGAGGAATTGACCACAGAAAGACAGACAACAGACATACAGACAGTGGGTACACCTTCGAAATTTAGTAAGCAAAACCTCCAGCAGGACTCATCAGTTCGAGGGTTAAATAATACTACTATCCTGTGATTTGTGATTGTATGATTATGCTCTCCCGCAGGCGCAGGAGAGCTTCCAAAAATTAGTACTTCAACAGGTCCTTTTCAAAGACTTACCTAGCGTGAAAGATCTCACATTTTCTATCCATCCATAGCTTCATTTATCCAGGAACACGGGAAGGACTCGATAGATATGAGTGACGGAAATATGTAGTATTCTGTTCCTGAAGCAAATTTTTATGAAGGCATCTATTTTGTTTAAAGATTGGATTTGGTCGAATAACTACCGAACTGAATTTCACTGATTAGTTAGTGTGACTCATTATGTTTTTTGATCTCGTCACTCACCCTGCCTGCCGTTTTGGGCTGAATGCTATCTCGCGGCTGTGAACATCAACCAATTTCAAGGACAAGCGCAGTTTCGAAATGAGTGGCACAACGAGACTTACTCTCAAGTTATAGTCTTTTGTTCTACAGTGTTTGAATGATTTTAATTTTAATTTTTTTGGTGCAGCCCAGAGTTGGCAGGCCATACGATCAGACTGGTCGAATCGCTTGCTTATAGATGAGCACTTTATTATGCATAGGGAGTTGGGATTGTCGTCCAAGTATCCAATATATTTTTCCAAAATTCAAATTTGCTTCGAAAATTTCAAATTTTTCTTCTTTTTGACGTGCTGTTTCCATCGAGGTTTCACATCCAGCGTCATACAATGGTATTTTCCTGTGTTCGCATAGGGGATTATGGATGAGTTCATCAGAACTTTGATGGGGTCAACCCCTCGGTAACTGAGATTACGAGTCGAATTGGTCTAATTCAATTTCAACCTCCACTTTTTGGTCCATTTATGAATGCAATCATAGCTTTTTGTTGCTTAGTAGTAGCTTTCTCGGCTAATTTACCAACTGCCAAAATAGCTGTATCATCAGCAGATGTTGCAGTGGTGGATTCAGTAGGCTCTGGGACGTCCCTTGTAAATAGCAAATAGATTATAGGGACTAGGACGCTTCCTTGGGGCACTCCTGCCCTAATAATGTTCCTTAGGTTTGACTATTCATCGTCAAATTTACTCTGAAGTGCCAATCTGATAAGCAAGACTCAAACAATTTTATAAAACGGATTAGGGAGATCTCTCTGTAACTTAGCTAACAGAAATACAGAAATAGATGAGTGGCGGAATAAAATAATCAAGGACTCAGAGAAAAATGTAAATGTAAGTTCCGACAACGGCCTATCTTTTCCAGCCTATTAAAAATAGAAAACCAATTCGAGAAATGACCTCATCCAGCAATTGAACGGTACTAGTTAAAAAAATAAATTTCAAAATCGGCTGAGAAGGTACTGAGAAAAGTGCACCCAAAATAGTCCGATTTTGTACCAAGTGCTGAACCTTTTCCCTCATTGACCTTGAAGGTTTGCTGTCCTTGAAGATGGTAAATGTTGGCAGCCGCTAGATAGCATCTGGTAAACAACTGTTGTTCCACGGATGACCTACCAGTGAACAGCTAAATCATAATTTATTTGAGAAATCCGATAATTATTGTGTAATTGGTCCACTAAATGTGCCATGAAATAAACTTAGCATCAGTAGGTAAATAATATACTTGAGGAACAAGGTAGGTATGTTCAGATTACGATACATTCATACTTATTTCGGGATGAGTTCTTCTCATACCGAAGGATGAATGTAGTTGGGGACAAATAGTAGTATAGGATTCCTCCAAATTTAACGCATTATGTATATAACGCAGTATGGAAATAATTACGCATTATGTACATAACGCAATAGATAATAATTAAGGACTGATCGAATTTTTGGAAGCTCTTCTGCTGGAAACAGCGGGGGAGTGCAATAGTCAATCAAGTAAAGTGGATCATAATATCGTATTTATACCACTCCGAATTCGAAGCAATACCTCCGAAGTGAGATGCCGTAGTTAGGAGTAATCGTCAGAATTCGAGGAGTAATATGTAGCACAGTTCAGATTCGTCCGGAATCTGATTTTCGGAAGCTCTCCTGCTGCATAAAAAAGTAGGTATTATTTTTACTAGACCTCGAGCTGTCACCATGACACTAGCAGTAGCGTTGGAAAATTTTCCCGCAACCAAGAAAATTACGATAAGTTGATACTTCTCGCCCAACAGGAGTCATGTCTCCTTTTCCTTTAGGAAGTGGTATAACATAACGGATAACACAGCACTATCGGACTATTTCTTGTTAATTACATTTTATTAAAAAAAAAAAAAAAAAAAATCAAATCGCAATACTGAATTATCTATTTTAATAAACTATTGCGAAAATTCATCTCGCTTTCGATTGGATTATTATATTAGGATTAGACTCATTTGCTTTCCCACTACTGGAGATAGGAAGATAGGTATATGCATTCGTTAAAGAAATAACAACAATTGAATGAACCAAATTTTCCACTTTCTCTCTACATATCATAGCTTTCTGAACAATTTCGGTCCCGTGTCTGTCGGTCGGTATGTCTGTCTGTATGTCAGTTTGTCGCCAATTCCATGTCCCAGGCTAAACTATATCAAGTTATAGTCCGGTTTCGACGAAATTTCAAGGGATTGTAAGAGTCAGCTTCTAGACGGTCCCTTATTAATTCCATCGCCGTCAGACAACTAGTAGCGGAAGCGCATGAGCAGACTCGAAATCCGTTGTCATAGGGATACTTCCGGAAATATTCTACCAATTCCACTGAAATGTTCACTAACTGATTCTATTCGTCCATGTTATTTTTTAGAATATCTGACCTGACTTGCTTTGATATTATATTCGAATTACTATCATTATTCTTCAATCAACTGTGTTTCTTGCAAATATTTATTTTATCCTATTTCCCAGCTATATTCTCGACTCAGGTTTCCCATAATATAATATGCTCATCGACTTGAAACATAACAAAGGAGAATGATAAACATTATAAGTACTAGGTACCACATAGAGACTGTACCATAGTACTAGGAAGTGAGAATTTTTTGCTGTTGACTGCTGTTGTGATTTGGTTTTGTCCAAGACGATTCCTATGAATTTCATCACAATTGGCTCAGTGATCGGTACTGGGCATGCGCAAACTTGGACTTCATTGTCTCAGGCATGACTCCTGAGCTAATCTAGGTATCAATCGGTGAAACAATCGGTGAAATGTTCACCAACTGATTCTATACGTCCACATTATGAAAAAAAGTCAGCCATGTTCTGTGGACAGTATTATAGCTCCCTCACTTTTGTATCATGGAGGTATAGAATCAGTTAGTGAAAGTTTAACCTGAATTGGTCAAGTAGTTTCGGAGGCGCAGTAGCTATTGATGCAGTTGTTACGAAATTCAAAGGTGATCATCTTGAAGTCAGCCCCCAGGTACGCTGCGAAATCGAGGCAATACGGTCCATTCAGTAAATCGGAACTCAGTAAACAAACCGTTGTTTCAGAAAATCAAGGTTCGAGCTTTCGCACTCGCGACCATTAGTCCGACGGCGATACAATTCATAGCGGACCGTCTAGGAGCTAACCCGCACAATCCCTGAACATTTTATTAAAATCAGACCATTTAATCGCATAGTTATGCCTATATAGGACAAGGAATGTACAACAGCCCGTCAGACCGACAGACCCGGAACCATAATATTGTTGAAAAAGCCTCGAAACCCAAGAAGCAAGTGGAAACTTCGATTTCGGAGGACAACAATTTGTTACACCTTCGGAATTTAGGAAGCGAAACCTCCAGCAGGACTCATCAGTTTGGGGGTTAAATAATACTACTATCCTGTGATTTGTGATTGAATGATGAGCTCTCCCGCAGGCGCAGGAGAGCTTCCAAAAATTAGTACTTCAACAGGCTCCTTAGTGTGAAAGATCTCACATTTTCTATCCATCCCTAGCTTCATCCATCCAGCAACGAGGGAAGGACTCGATAGAGATGAATGAAGGGTAGTATTCTGTTCCTGAAGCAAATTTTCAAGAAGGCATCTATTTTGTTCAAAGGTTGGATTTTGTCGAATAACTTCCGAACTGATTTCAATCATAAAAAGCAGGTATTGGTTCGCTCTCATAATGGATTTTGATGTCGTCACTAATCATGCCTGCCGTTTTGGACTGAATGCTATCTCGCGGCTGTGAACATCTATCAACTTCAAGGACAAGCGTAGTTTCGAGGTGAGTGGCACAAACAGACTTACTCCTAAGTTATCATCAGATTTCGATTAAATGTTCAGGTATCGTCGGGGAACGCTGCTTATCTTCTCCCCACTCTTTTTTCTGGTCTCATTCAAATCGATTTATCCAAGTTTTTGCCATGAATGAGCCTCACTGTGTGACCTTGCAGCCCGACTTGTCCTTGATGTTGTTAGATGCTTAGAGCCGCTAGATAGCATTCTGTGCATAACAATCAGTATTTACGATGATCAGATGAGCTCCATCAAATTAGGAAGGAGGGTTTTAGGCGAATCGTATTTTTAGAAAAAATGTATTTCAAGTTGGGTGAACATTATAGCTTTCTCACTTTTGTGATTTGGACGTATAGGATCAGTTAGTGACAATTTTATCTAAATTGTTAGAACTAAGTATGTTTCCATATGGGTAGTATGGTCGGCCGTGTGTTGTTTATTCAACGTGTTTAGTCGGGATGCGGCCCAGGAGGTAGGAATACGAGATCTACTTCTTAAAAAATACAGCACTGAGCATGAAGTAGATCTCGTATTCCTACCTCCTGGGCCGCATCCCGACTAAACACGTTGAATTAAGTATGTTTCCAGTTTGTGCATGCACGTTATCATTACCGATCCAATTGTCAAGTTCATTGGCAGTTGTCTTAATTCAGAGGGGACCGTGTAGGGGCTAACCAGCACAATCCCTGAAAGTTTGGCCATACTTGTTCGCGTAGCTCCAGAGCTATGACTAAGACAACAAATTTCATGTATGCGCTTGCGCAGTAGGTATTACTGATCCAGTCGTAAAGAAAGAAATAGATAATTGTTTCGAAGTCAGTCCCCAACTACTCTCCGAATTTGAGCAAAATCAGTCCTTCGGGAACTTAAAAATTGCAGTTTCACGAAATTCACGCATACACGCTTCTCGTTGTACGATGGCGACGAGATTGATACGGGATCGTCACGGAGCTAACCCGCACGGGAAATGTCATCAAACTCGGATCATAACTTCATATAGTGTTGCCTGGGACAAGGCATTGACCACAGAAAGACAGACGACAGACAGACACGGAACTTAAATTGTTCAGAAAGCTCTGAAACGTAAAAAGCAAGTTGGAATTTTGTTGTAGAGGACACAAATTAATTTTATTCCTCGCCTGAATACCTTCGGTAGTGAGGAAGCAAAATTAGGAAGCTGTTATTTTTAATTTACTTCATTTTTCTTCTTTTTGACGTGCTCTTGCTATCGAAGTTTCGTGTCCAGCGTCATACCTAGGTATTATAGCTTCCTCACTTTTGTAACATGGAGGGAAAGAATCAGTTAGTGAAAGTGTAATCTGAATTGGTCAATTAGTTTCGGATACGCAGTAGCTATTACTGATGCAGTTCTTACGAAACTCAAAAGAATTCAGAAACCAAAAAAACGTACCGTACGAAACTGTTTGCGCGTACAAACTCGCGACCATTAGTCCAACGGCGATAAAATTCATAGCGGACTGTCTAGGAGCTAACCCTCACAATCCCTGAAACATTTCTCGAAATCGGACCGTTTAATCAAATAGTTTTGCCTAGGACGAAGAATGTACAACAGACCGACAGACGCGGAACAAAAATTGTTCAATAAGCTTTGAAATCCAAGAAGCAAGTTTTTTTTACACCTCAGGAATTTAGGAAGCGAAACATCCAGCAGGACACATTAGTTTGCGGGTTGAATAATACCACTATCCTGTGATTTGTGATTGAATGATGAGCTCTCCCGCTTCCGCAGGAGAGCTTCCAAAAATTAGTACTTCGTCAGGTCCTCATAGAAGACATATCGTGAAAGATCTCACATTTTCTATCCATCCCTAGCTTCATCCATCCATCATTACGGGAAGGACTCGGAAGAGATGAGTGACGGAAATAAGTAGTATTCTGTTTCTGAAGCAAGTTTTCAAGAAGGCATCAATTTTGTTTAAAGATTGGATTTGGTCGAATAACTTCCGAAATGAATTTCACTGATTATTTAGTGGACAAATTATAAAAAGCAGGTGTTGGTTCGCTCTCATTATGTTTTTTGACCTCATCACTCATCCTGCCTGCCGTTGTGGGCTGAATGCTATGTCGCGGCTGTGAACATCTACCAACTTCAAGGACAAGCGTAGTTTCGAGGTGAGTGGCACAACCAGACTTACTCTCTTATTGATTTATCCAAGTTTTTGCCATGAATGATGCCCCACTTGTCCTTGATGTTATTAGATGTTTAGAGCCGCTAGATAGCATTCTGTCCATAACTATCAGTATTTAAGATGATCAGATGAGCTCCATCAAATTAGGAAGGAGGGTTTTGGGCGGATCGTATTTTTAGAAAAAATTTATTTCAAGCTGGGTGAGCAGTAAAACTTTCTCACCTTTGTGACTTGGACGTATAGGATCAGTTAGTGAACATTTTATCGAAATTGTTAGAACTGAGTATGTTTCCAATTTATGCATGCACTGTAGCATTACCGATCCAAGTGTCACGAAATTCATTGGCAGTTGTCCTAACTAATAGGAGATCGAGTAGGGGCTAACCCGCAAAATCTCTGAAATTTTCGTCGAAATCGGTCGCAGTAGCTATTACTGATCCAGTCGTGAAGAAATTCATAGGTAATTGTCTTGAAGTCAGCCCTCAACTACTCTCCAAATTTGAGCGAATCGGTCCATTAGGAACAAGAAATTGTAGTTACAGGAAATTCACTTTCGAGCAAGCCTACACGCTACTAGTGGTCCGATGGCGATGAGATTGATATGGGACCGTCACGGAGCTAACCCGCACTGAAAATGTCATAACCATAACTTCACATAGTGCTGCCTGGGACAAGGAATTGACCACAGAAAGACAGACGACAGACAGACACGGAACCAAAATTGTTCAGAAAGCTCTGAAACGCGAAAAGCAAGTTGAAATTCTGATTTTGGAGGACAACAATTATTTTTATTCCTCGCTCGAATACCTTCGGCAGTGAGGAAGCGAAATGAGGAAGCTATACTTTCCACTTAACTTGGCAAACCTTTTTAACATTAAACTCGGCCGCAATCATCCAAATGAAAAAAACCCCCAGCGCGTGCACGATTGTCGGCCTCCCGAGACACATTACGACGCTATGTGGATTCCAAGCCGGAGAAAGCCTTGTGAGAACAGTAAGATTTGTAATACCGTTTTACAGCACTTAAGTGAATTGCTCAGTTTGACGTAGCGGATGGAGAGGACGAACGAGCTTCAACGGAATTCCCATTCGGTTCATTTTCCAGTAAAGTGTTTGTTCTGCCTCTTGTAGATCCGACCCCTGATCCTCGTTTTCTCTCCACTTTACACTCACTTTAGTTATCTACCTACACCTTCACTCCATTTTACAATCCAATTTACACACTCTCTCAGACTCCAGATTTCTCCCTCACGTCGTGTCACAGAACGTACTATGGACGTCCACGTTCGTGCAACACAATTCCTGTAAAACCTTTCACGTTCAGACTGGAGGCAATTTTTACTTTCATCAGCCCACCTGAAAGGTTAAAGTGAAATATGGCACCTCCTAAGAATGGATTAATGTACGAACGGCCTACCCGAAAATTATTAAAGAATCCGATTTCGAGGATTGGTCTCTCCATTTATGAGCACAAACTTTCGAGAATTTCAGCCATCCAGGTCAATTATTCGGTGGAGAAACGAAGCAAAAAAGGCGAGAAACGTTGTTTTTAGGAAATTTTGAGCTTTCCCCTCAAAATCTGTCCGAATATTTTGAGATATCCACAGAAATTTGCTTACACCAAGTAAAAACAACTTCCAATATCCCTCATCACTTTAGAAGGAGGACCAAAATCGGCGTTAACACCCACAAAAGTAACCATTTTTCGTGTTTCTATGGATGAGAAAAGTAGTGTGAAGCTTCTTGCACCAGATGTTTTCAGCTAAAATTCCGAAAAAATTCATAATTTCCAAGAGAAATTAGTTATTTTTCTTTCTTCGTCATAGTTTATTTCTTTTGAAATATATTTAAACTTACACACAGCGCCCCCAGGCAATGAATTGATTTATTATTTCGGTGAATTTTGAAAAACAGATTTTCGACACGAGGTCAAATTGACGTCTAACCTAACCGCTCTGGAGTATCTAAGCTTCTTAAGTACGGTTAAGGGGAAAATCTTTCCCTGAATATGGGAACCTTAGGTACCGTACCTACAGAATGCATCCACACTGGAATTATTGTAATATAATTATACGTATTATTCATGTTGTGACACCGTCATTCGCAGAGTAAATCAGGGTAATTATATAGTGCCGGACATTCGGCCCGGCACTGAATGTCTAACTGGGCGTTTGGGGTCAATATGTCCCCTGGTGCAATGCATGTGTTGAATAGATAGTATTACTACTTTATTACTACTACTACTATCACTACTTTATTATTACTACTTTATGCATTGTATACATAAAGAAAACCCGAAAATATAGAACAAAGAAAAAACTATGCCAAGTGACTGGTGTGGTAATAACACTCCTTCATATTCAATAACACGAATCTGTCGATAATTAAAATCAGTAGATTGAATAATCCAGTATGCAGGTCAGTATCAAACTCATTGAGGGTCGTAGATACAAAGGTCAGTACACCATTAAAACTTTTTATATCAGGCAGAACTCTTTGCAATAAGAGAATGCGCGGCAGAGAATCTGAGGAAGGATGTTAGGAGGAGAGACATTCGCATTTTCTCATACAGCCAAGAAGCACTGAAGACCCTTGCAGTGGTCCAGACCAGATCATGTCTGGTAAGGAAATGCTGGGAGGTGTTGATTGCTCTGGGAAGAGATAATAAAGTTACCTTTGTTCTAGGGCACTCAGGAGTAGAAGGAACGGACAGAAAAGCTAGCAAGACAGGGGGCAGCAGGAAATTTTGTTGGACCGGAGCCTGTCTTGGGTATAGCTGAATAATGCTCGGTTAGGACTGCGCTGTGGCAATGGGTGATGGAAGGACACAGCAAGGCGTTGGGAAAACACCCAGGAACAAAGGTTCGGGAAGGAGATGATGGCAGCACCCTGTAGGAGGAGAAGCCTAGCTGCGCTAGAACTACATAGGAGGAAAATGAGACTTCTGGTAGGGATGGTGACTGGGCACGGGGGTTTCCGTAAGCACCTGAACAGGGTCTGGTGTAAACAGGTGACCCATCCTGCAGGCTGTTTGTTTAGGACGAAACTGCCTCTCACCTTCTCTCAGAGTGCCCTGCCCTCGAAGGTAGACGATTCTGAATTTTTGGGTCCCTTGAAACCGGGGAAATTGCATCGGATAACAACCTAATAGGGGGGATCCTAGGTCTTTTAGAGGGAGTAGACTGGTCCCAAAGTCTATAGGCTGGCTCAGAGGGCAATGTTCCGCACAATAAGCCACGGTTTCGGTGTGGCAGAGAGGGTTTGGCCCCCTCCTTGACCCTGCATTTAATCTAATCTAATCGATCCAAACTTCAAGCAATTAAGCTGGTGGAATATCGGAATTAGGAGGACCTCATGTTTTCATTCCGACGCGATTAAATTCATATAGAAGATCAATTGGTGGCTAAACTGCCCAATCCTCTACGATTTCTTCGAAATCAGATGGAAATTGTGGATTTTATGAAGTATAGAAAGCGATTCGCGGACCCAGATAGACAGACAAATAAGACATAAACCTACTCGGAGGTTCAGAGGTAGGTAAACTTGTACCTCTTTCTAGCAGAATGAATTAACTATGTGAGGCGGCTTGATGGGGAAAATCCGGATTCATCCCATTTCTTCTCAGACTCCCGAACAGGCTTAAATGCGAACAATTTATGGTGGCCCAACAATCGTATTGTACTAAACTCGGAAATCAATGTTTTTTGCGGTTGTGGAAAAACAAATTTGAAGGACCCCCCCCTTTAAAAAATTTCCAGTTAGGCACCGTAAAAAAAAAATACTTGAGAATCGTACATCTTTGTGTTAGTAAATTTGTTATTTTACGAAACATGGGGGTCGCGTTTATTTTTGTACGCTTCTGTTTATGAATGAAAATCATCCGGTATAGAAGGGGGTTTGTTGTGGAGTCAAATCCAACCTATGTTATAAAAACGAGGATTCTCATATTTAAAAAATTCAGTTTTTGTGGAGGTCTCTTGAGCACGTTTAATCGAATTTAAAAAAAATTATACCTGGTTTTAAAACCACTTAAAAGTTGTTCGGTCTCCCAGCGTAGTAAGATACTCGTGTACAACGATAAAACTGAAGAGCCTGTGAAATTTAACGTCTCCTTTTTCAATGCCTATTCATTTTCGGTATTTCCGCCGTATCAATGGAAGGCGTACATTTAGCACCTAAAATTCACTCAAACTCCGGGCATCTTAACCAATCTCCTTTGAGTCGCTTGTCGTCTCCTACGGTAACGAAGAAAAGGATATTAAATAAATGAAGGGGTAAGGAATCCTGGAGTGTTTACTCGAGAGAACAATAAGGAGAAGGACGCCCATGGCAAACTTGGATAATCCTGGTTCCACATGCCTTCCTTCCTTTTAAGACGAACCAACGGCGAATCTTTTTACGGGCTTGCGAACTAGATGAATTGTTTATGGAAAAGGCTTTGTCTAAGTGCCGGGCTTCTCGTCAAATGAGGCTCGCTAGCGTTTAGCAATTCCCTTTTGGATCGCCAGGCGGAGTGTTCTGCTCATAAATGCTGCCAACTCCTAACGGCTGTCTCTGCTCGTCTTCCCGACCGCTCGGATCTAATTGCGTCTTTTCAAGGGCTTTTCGCGTATTTATTATGGATCGCTAGACCTTCCAATCCTTAACCTAGTTTGCGATTGGGAGGCTGAGGGAGGGTGGATTGAACGATATTGTCTGTCCTGGGGAGTCTTAAGCTGGTGAAATGAGGGGTTCTCTTCGTCGTCCCCCTCAAAACGTGCTGCCTCATCAGGTTTTAAAGGGATTTACCTAATGCAGACCTGATTAACGCGGCAATGTCATTTGGTCCCCTTCGTTTCGTCGGGGGTGGGCTTACAGCTGCTACGAGGTGCTGTACTAACTCGACTAGGTTGTTAATTGTCAAGTATCCCAACACAGGTTTTCAACACCGCAACTTCGTGTCAACAACGGTGCTCCCCAACTTTATTTCGCCTGAACGTACGAACGACTCATATAAATTTCACAGTGTCTGCTAACCTCATTAGTTCCGAAGCGGTGCTACAAAATATGTGAAGTGCAATATTGATAGCAACCAACTTTTCCAGAAAGGAAAAGTACGGGTGTTTGAATATGCCAACTCCGCCGAGATGCTGTTTATCTATGCACCTGTTTATCTAGTTATCTACTCTATTTCAGCTATCCGATCGGTAACTAAAGCGCCCCTCCTTATTTATCTGCAACCATAGATATGTACTACAGTATAATATATCTATGCCAGCAACTATGGAACGCGTTTGATTTGTTATTAATTGGTAAGATATAATTAGCAATGACTAGAGATGGTTAGAAATTGCTAATCATAATCTCATCCCAATTCTTAAAAAATGACAAAATTGGGCACTTGCGCGTACATAATTGGCAAGAAGTTAGTTTTGTCTAACGATATCCCCCATTCATTATTGCTGCAGATTCCGACACTTCGTGGAAATTTACTACAAACGTCCTCCATAGATGTCATCTCGAATGAGCTTAAAAGGTGAGCGAAACGATTTGGTAGGGAATTTCAGGGTTCATGGGAGTAAGACGTCAATTTTCAAGCTTATAGTTCAAACTCTAAACGATGGGACGACGAGCCGCTGGGAAAGGAACAAGCACGAGGAAAACAACTGGAGCCCTCAAGATCGACAAAATGCTATAAATCAGTACTTCGAACTAAAGTACCTTCCTTTTAATTGGATCCCCTTTTAGTAGTAAAAGTTCCATTCAGCATGAGTTGATGAGCGAATTAAAAAAAAAAAAACATATTAACCGATTCCGTGGGTGATTCTTAGAGGAAATTTCACGCTGATTCCGAATATAGGTACCAACCATATTATGTTCCTATTTTTAAGATGGTAATTTACACGAAAAACTTCAAAAACACATTAAAACTTAAGTTAAAAAAATTGTCCTCCAAAATCAAAATTCCCACTTGCTTTTGCTTCCGAGTCTACCAAGGTAGCGGAAGCATTGTTTTCACTTTTGAAAAGTGAAAAATTTTTTGCCTCCAAAATCAAAATTTCAACTCGCGTTTTACATTTTAGACCTTCCTGAACAATTTTGGTTTCGTGACTGTCGGTCTGTCTGTCTCTGTGTCCGGGAATCCTTGCCACACGCATAACTTCCACAATTTCCATCCGATTTCCATGAAATTTCCAGGGATTACGCGGGTTAGGCCCTAGATGGTCCCCTATGAAATTCATCACCAGGCGACCAACGGTAGCCTCTGAGCATGCGTAAACGTGAAATCCTTGAAACGTCAATTTCTCGCGACCTAATGGTCCGATTTCGCTCAAACTTGGAGGGTAGTTGAAGATCGAAGGTTCGATGGTATCCTACGAGTTTCATCAAGATCGGATCAGCGGCATCCTCAATTCTTGCAACACGTATAACTTTTATAACACTTTCCATCCGATTTTGATGAAATTTTCAGGGATTACGCGGGTTAGGCCCTTGAAGGTCCCCTATGAAATTCACCACCAGCCGACCAACGGTAGCGCATGCGGTAGCCTCTGCGCATGCGTAAACGTGAAATCCTCGAAACATCAATTTCTCGGGACCTAATGGTCCGATTCCGCTCAAACTTGGAGGGTATTTGAAGATCAAGGGTTCGATGATACCCTACGAGTTTCATGAAGATCGGATTAGCGGTATCAACTGCGCATGCGAAAAACTTCAAATCCTTGCAATGTCAATTTATTGCGACCTAATGGTCCGATTTCGCTCAAATTTGGATGAAAGTTGAGGATCGGAGATTCGATTATGCCCTATGAGTTTCATCAAGATGGGATCAGTGGTGCCCTCTGCGCATGCGCAAACGTGAAGCTCTCATAACTTCGACAATGTTCATCTGATTCGATGGAATTTTCAGGGATTGTGCAGGTACTAATAATCCCTTTGATGATTTTTTGAATATATAATATGTTATATATACACAATCATGTTATGGATACGAGGAAGCTATGTGCCACACCCAACTTGGCAGACGTTTTTTTCAAATTTTCAATGCTTGAACTGCAATTGGTGTCCCCAGGAGTTGAGTTTTGATTTTGAATGTGCATTAGGTGTATAGAAAATTTAACGCTGAATCCGAAAATGTGGTCAACGTGGAAAAAAATGGTTTCAAAGTTAAGAAACGTGGGTTTTTATGGCAAAATACGTGGTTTTCTGAAAAAAACTTTTAAAAAATCATATCTTGGGAACGGATTGAGATAGAAAGGTGCGGTTGGTGGCATTCTACCCCATTTTGGATCTTGTTTCACCCAATTTTTTTTTTTCGCTTCCGTCCTGAATCACCCTGTATAGCTACTTATTTCGTGTTTTCGTGGTTCAAAATCGCCTAGTATTGAAGTAAATTCAGAGAGAAACATCCTTCATTGACCTCCCACGTTTCATATTTATCGGCTACGCGTGTAAAAGACCGCACACAAAAACCGAAGGAATAATATTTTCCTCCGGTGAGAAGGGAAGCTTCTTTTTAGGCAGGCCTCAGCAAACAAGTGGCCTCACAGTGAAACAAACGAATCACGATTTGTCAGCCCTGACTAGAGCGATTTGTCAGCGTTGATGGTTCTGGAAGTCTACGCCCCGAAGCTATCATTAAGCTATGAGCTTAATGACACCAAACTCCTTCGGCAGGAGTCTTCAAGCCTTCAAGGATTTACATTAAACTTTTCGTTTAACCAACAGAAAGAAAAACTGACAACCTTCCAGAGGATCTTTTGTTTTTTTGTTTTTGTTTTTTTCTTCTTCCTTTCTTGGTGTTTTACGGTCGTTTTGGATGACTTTGTGTTTGGATGAGTCGAACATCATCTTCGTGGAGGTTGTTCGCTTCTCGTGATGAAAACCACATCGAGTCACCTATGAGTTGGTCTACGGGGAAAAAGGCGAATTTTCGAAGAATTTACTTAATGCAAATTTTTGAAAATTTTATTCATGAAAATCCGTTTTAGACCATTATAAAAAGTTCTATTCATGCAGCATGAGTTGATAAGCGAATTTTTTGAAAGAATAATTGTAACCGATTTTGTGGGTGATTCTTATGGGA
>JAEMON010000001.1:71498461-71513943 GCA_030264115.1 Lygus lineolaris
GACCTCCATCTCCATCCCTCAATCTAACTAAATCGTCGGGACGTCTCGGACGTCGAAAGGGGTAACCTCGATAGAAGATCTTCCTGTACCTTCTGGCACGTTGAAGAGGTTTCAAAATAAGCCAACTAAGATTTATTGGGTACGGGTGTACCATAACGTTCATGTGAAGGTACACACCCATCACTATCCCATGTACTTTTCACATTGGAGGGGAATCAGACTACTGGGAGACTTTGCTGTTACTTCTGATTCAGCTATAACATTCGTAGAGGGATCCTTGCTAAATACCTGGGGTGCTTTCCAATCTAGTCACGCAAATTTCCTGAAGTATGTTTCTGGTATCGATGGATTCCTCTCGCCGAGACCTACCGATCTCTCACTATCACTGTTGATATGCAAGCACCATTTCAAAGCGAATTTGAATAGGGTACCGATTAATTCCTAATTAAATCACAGTCTTTCGTTTGCCAAAATACTTCAAACTGGTTTCTGGTTGGTAAAATGGATGATAAAAATGGATCTTCTGGATCTTCTGTATATGCTGAAGCTCAATAAGTGTAAAAGAATTTTCCAGGAAAAGAGGAAAAAGGAATTCAGGTTCCAGGTTGTTGCATATCTTCTAATTATTTTGTTGATGCTACTATCACGGTTAAACTGTTTCTGTATTACCGTACCATTAAAATCGCCATGCTGTCGATTGAAAACTTCTTTTTCACGGTCGACCGTCAACGAACGTTGACTTCTTGGTCAGCCTCTGAGAAGGAGTGCAACGTTGTAACCCTTTTCCTTCTTAACTATAGGTTACATCAAGTTTATCAAGAAGGAACCGTGTCACAAGTCCGGAACAGTGTAGATATCGCGTGGTTGTTCTGCCTATCAGTCCACTCAATAAATAACCCACAAAACCCCCAAATAGTTTCTGATTGTTAAAATGGATGCTAAAAATGGATCTTTGCGGTAGGTACATGCTGAAGCTTAATAACTGTAATGGAATTTTCCCGGAAAAGTGGAAAAGGAGCTCAGGTCCCTGGTTGTTGCATATCTTCTGATTATTTTGTAGATGCTATTATCACGGTTCAACTGTTTTGTTTCTATATCACCATACCTTTAAATGGCCTTTGCTTGATTGAAAACTTCTTCTTTACCGTCGACCGTCAACTAACGCTGACTTGTTGGTCACGATGGATGGGATCCCGGAAGTAACCATGCACCGCTGACCACGAGGTTGATGAGGGTTTGTTTACGCTTCATTTTGATTCCAGGAGACGATAGCATCTGCCATTAGAGTCCGTGAGCAAAATATAAAAACGTTCTTCGGTGAAGCCGTCGCGTTGACCAGAGCGAGGGCGGGTCGGCGCAGTCCTTCAGATTCTCCTCACGTATTGTTCCGAGGCAGGCAATCTCTCGTTCCCCTCCAGCCCCTAAGTCCGATTATTCAAAACAACCTTTGCTCCTTTGGTTTCCGCTTTTGTATTCGGTTCGCTTGACATGATTTGATTATTGCTTCGTATGCAACACAAGTTTTTTTCTCCGTTAACTCACATCTAACCAGCCGTCTTTCTCAAGGTCGTGCCATTGCGGAGATGACTTGACTTCTTCAGTGACGGTGGTGTCTTTTGGCGGACGAACAAAAACGAAGTTCCTACCTCAAGCTCTGTGCTTAGCTCCGAGTTGTCGCGTATGCAATAGGTGACAGTTATTGTTGTTTGTACTGGATAAAGAAGAGCAAGATTGTAACATGCAGGAAAATTATTCTTCAAACCCCACAACTTCAACGAGACTCGATCTCTCAGTAGTTGATTAATTCGTTAGGGGCAGGGTTTCTTAGTTCTTAGAGTTAGTCAGTAGACAAAGAAGAGCCGGAGTATTTTACTAACAAGTTGCCTCAAATACAATGAGTTTTGATCTCCCAGCAGTTGATTACTTTATTAGGGAAGGTCGTGGTTATCTTCGTTCTATTAGTTCATCAGCAGACAAAGAAGAGCAGGCATATTGGTCTGATAGCTAACAACTTATCTTAACATTAACGAGCATTGATCTCTCAGCAGTTGATTAGGTGGTTCATTAGGGACGATCGTGGTAATCTTCCTTCCCAGAGTTAGTAGAGCAGGCAAAGAAGCGAGAAGGAATAGTGGTATGTTAACTAACGATTTGCCTATACACTTCAACGAGCATTGATCTCCTAGCAGTTGATTACTTTTTTAGTCCTGGGAAATCTTGTTTATCGCTGTTTGTAGGGTTAGTTGGGCTCTTGACAATGGGGACTATGGAGAGCTTTCGTGACCTGACCCCCCCCCCCCCCCTGATATATATATATATATATATATATATATATACTATCTACTATATTCAACTATGGTCTGGACAAGGCGAACCCGAAGGAACCTAGTGTGATGGACCGACAATGGGAGGAGTGGTAGCTACAGGTATCGTATAACAGCTACTTGGCGCTCATACAACAACTTCTATGTAAATAGAGCGAGGAGGGATCTAATAGGCGGCGGCACGAAACCGTCAGCAGTTCTCTCGTTGGGGGGACTTCCGGTTTTAAAGCGCTTATCGTGAGTCGATTGAAACATCCAACCGCTCAACAGATTGAAGACGTAGTCGAGCATCTACCACTAACTTTCTGGCCTCGAACTCTCTATAGAGTTATTGAAACCTTAGTAGTTATTTGAAAAAAAAAAAAAATCTTTAAATAAAGTGCTTTTCTACCCAAATAATTGATTACTTGTCACATTATTGGATATTGCCTAATTTTGGTTTATTATTTTCAATAATGAACCTTTGGAATCGAGCAGGAAAAAAAGTTTAACCGCCCTTCAAAATGTGATACTTTACGTTTCAAGAATCCAAAAATCGAATTATAAAATGAAGAATGAAAAAATCTGGTGCGAGGCTTCACACTACTTTCCTCAGCTGTATTTAGCCTCAATCTATGTTTGTGCAGATGAGGGGTATTGGAACTTGTTTCTACTTGTTAGAAGAGTAAGTCCTGTGAATTTCATGAAATCGTTAGAGCAGTTTTGGAGAAAAGTTAAAAAATGGGCTAAAAACGATGTTTTTTCACCTATTTGGAATATTCTCTCCCCCTAATAATTGACCTGGAGGGCTGCAATTCTTAGGGTCTCATCCTCAGACAAGTAGAAACCAATCCTCGAAATCGGAATTTTTTAATAATTTCCGTAGGGGCCGCAATCGTGATCATACACATACGTACACACACACACACATACATACATACATACGGACTTATATACACTTATCCGAAACGTGGAGAAAATTGATCAGATGGGGATTAGGACCAGCTAAAGGTGGTGTTTCAGAAATTGGGTTTTCTGCTGATCGCAATTCTTTCCATTCACCTTCAGGTGGCTGAGGAAAGTAAAAATCCATCCGTCCACCGTAGAGCGTCTTCGGCACTTCCCTTGGTTACCATGGACCAAAATTAATCAAATTTGGTATACCGTCTCAATTTGGGGTCTAGTTATGCTCCGAAGCTTGGAATTACCGTCAGTCTTCTCTAAGGGATAGAAAATAGGGGATGATATTTTCAAAAACTTGAAGACTTCCGAAGACTTGAAGGTCACTTGCTCCAGCTCGGACACTCCGACTCCCAAACATTTTGAATTTGATGATAATTTTTCATTGATTAATACACAGTGTATTAAATAATAGGATCAGCACAAGACCAGGACCAGACCTTCCCGTACAGGGTGTTTCTGAGGTTATGGGTTGCTGTATCTTGATTCGGAATAGAAATAGAAATGGGCAAGTAATTATTGTGGGTAGAATATTGATAGAAACGGGCAAGTAATTATTGTTGGTAGAATGTTGATCAGTTATTTTTAACGGATAGTAACAACAGTTGTTGAATCCCAACAACGGCTTCTGATGATAATAACAATAATGTAATGGAATATAATATTATTATATTCAGTTCCCGAGCGGGGAGAGGATCCGAAATATTGAACAAGATCAGAAGACAACCAGATTACCTGGACACTTTGTTACGATCTCCTTACACAAGGACAATTGTTAATAACACACAAATTACCTGTCAATATCCAACAACAATAATTACCTGTCCACATCCATTATCTCTTCCTTATCAAAACCCAGCATCAAACCCCCCCTTCTTACCTCCATTGCAAATAGCGAAAAAAAATCGAGTTGGTATGGTACCCCCATAATTTTTAACGAGGAATTAAAATAACACATTTCAGTGCGCCGTGAACCACCATTTCGACATCACCACGTTCTTCGGCGTAAAAAAACATTTTTATCACATTTTGCTTCCGAGTCTGCAAGGCAGCGGAAGCTTTGTTTTCACTTTCAAAATGAAAACAATTTTTGTGCTCCAAAATCAAAATTTCCACTCGCATTTTGCGTTTCAGGGCCTCCTGAACAAATTTGGTTTCGTGTCTGTCTGTCCGTCTGCCTGTCCACATTTCCTTGCCACAGCCATAACTTCAACAATTTTGATCCGATTTCGATCAAATTTTTGTGGATTGTGCGGGTTAGGCCAGAGATGGTCCCCTACGAATTTCATCACCATCGGACTATGGGTAACGTGAACGCATGCGCAAGCGTGCATTTCCTGAAACCCCGATATCTCAGTTCCTAATTGACCTATTCCGCTCAAATTTGGAGGATAGTTGATGGCTGACTCTAAGACAATCATCCATTAATTTCGTAACGATTAGATTAATAATAGCTACCGCGCAAGCGCAAACTTGAAATTGGTTGTTATAGACGTAGCTAGAACAACTAGACCAATTTCAGGAAAATTTTCAGAGATTGATCGAGTTAGACCCAAGAGCCAGACCCTATGAATTTCATCGCCATCAGACTACTAATAGCGTTTGCGCATGCGCAAATATCAATTTCCTGAAACTACGATTTCTCAGTTCGTAATGGACCGATTTCGCTCAAATGCGATGTGTAGTTGAGGGCTACCATTACCTCCTAATTTCGACACGATTGTATCAGAAATAAGTATTGCGCATGCGCAATTTTGAATGTTGCTCATGGCTATTACTCTGGAACTACTCGACGAATTGCGGTGAAATTTTCAGAGATTGTGCGGGGTAGCCCCTAGATTGTGCCCTATTAATTGAATAGCCAGCGGACCACTAGTAGCGTGTGCGTAGTACAAGAATTTCCTGAAACTACGATATCTCAGTTTGTAATGGAACGATTTCGCTCAAACTCGGAGGGTAGATGGGGGCTGACCGAAGACCCATGAATTTCATCACTGTTCAATAAAATCTACTGTGCAAGCGCAAACTTAGGGAAACGCCGTTTTTTCTGGCGAATTTTAGCCGTTGCGTGAGGTTAAATGACGGGTTTAAATCTTTTTTACCCCCGTGCTTTATATTGTCCAAAAATAAAGATATTTTAATTTTTGGTTGCCCTGCATTCTATCGTCATGAGCATGATGGCGACCGGTAATTTCTAGTTTTCTAAAAATTTAATGGTGACATACCTACTGTGCAGGCCACGAGGAAGCTTCTGTGCCATGTCCTTGGCAGTGTATTTTTGATAGTGTACTACGCTAGAAAGATCGTTTTTTGTGTTTAGTGCAGATTTTGAGCGTATTTGTGAACTTTTTGAGCACTCGAAATTCCGAGTGATGATGGGTAATTTTTCCCTGAACTTTCACATAAAATCCAAATAAGTGATGAAAATGGGGGTTCAATTTTTTCGATGTTGCTTCCTCACTACCGGAGGTAGGAAGCTATGTATTCGTGCAAGAGGTAAACAAAATGTTGTCCAAATCAAAATTCCCCCTTGCTTTTAGCGAAATTTCGAAGAAAATGAAGCTATTGCAATGGCTTCAAAATTTGTGTTATGCAAATGTTTGAAAATTTTCTTCATGGAAATCCGTTTCAGACCATTCTAAAACGATTCCTGAAATTTACCACTTTTTCATGTGTAAGATGATAGCTGCCAGAGAGATCGAGATAAAAAATCCAAAAAAAAATTTAAACGTCAAGAGAAAATACGAGTTCGTTGGCTAGAATTTTTGGAGTACTCCAAGGGTCAAATTTTGAAAATTTAGTCAAAAATAGCCAAAAAACGTGTTTTTTGAGGTTTTTGGTGTGAATTACCATCCTGAACACAGGGACACATGGTATATTCATCATAGTATTTCCTATAAGAATCACCCACCAAATCGGTTAAAATCATTATTCGAAAATTCGCTCATCAGCTCATGCTGCTTGAATGGAACTTGTTCTCTTGTCAGAGCTTTCAGAAAAATTTTAGTTCCGCCTCTGTTTATGTCTGTGGCCAATCGTTGTCCCAGGCAAGACTACCTATTGGAAATTATGGTCCGATTTTGATGACATTTTCAGGGATTGTGCGGGTTAGTCCCAAGACGTTCCGCTAATAATATCACCGCTGTCGGACTACCAGTAGGGTGTGGGTATGCGCAAAAATGCATTTTCTGAAAAATACTACTACTTTTCTGATTTCTTGATGCTTAATGGACCGATTTTGGTTTTGACGAAAAAACTCCTTCCTAAAATTCTTGAGGTTTTAAGGCGTTTGTTGTTTTGTATTTTTATGGCAGTTTGTTCTTCAGCAACGCATTCCTTTTTAAATGCCTTTCGACTTCCTGAATACAGGTCGACTGGTATAAAAACGCCCAACTTCCAACGAAAATTCCCGCGGAAGCGGCGTGGCAGCCCATGGCGATCACACGAGAGCAAACATTCGGTCTCTTGTTCCACCACATCAGGCACCGGGCGGTGAGCAGTGTGATGGTCAGTGCATAAACATCGATCCTCCAGTCGCTTGAAAGATGAAGTGGAAACAACATGCCGGTTTTTCTCTCTGGCTTTGGCTTGACGGACCGTATCCGTCCACTCTCTCGGTCGCTCTTCCCCTCCATCACTCCCTCTAACGCTATTACATCTCCCCAAACATGTATATATAACCACCCTCGTTGTTTGGTTTACAGGTCGCTACAGCAAACCGCTATCACCCCACAGAGTATAGAAGGCCATTTTCCCCCATCTCCTCTGGGCCTATCCCCATACAATTCAATAATGAACCTTTGGAATCGAGTAAGAAAAACTTTCTTTTAGCTTTCTTTTATTGCAGCTATTGCAATGGCTTCAAAATTTAAATAATGCAAATTTTTGAAAATTGTCTCCATGGAAATCCGTTTCAGACCATTCTAAATCGATTCCTGAAATTTAACACTTACACACACACACACATATATACCTATATAAAAGTCATTCCAGACGATATCTGACCGAGGAGTCGAGCTAAAAATCTGATGTCAAAATGTCAATAATTTTCAAGAGAAAGGATGAGTTCGTTGCCCAGTATTTTCGGAGTACTCCAAGGGTTCAAATTTTGAAAATTTATTGTCAAAAATCGCTTAAAAAACGAGTTTTTTGAGGTTTTTGGTGTGGATTACCATCTTAAACATAGGAACATATGGTATATACGGAATCAGCGTGAAATTACCTATAGGAATCACCCACCGAATCGGTTAAAATCATCCTTCGAAAATTCGCTGATGAACTCATGCTGCATGAATGGGACTTTTTTATTTCCGCTGATTCCCAATATGTTCTTTTCATTGAAAATAGCTAATTAGCTGCAACATCATCTGAAACTTCTACCACGAGGATGTGACAGACAACTTTCCCTTAACATGATTGTATAGAGACCCTTGAAACGTGTTAATATTATTGACACAAAAATATTGGAAGGTATGCGTGTTGCAAGGACAACGATTTTACGCATGCGCAGTGGGTATCTGAACACTATGAACTTCAAAGGAGAACATCTCGGGGTCATTTCCTTACCTACCTCCATTTTTGAGCAGAATCGGTTCGTCAGACCTTGATTAATCGATAAATGGAGGATTTTGACAATTGAGCGTGGGCAGTGGCTAATATTTTGATTCAATTTTAATGACATCGATACAAGTCCTATCTAGGGCATAACCTGCACGACCACTGAAAACTGTATCAGAAACGGACGAAAATGGTGGAAGTCACACGAGTGGCAAAGATTTAACAGTTACACACCAGCAGTAGCTACCACCGCACAGTGGGCCAAAATGCGATTCTAGGCAAACAAAATTATTTTATGATCTATCGCTATAGAAAATTTTACGCTGATTCCGAATATACCATACGTTCCTATACCGTGAAAACCCTGAAAAACGGGTTTTTTAATGTTTTTCAAAATTTTACGTATTCAAACTAATCGAAATGAAATTTATTACAGACACACGTTGCAGGGATAAAATTCTGCGTCGATTGGTATACAAAGATTTTTAAAGTCGATGGTAACTAACGCGTCGTGGCGTGAAAAATGCAGGAAAACATCCTCAAGCTTTCAAATGGTGTAGTACGAAATTTTTAGTTTTACCGTACCAGGGAACAAATTGCGTTTGAATACACAAATACAAAAAAAAATAAATAAATAAAATAAAATAAATTCTTTTAGTAGGATTTCCAGTGTTTCAGAGTATAGACTCGATCTGACCATGCTGAGAGAAGTCAGGTAACGTTTCTCACATACCACGGTAATTTGTCACATTGAATTGAATAGTTGCACTACTAATTCATTTTGAGTGATAGAAATTGATTTTCTGAGAGAAATGCGTTTTTTCGACTTTCAGCGAATTTTCGAAGAAAATGAAGCTATTGCAATGGCTTCAAAATTTAAATTATGCAAATTTTTGAACTTTTTCTTCATGGAAATCCGTTTCAGACCATTCTTAAACGATTCCTGAAATTTAACACTTTTTTTATATGTATACACATATATTTATTTATATATTTATATATGTGTAACTCCAGACGATATCTGACCGAGGAATCAAGATAAAAAATCCAAAAAAAATTTTAAAATGTCAATAATATAAAAAGAAAGGGTGAGTTCGTTGGCCAGAATTTTCGGAGTACTCCAAGGGGTCAAATTTTGAAAATTTAGTTCCAAAAATCGCTAAAAAATGTGTTTTTCGAGGTTTTTAGTGTAAAATACTAACTTAAACATAGGAACATATGGTATATTCGGAATCAGCGTGATATTTCCTTTAAGAACCACCCACCAAATCGGGTAGAATTATTCTTTGAAAATTCGCTCATCAACTCATGCTGAATGAATAGGACTTTTTTTGGTTTATTATTTTCAATGATGAACCTTTGGAATCAAGAACGAAAGAATTTTTTTAAACATATTTGTTGTTCTAAATCGATTAAATTACCAATGTTTCAATCCATATTTCCCATTATTATGACGTATAGATAAATGTAATGGTCGATATTTGAACGTCTCATTTGGAGAAAGAAGGTTCCACAGCAATTGAAGTGAGTAATTTAATTATTCAAACCACCGATTCACTCTGCTGTATTATTAATGAACGAAATTTGGGAAATAACCACAGGAGCACAGAGTGGTGTATTGAACGGCCCCTCACAAAATGGGGCGGCCGTGACGGAACGTGACAAGTAACTCGGCCCCTGGGACGGCTAATATTAATGACGCTGCAGCCGGTCAATAAATTGCCTACACAGAGATTTCAGTTTCAAAGGTAAAAGAATTAACGGCTTAAATATAGGAAGGCCGATTGATGGAGCAGTTATGCGGTGGTGCCCTGAAGCGTCCAATTTGATGTTTATCTTGGAGTTCGCGCTCCACCCACCTGGTGAGCTCTCGACGTAGCTCCGAGAGAAAGAAAAACACGCGGGAGTCGACGCTCTATGGAATAAAATGCGGTGTAATAAGAATTTAACGGTTATTCCCAATATTCCATGTGCAATACTGCAGCGTACCTCAGCAGCATTAAAATTACACAAATATAATGATTATGCTAATCATGGTACCGTCCCAGTAGAAAAACCTTGGACACCTAGTTCGTTATACATATAGCGTGGTTCACCTCATAAGAACCACCCGGTTTGTTATTTTCAATAATCAACCCCCCTCGCCCCTCACAAAATGTGATGTTTTACGTTTCGAAGTACCTACGTAGAATCCAAAAATTGCATTAACAAAATCCAGCCGTCTGCGGCACTTAGCAATGGAATGAAATTTAGTCTAATGGTCCCTTTTGTGGTGCAGAATGCAGAATCCATGAAAACATTGTCCATGGAAACCTGTTTTTTCATCGGTTTCTTCCAGTTTTCTCTGGATTTAACTAACTTTAAATTATTATTCACATATAAATAATGTAGGTATTTGTGATTATATAACATACGTACTTACGTCAAGAAATTTTTAACATCACGAACGTGAAAAATAGTACAAGGGCTTCAGAGCTGTGTTCGAGACCTGGTTGAACGGAAAACAGAGCAGGAACAAGAGTGTGAATCACAAATCTTTTTGAATAGGCCTAATTCCCATTCAAAGATCAGCTGATCAAAAGCAATTTTTTTTGTTTTCATCGAATTGAATTTCATGTTTAGTACGATAAGCTTCCTCAGTTACTGGATAATAATAATACAGTTAGGTAACGACTCATTGATTGATCTACACAGAAAAAAACTCCGAAAAAATGATTGTGTAATCATTTGCAGCGGTTTTTAATAAACCAAGACATATCTCAAAAATCAAAATAATTCATGCCAAATGATTTATAATGAGGATTAAAACAATCATGCTTTCGCGCATTTGCAGTGCAAAATCGACAATAACTTTTTCATATCGAAAGAGAACGAGCCCTCACTTTTAGCGAATTTTTGAAGACAATTCAGCTATAGCAATGGCTTCAAAACTTCAAAAATTTTCAACATGGAAATCCGTTTTATGACCATGCTAAAAAGATTCCTAAAGTATAACACTTTTAGCGAATTTTCGAAAAAAATGAAGGGGGTAGGTATTGGAATGGCTTCGAAATTTAAATAATGAAAATTTTCCAAAATTTCCTCCATGGAAATCCGTTTCAGACCATTTTAAAACGATTCCTAGATTTCAACCTCTTTCATATATGTATGTTTTGTATGTGTGTATTTATATGTACATATGTCATTCCAGATACCGCACCCTCCATTCCAGATATCTGATCCTTGAATCGAGCTGAAAAAAATCCAAAAAAATTCAATAATGTCAAGAGAAAGGATGAGTTCGTTGGCCAGAATTTTTTGAGTACCAAGGGGTCAGATTTTGAAAAATAATGGCCAAAAAACGTGTTTTTGAGGTTTTTCGTGTAAATTACCATCGTAAACATGGGAAAATATATGGAATACCTACTCGGAATCAGCGCAGAATTTCCCAAAGGAATCACCCTCCAAATCGGCTAAATTGATTCTTTGAAAATTCGCTCATTAACTCGTGCTGCATGACTGGAACTTTTTATTACAGATTCCAGTTCTTTTTAGGGCAAAATGCCCTATAGGAATGGCCCATCGAATAATTTAGTTCGAAGAAATCGTATACTTCCAGCTCTCCTGCCGACTCGACCCGTCAGGGCACCCTTGGAAACTCCAGGTCAGGAATCAACACAAGGTCCAACTCGACGACAGTCGATCGAGTGCGGGTCGAGGCACCGTTGAAACTCCACAGGCCGAATTCATGAAAATTGAACGGGAGAAAACGAATTCGTAATATTCTCTCTAAATCATAATATCTCTTCTTTTCTAAAGAGATAATAATTTTCATTGAAACCTCGTTTACTGACTCTGGGTGCTCTTAGATGTACTCGTAATTCATCGAAGTTTCCAGTTCTTTGACGTAAAAAGGCAACTTCCCTTCACGGTATTTTAATCAACGAACCCCGGATTGAAGTTCAAAGAACTTGACTGGAAGTTTCAGCCCGCTCATTGTCACTGCAGGTAAGGTGGAGTGACAAGAGATTCTTAATTTTCAACGTTATTGGAAAACGCAGCGAGGCATTCAGCGACATATAGCTGTGTGCTTCACAAAATGCGGGTTGAATTTCCAGATGTATAGCGATATATTATATATTTATATATATATTTTCAGATATATCGGCGGTGTGTTTTATTGAAAAAAGCGGGCTCAATTTTCAGTACCTACCAAAATAAAAACTTTCGGAAATTTCAGGGTCTCTCCTTCTTGAAAATCCAACTCTCTTTCCAATCGTATAATCGATTTTAATTTTGCACTGTATGTTAAGGCAGTTGTCACCATTTTAGGGTTATAATGTCGAGAACACGAAATAATCGTGAAAATACTCCCAATAAACAAGGCGTTTTTCAATAAAATTTCCAGGGGGAATTTTCTGTTGCAAATTGAATGGAGAATCGATCCTTGAAGTTTGAGTACGAAAAACTTGAAACCTGTATAAATATTGTTCTTAAAAAAAAGCAGGGACAATAAAGTAGGTGCCTACCTACATAACATACATAAACTTAAAAAAACTTTCACATGACAAACATTTTTCCCGCTGATGGGAGTGGACTAATACCGATTTTCCGCATCTCCATCAAAATGCATCTACAAAATGAGGGACTGAGATCCTTTTGTCTAGAACGATATCAACATTTCACTTTTCATTCGTCACAAGATCTTGCAGAGCATTCTCAATTTTCGCAAAAAAGTGATCTAATATCATTCTTCCTCCTGGGACTCTTGATATGGATTATTAGTTTAAAAACATGCTCATTTAGTCATACTGCGCTGTCTCTTGTGACCGAGCGGTCAAAGGCACTGACACCTGGAAGCCGTTAGCCGCGGAGGACCGGGTTCGAATCCCAGCTGGGAAACACAATTTTCCGTGGGATAGGGTCAATCAATTTTTTCAATTGTTGGTAAAGTGAATAAATATTGAATTGACTTGAGATGCCGACGGGTTACTCAAAGAAATCGATACATTTCTTAATGTATACTTATTATTCTTCAGTTTTTTGCATTCTAGATGACTGGAAAATTTTCACTACCTACCTAATGGATTGATGGGGTTTGTTTTCAACTATACAAGTTCACTGATCTCTGCTGAAGGATTCCTCCGACTTATCTGTATGCTTGGGGGAGCTCACATGTTTCTTCAGTCCTTCCGCAGGAGTTGAACTCGAGTTAATCAGGAAATTCAAGTTAGGGGCGATGGCCGGGGGGCAAAGGACCAACTTCTCCAACTGAGTTTCCCTTATTGTCCCACGCTCGCACTTGTACACAGCTAAAACTTGGGTCACTCCCATGGAAATTCGTTGAGACTTTCTTCTACTCACGTTCGAATTCCCTAACAAGTTGGAAGTTACCGACAATGTAACAACGAAAAGCTTAGAGAAGCCACAATCGGTTTTCGCAGGTGTGGGATGAAATCATAAAGGTTTCTCTCCGTGTTCTCGAATTCGATTTAAAATTTTTATGAATATCGTGTAACGATCTCACATTCTCAGATTTTCAAACATCACCTACTTGTCAGAAAAATTAGTTCTTTCAACAGCGTTACTTACATCAAACACAAGAGGCACGTGGCACAAAAAATCCTCATGGTCCTTGACACGTATAATTGCAAAATTTGAGTGCAAGGCATTGCCCAATTGACAGCTACAACTGAATTTTTGATTCCTCACAACCAACAGATTAATGAGATCAAGAATGTAATCAAAATTGAACATTTAAACTAGGAAGAGTATTTATTTGGTATTTAGGAACAAATTTGGTTCAATGTTTGTCTGTACCTAAGCATTTCCTTTCAACGGACAGGCCGTCCCTCCCAACCTCTTTGGCTGATTCTGTTGCAATTCTAAAGATTTATGCAAATGGCTTCTGCGGTTCAAACGCTTCCTTAGTTACTGAATTTCGTTATGAATGAAGGACACAGCTCTTGGATGATAATAATAATTACAAGTAGGTACCTACTCATTGTCCCAAAGAAATTATTGTGAACCTCAAGATACAGTTAGCGTGAAGGAAGGTAGATATACCAATAGGGTCGTGGTAGATGGGCGTCCTAAACAGGAAATAATAAACCCTTGTGTAATAATTTGCAGCATAATACTGTTATTCAGTTGTTTTATCCGATGAATCAATAGTTACAAAAATCATAAAAACTAAAGAAAAACCTATAGATTCCGGTTGAATTTCATCGTTGAAACAGCGAGAAATGCCAAAAATATGTGGTTAATACTCGTAAATATTTCAAAAATGCTCTTCAGATCTAATTCTAACCCTCGCCAAGTGGCCATAGTTCTATTGAGTTATTGAGAACACTCATATTACACGTTAAATCTAAAAACCTTAATGGTATTTCCTGTGGAAAGGTTCAAAATCGTGGGTAGGGATTTGTTCAATGAGGCTGGGATTTCGTAGGGAAAAGTAGGGCGATCATCTGTCAGTACTGCGTATCAATGTCGATTCATGATGCACGCCTGAAGAAAATGCCTAATAGAGAGAAAGCACAATTATCATTTAGCTGTGTTCTCACGTTATCAAATGAAGTCAGTGCAACGCACAAGACTGTAAACGCTTGGGAAATATAATGAACTTTCGCCCGATACAAACTTGAATTTCCAATAATGAACCCCCATAAATATTCATACAGCATTTATTCATTAACTAATTACTGAACCGCGAAAAATTCCTCTTTCTCTCAATGCTCAATAGGTTGAAATTATCCGACGCTTTTTTGTTCTGGTGAGTTTGAAATACTGGAAGCATTAAACACCCAGAATAGCAGAGTTTCATCTTTCTCTTTTCACCCTTTCAGATTCTCAGATGATAAAGCAATTAAATCGATTGTCGAGTTAATTGCGGCGATAAATTAGCCCAGTTAGTCCACCCCAGACCGTTTACAATAATCAATTATCTCTAGCAAATAACCACAGTGAACCTCACAAGTAATCTCGGCATATTCGGAATTAATGGTAACCGGAAACACCTGTCACCGCGGAAAAGGATCATTAGGGCCATCAATTCATTAGTTGCCTCCTTCTTCCCTGTTGTTCCACAATAGAATGTAAAAACCCTTTTTTGCGGCTCATCCCTTTTTGTTTTGACAGCTGATTGTCCGTTGGCCGCCCAGACCCAGTGGCGAGGACGGAGATAATGGAGGTTCTCTATGGAAGACTATCCTCTGGAAATGATGATTAGTGGATGTTAAAATTAGTCTTTGTTTCGAGGGTTGGAGGAATGAATATCGGGTTATCATTTGAATGGGACAAAGCTGGTTTGTTCCAGCGTTAACACATTTACCTCATGTACTGTTCTAATAGCTTCGCTATATCTACTGCCTATGAAAAATATCGCAATTGAGACCTTTAGTACTAACAGCTCAATCCACAAATTTTCTGGATTCGTTCCCAGATTAGTGTCCATCTCTTTCATGTTCATAAATGTGGATGAATACAATCTAGTGACGACCACTGAAATTTATAGGTGAGCGAATGGGGGAACAGGCTCAGAAATTAATCTGATAGTTTCATTTTTAACTGGGGAATTTTTATGAACGACTGGTCAACTATACAAAAGAGCCTATGCCAGCACATACTTTCATACCTTACCTATCAGCGAATTTTCGAAGAAAATGAAGCTATTGCAATGGC
>JAEMON010000001.1:71515058-71551697 GCA_030264115.1 Lygus lineolaris
TTGCAATAGCTTCATTTTCTTCGAAATTTCGCTAAAAATAAAAAGTGAACACCGAAACGTTGAGTAACTCCATTATTGAAGCTTGGGAAGGAAAACGGTTTGAAAAGGCCGTGTGAAATTGAATCAATTCCGTCTCTTCCTAAATGGCTCTTCCGAAGAGAATAATTTCATATTAGATTCTGAAGCCCCGCCTTATCGCCACCCGGAACGGTCCGACTGTTTTAACGGCCTAAAATTTTTGTTCAGTGTTTTTTTGTAGGCAACGCAAAAGACGCGACATTGGAACAAAGTTTCGTAAAACCGGCTGATGCTCGAATGCGATTTGGTCCACATCGTAACAAGCCGATTCGGGATTCAAGGTCGCATTTCTGCTCTTTTTTCGTCGAACCCCTCTGAGGAGCTTCATAAAGACCTAATGATCTGATTTTACTAAACTGGATGGGTAAGTAGTTAGTAGCTGGTGCACAACTTCCAAAACACTGATTTTATCATGCCAAATTAATTTTTGTTTTAAAATTTTCAAAAACAATGAAACGTATTTTTCATTTGGTAAGTACATGATAAATTATTTGATTCTTGCGATGGTATGGAGGGACCATTTTTCCTTCTGGGAATTCATTCATGATTTGGAGTCAGTCGTAGAATAAGCATTTATTTATTCATTTCAGTTACCGTTTCTCCAGTTCATCGCCAACTTCATCAGCCAGTCCGTAGAATTCATGAGGCATCTCCAATATCTTTTATATCTTTCATAGGCAGGTAAATAGGTAGTGTACCGCATGGTTCTTATCGATTGATACTGTATCTAGTACGTGATGGGCATGGTTTCCCTTAATTTTCTTTGTCAGACATAATATCATGTCCATTTGTCTTTCTTCATTGAGGCTGCTAAAAATACTGTACTAAGCTGTTAAAATTGATGGATAGGTAAGTGAGCTTACCACTGACCAACTGCCTTCGTATCACATCAGAGATATGATGAGATTGATGAGTGTAGCCTCAGTAGTATGGACCAGCTTTCAGACTTTAGGTAAGACACTTTTAGGTACTCAAAATATTTTGGGAAAGGAAGGAAAATCACCAAAAATACAACTGTGAAAAACTGCAACTCACTAGGTAATGACTATTCTCCCTATTTATATTATTATAGTCACATTATGTGGTAAAAATTAATATCACACTGCCGAGCACTTGCCAGCCGATAGAAGGTAAGTGCGATAATCAAACTTCCTCAGTAAATGTTTAATAGTAGAAGCAAGAATTGACAAAAAATACGATATTTCTCATAAATATTTGTTGGTTACGACTGAAAAAGTTAGTAGTTGACAAACGAACACTGTCGGCCTCAACCAAGTATGACTTTGACAAAAACTGTCTTCGAGGATTTGTTCGGGATCTTCCACTGAATCAAATCCCGTCAAAATCAAAATCGGAACTGCTTCCTTTCTCGTTTTTTTTTTCATTTTTTATTTTTTAGATACTAGAGTACACAAAAGAAGTAACCCATTTGTAATAGTAAAAATTGTAAATATTTCTATTCTAACGTCAAAACATGTTCGAAAAATTATGATTTTACAACACCTTTTGCAAGTTCAATTACCCCCATCCACCCACCCTACCATACCCCCTCACCTCGACCCGAAATTCCAAGAAGTTGTTGTTAGCATTCTTTATAATATAATTAGTTTACCCCCACTCGATTGCGGCCCCCACAAAAATTATTTAAAAAATCTGATTTTGAGGATTGGTTTCTACATGTATGAGGACAAACCAGCTGGAATTTCAGCCCTTCAGGTCAATTATTAGGGGTAGAAAAAATTCCAAACAGGTGAAAAACGTCGTTTTTAGCACATTTATTAGCTCTTCTCCCGAACTTCTCCAACGATTTTGATGAAATTCACAGGACTTACTCTTAATTTTACAGTATTAATACTGATCCAAATACGATGAAATTCATATGAAACCAACAAAGGCCCTGAACTGACATCAGAATTACGCGAATATGAACCGTGTTGTTGTGAGTTATGATGGTTCGTACATTTTAACTGTGAGTGTGCTGAGTCTCTAATATTGATCCGAATGCGATGAAATTCATATGAAACCAACAAGGACCTTACCCTGACTTTCCTCCTCTCCCGTCGAAACCTCCAGAATTGCTATTTATGTGTGTTTTAACGCTGATTCCGGCCCTCAATATATTTTTGTGAAGATGAGGGGTATGGGAACTTGTTTCTACTTGATAGAAGAGTAAGTCCTGTGAATTTCATCAAATTCGTTGGAGAAGTTCGAGAGAAAAGCTAATAAATGTGCTAAAAACGATGTTTTTTCACCTATTTGGAATTTTTTTACCCCTAATAATTGACCTGAAGGGCTGAAATTCCAGCTGGCTTGTCCTCATAAACCAATCCTCAAAATCAGGTTTTTAAAATAATTTTTGTGGGGCCGCAATCGAGTGGGGGTAAACTGATTATATTATAAAGAAGGCTAACAATAACTTCTTGGAATTTCGGGTCGAAGTGAGGGGGTTTGGTAGGGTGGGTGGATGGGGGTAATTTAACTTGCAAAAGGTGTTGTAAAATCATAATTTCCGAACATGTTTTGACGTTAAAATAGAAATATTTACAATTTTTACTATTACAAATGGGTTACTTCTTTTGTGTACTCTAGTATCTAAAAAATAAAAAATGAAAAAAAAAAAAAAAAAAAAAAACGAGAAGGGAAGCAGTTCCGATTTTGATTTTGACGGGATTTGATTCAGTGGAAGATCCCGAACAAATCCTCGAAGACAGTTTTTGTCGCCATTTTTGTCAAAGTCGAACTTGGTTGAGGCTCACCGTGCGAATCTGTTAGATAGGTATGACATTATACGTCAAAATCAAAGTTTGTAAAAAGTACCGAGCACTTGCCCGACCTCACGTTATTATTGAGGGTAATTTCCGATTTAGCGAATTTTCGAAGAAATGAAGCTATTGCAATGGCTTAAAAATTTGAACATTGCAAGTTTTTAAAAATTTTCTTCATGGAAATCCGTTTCAGACCATTCTGAAACGATTCCTGAAATTTACACTATTAGCGAATTTTCGAAGGAAATTAAGCTATTGCAAAGGCTTCAAAAGTTGAATTAGGCAAATTTTTGAACTTTTTCTTCATGGAAATCCGTTTCAGACCATTCTAAAACGATTCATGAAATTTAAATTTCTTTATATGTATACATTATATTAGACCTATACATGGTGTCTCATGTTCGGTCGCATCACCGGCTAGGGATCGATTCTACAGGTCAGTTCCAGCAAAAAATGCCCCCAAGAGTTTTTTTTAACCCCCTATTTTCGTGAGTTTTTTCAATTTTAAGAATTTTAAGTGTTTTCTTTCGACTTTACATAACTAAAACAGCCATAACTCCCTTAATTTAGAGTGTAAAGTTGAAAATAAATATACCATTGGAAAGAGCGTTAGATTTCCTATTACCTTGATGGAAAAACTGTAGTTTTTTCAGAAGACAAAATGGGTGAAAAATGAACTTGAAGAGGAAAAATTGCCAAATCTTGAAAATCACCACTTTCTTTCAATCGCTCATAGGTCCCTGCCATCTAGCATGTAATCTTTGTGATGTAAGCCTAAAAGTTGCGCCAAAACCTCAGCTTTCCAACGGTGTATTATATTTTAATGTTGGTGCATCAATTAAGGAAGAAAATTGTGTTTGAATGCAAAAAAAGTGGGGTTTTCAAGGAAATCGAGTGTTATAGGGTGTTGACGACCTGACTATGACTTGAGGAGTTAGGTGTCGTTTTCCAGGTAATTTTTCACACTGAATCGAATGGTGACACTCCCGAATCATTTTGACTGATGAAAAATAGATTTTTCCATGAAAATATAGAATTTTTGGACATACCAGCCTATCAAAACCATATTTTGTTGAGCAAGTGAGCAATTGAGGTTAATCTGAGCAATAATTATTCTGAAAAATTCAATCAACACACAAACATTACTAAAATATGAGTTGGATGTGCTGGTATGTACAAAAATTCACTATTTTATCGCAAAATCAATTTTTTATTAGTCAAAATGAATCGGGAGTGTCACCATTCGATTCAGCGTGAAAAATTATCTGGAAAACGACACCTAACTCCTCAAGTCATGATCAGGTTGTCAACACCCTAAAACACTCGATTTCCTTAAAAACCCCACGTTTTTGGAGATAAAAAAAAATCAAATCCCAAAAGTGGAACAATGCTTCCGCTACCTTGGTAGACTCGGAAGCAATAAAGGTGATTTCCCTGTAGAAATGAATAAAAGGAAAAGAAATGGATACTATTCACAACATAGGTGAAGACACAATCCTGATGTCTATTCTTAGGTCTGTACTTAGTGGCTATACTAAGTATACACAATCCAGGTGTCCATACTTAGGTCTATACTTAGTGTCTATACTAAGTATACACAATCCAGGTGTCTATACTTATATCCAGGTGTCTATATTGACTTAAAAAAGGTAGACTCGGAAGCAATAAAGGTGATTTGCCTGTAGAAATGAATAAAAGGAGAAGAAAGGATGCTATTCACAACATAGGTAAATACACTATCCAGGTGTCTATACTTAGGTACTTATACTATACCTAGATACTTACAAAAAGGACCAGGTAACACTTATAAAATAAAACAACTATATTTATAATTTAAAATAAATGCAGTGTCCATTTATCGGTAGTTGAAAAGGTAGATACACATGTTTCGGCGGACTCAGCCACTTTCTTCTGCCTTAAAATTAAATCACATCAATAGGTGAGTTGTTGAGTGTCAATATGATGAAAATATAAATGCTAATGTAAATATTCGGGTTACTTGAAAATATATAGGTATGTAGGGTATGCCTGTCAAATGTAAAGATGGGGCTCATCCCATTCTTCTCAAAAAGTTTTTGTTCTTGTGCATCATGATTTAACTACTCTATAATGAATAAATTTCCTATTAACTGTCATTCAAGTTGTTTTATTTTATAAGTTTAATCTGGTCCTTTCTATAAGTATCTAAGTATAGTATAAGTACCTATAAGTATAGACACCTGGATAGTGTATATACCTATGTTGTGAATAGCATCCATTTCTTCTCCTTTTATTCATTTCTACAGGCAAATCACCTTTATTGCTTCCGAGTCTACCTTTTTTAAGTAAGTATAGACACCTGGATATAATTATAGACACCTGGATTGTGTACTTAGTACAGACACTAAGTTTAGACCTATGTATAGACACTGTACCGAGTGATGGACCGAGGATTGAACCGGGCAAGTAAACCGAGCCTTGGTTAACCAACCAGCCCTCATATCAACGGATTAGATAAGAGATACCGACAGCTCATCTTCCCATGGGCAGTCGGTCGAGGAATGTCACAATCAAGGTGACCCAGTTTCGGACGATACGTGGATGGAAAGATTGAGCTACGTGTACGGTGCTGGGGTGATTTCGTGTCATTCGTATTCTTGAATCAGTCCAGTTAATTAGTGATCCCTGTTTGAGAGATTTCCGAGACGTGAGCTTGTTGAGTTCCCTTGACTGTTCAATACATTGTGTTGAAGTTTATGACTATTTATCTGTGCTTCCCTATTACTCGGTTGTGCAAACAAGTACTACTACTCCCCTCTAGGAAAGTTTAGTACAACACTAAGTATAGACAACTGGATTGTGTATACTTAGTATAGACACTAAGTATAGACACCTGGATTGTTTATACGTAGTATAGACACTAAGTATAGACTAAGTATGGACACCTGGATTGTGTATTTACCTATGTTGTGAATAGCATCCATTTCTTCTCCTTTCATTCATTTCTACAGGCAAATCACCTTTATTGCTTCCGAGTCTACCTTTTTAAGTAAGTATAGACACCTGGATTGTGTATACTTAGTATAGACACTAAGTATAGACCTAAGTATAGACACTAAGTATAGACAACTGGATTGTGTATACTTAGTATAGGCACTAAGTATATACCTAAGTATAGACACCTGGATAGTGTATTTACCTATGTTGTGAATAGTATCCAGTTCTTCTCCTTTCATTCATTTCTACAGGCGAACCACCTTTATTGCTTCCGAGTCTACCTCTTTTAAGTCCGTAACTATAGACACCTGGATAGAAGTATAGACCTAAGTATAGGCACCTGGATTGTGTATACTTAGTATAGCCACTAAGTATAGACCTAAGAATAGACATCTGGATTGTGTATTTACCTATGTTGTGAATAGTATCAATTTCTTCTCCTTTTATTCATTTCTACAGGCAAATCACCTCTAATGCTTCTGAGTCTACCCAAGGATAATAGAAACATGGTAGGGGACATGACCGCCCGAGCTGGGGATTCCCTAGGAAGGTCTGCGTCATCAGTCGCCCACTTCGTAGCTCGTTTTTGCTTCCGAGTCTACGTGAAATCCTAATGGTCCGGTCCTAGTGGTCCGTTTTCGCTAAAATTTGGACTAAAGTTGAGGATCGGAGATTCGATGATGCCCTATAAGTTTCATCAAGATCGGATCAGTTGTACCCACTGCGTATTCGCAAACGTGAAATTCTCGAAACATCAATTTCCCGCGACCTAATGGTCCGATCTTGCTCAAATTCGGACTGAAGATCGAAGGTTTGTTGGTACCCTACGAGTTTCATCAAAATCGGATGAATATTGTCAAAGTTATGGAAGCTTCATGTTTGCGCATGCGCAGTGGGTACAACTGATCTGATCTTGATGAAACCTATAGGGCATTATCGAATCTCCGATCCTCAACTGTCCACCAAATTTGAGCGAAATCGGACCATTAGGACGCGAGAAATTGATGTTTCAAGGATTCATGTTTACGCATGCGCAGAGGCTACCGTTGGTCAGCTGGTGATGAATTCCATAGGGCACCATTTGGGGGCTTGCCCACGTAATCCCTGAAAATGTCATCAGTATCTGATGAAAAATGTTAAATTTAGACGTGTTACAAGGATTTCAAGTTTTGGGCATGCGCAGTAGATACCACTGATCCGACTTTAATGAAACTCGTAGGGTACCATCAAACCTTCAATCTTCAACTACCCTCCAAATTTGAGCGAAATCGGACCATTAGGTCGCGAGAAATTGATGTTTCGAGGATTTCACGTTTACGCATGCGCAGAGGCTACCGTTTGTCGGCTGGTAATGAATTTCATAGGGGACCATCTGGGGTCTGGCCCACGTAATCCCTGAAAATTTCATCAAAATCGGATGAAAAGTGTTAAAGTTATGAGAGCTTCACGTTTTGGTCTGTTGATGAACTGCTTGACAGGAGCAGGAAGGTAGTATGAACTTAAAATGTAGGTTTAAATGTTTTTATTGGAGAATGCTGTTTTCGAAGCTCCAATAAAAACATTTAAACCTAAATTTTAAGTTCATACTACCTGCCTACCTACCTGCTCCTATCAAGCAGTTTATAAACAGATCAAAACTTCTAAAATTCGCAACAAAATTGCGGGTTCAATCTTATGAGCTGGCGTTGGTTTCATTCGACGCAGAATTTAATTACCTACAACGCTTATTTCGAAGTGTTTTTTGATTTTCTACTCGTAGATAATTCTCGTGTTTATTGCCCAAAAACACTCAAAAAACGTCGAAAAAAGTGGTCAAGATTTATTCAGGGACCATTAATATGATGTGGTATATTCGTGATTAGCGTGAAATTTCCTATAAGACCTCAAGTCCGTTACGTTTGGGACCACCCCGTTCTATATTCATTATATATTTATATTATGTGTCATTCCAGACGATATCTGACCGAGGAATCGAGTAAAAATCTGAAAAAATTTCAAAATGTAAATAATACTAAAAGAAAGGTTAAGTTCGTTGGCCAGCATTTTTGGAGTACTCCAAGGGTTCCAATTTTGAAAAATTAGAGTCAAAAATCGCTAAAAAAAAGAAAAAACGCGTTTTTTGAACTTTTGTTAGGTATTCAAAATGGTAACATACACAAGCTAAAATGAATGCAATCTCTGCTTTCCTCCTTCAAACGTCAGCTGCAGTTCAACGTCGTGGGTCGCCTATACGACCAAACTAACGACTCAAGACAAATGCACCGTTCTGAGACGGCACGTGATATATCGAATGAGGGGAAAGAAGGGAGAGAAAAAAAAAACGTTCCTTTTCACGGGTCCTCAGGCTCACGACGTCTTTGTAAGTCGCAACAGAAAGGACGACTCGCGGGAACCGATTTATTGTGGGTTTTTGGGTGAAAGTGAACGAGGGTCACATTTAGCGAGTCCCCTAACTTAATATAATACATCAAAGTCACTTTCCCTGTTCTCTCCATTCACCGGGTTCCATAATAAATGCCCCCTCGCCGCGAGTCCCGTCGAAACCTTTCAGGCTGTTTTACCGCTTCCACGACCCCCCTTTTTCCGTACCGTTGGTGGGTATTTCAGTTACGGATTTACGGAAGTGTGACTTGGTGGATAACCTAGCGATCGAGTGGGTAACTGAAGGGGTTGCTGATCATGTTATTTGTCGATAAAGCTCTATCCATTCCTCGTTCGAGTCCGACGCCAGACTTGCAGACTCTTGCCATGGGCTCTAAGAACTAGAGGCGGGCGATACTGTGAATTTTCAGTAATAGGTTATTGTGATGCTGCTACTGAGAAACAATAGGTTCGAATAATCGGTGATTTTTTGTAGCAATGTGATTTGCATGGAAGTAGGAATCATACTTCCATGGCTATTAGTCATTTAGCTATTTGGGGCCAATATCTGTGATGTGTCACCTCACAAAGCTGTGAATGAACAATGAAGCGATATTCTGCAATGCATGAATCCATTTTGCTTCCTCACTACCGGAGGTAGGAAGCTATGTATTCGACGAATCTACAAGGATTGGAGCTGGCCCGTGGCTAAGAAATGCGAGAGGGATTAGACAGGGTGACCCCCTGTCCTCCACCCTCTTCAATGTAGTTATGGACCATGTCCTGCTGGCCCTTCCCAATAGGGTTGGCTACCTCCATGCAGGGCAGCGATGGTCCTCACTTGCCTTTGCGGATGATGTTGTACTTGTGGCCACATCAAGGGCAGGAATAACAGCTCAGATCACAGCATTCATTGATGCCTTGAAGAAGGTGGGGCTGAATCTCAATCTCAGGATATCTCTGTATTCACCCTTGATGCCAAGGGGTGTTCGCCTTGTAGTGCCAGCAGAAGGTTTGTCCGTTGATATTGATGGCCGGTGCCTGAGGGCTGCGCCACACAATGTGAGATGGACATACCTGGGAGTTGCCTTTGGAGCCCAAGGTGTTTGTCATAACACGCCTGGAAAGGTGACAGGTATCCTGGACGAAATTGGCAGGGCACCACTGAAGCCACTCCAAAAACTGGCAATGCTGCGAGAGCATGGCATACCCTCACTGACACACCAATTGGTGCTGGGAAATACGACGCTAACAACGCTAAGGCAAATGGATGTCAAAATTAGAAGGATCATTAGAAAATGGTTGCGCCTACTATTTGATTCTGCAAATGCATATATCCACGGACCAGTAGGCGATGGTGGGTTAGGAATCATCGAACTTCTCACCCAGATACCGGCCATAAGAGCTAACAGAGTGGGTGGGGGCTGCACGCTCACAACATTTTGAGGGCATTACAAGTCAGCAACATCTGACCCTAACATCTCGACTCGATCGTCGAATTGCCAAGGCAAAACGCCTCCACGAAACCACCGACGGAATAGATTTGGCGAAATCACGGGACAACAAAGCCAGCACTGCATGGATCAGCAACCCTTCAACCAACTTGCAGGGATTGAAGATCCAGACTGGATCTTCACCAACAGGGATGAGAACGACGAGAGGCAGGCGCTCTGGGAATCAACACCTTTGCCGAGCAGGTTGCCAAACAGCTGAGACAGCTGCGCATGTGGTCCAGGTCTGCCCCTCTGTGAGAAGACCCAGATGTGCCGGGCATAGCTCTTCCCTAAATCTATTGGATGGATATGCACGTCGCAGGGGATGGCCAGTATGGCTTGAGCCTCATTTCAATCTTGAGGAACAAGGATACAGACCAGACCTGGTGGTATCATCAAAAGGAGCCTTCATCACAGACGTCTCGGTGGTTTCCAGCTCAGGACAGAGACCACTTGCAGACATCAATGACGCAAAAATCCAAAAATATAAAACAGACGCACTGTTGCAGGCAGCAGCTGAACGCGCCAATGTACAGCCGGGTCAGATAGAGGTAATTGGCGCCACTATTACCTGGCGTGGTGTGTGGTATGGCAGATCAGCAAGGGATCTGATACAAGCAGGCTACCCTATGTTCATCCCAGAGTGGATGACAACTCGAGTCCTAACAAGAGGAACCTGCATATGGTCGGCATTCAGGGCAGCTACTGCCGAAAGACGCGTGGCGGCGTGACGATGCGCGTGCCGTGGGATATGGAGCTGAACTCCAACTAACAGGGGAGGAAAAACGTCGCCCAATGGCACACATGAAGCGGCGCGGCCCTCCCTCCTTCAACTCAGGGACAAGGCCAGTCAGTCTTGCCTCCCACCGCCAATGTCCAAGGTTGGATTTCGGACTTCGAACGCAATTGCTGCTGGTTGGACACAGCAGTAGAGTCCGCAAAAACGAAGTGAATGAAGTACTTATGAGTATTACAATACCATCATTGTTAGGTTGTCAATTTTTTTTCCAAATAAACTGTGTTAATGCAAGAAATTAAAAAAAAAAAAATGTTGTCCTCCAAAATCAAAATTTCCACTTGCTCTCTACGTTTTATAGCTATCTGAACAATTTTGGTTCCGTGTCTGACTGTCTGTCTGTCGGTCTGTGGTCAATTCCTTGTCCCAGGCAAAACTATATGAAGATGTTGTCCGAATTTGATGGAATTTTACCATTTTTTTAAATTCTTTAGAATTGCAGGTCTAACGGAGACCTTCGCAAAAAGGTGCAATATGGCGGGTCGGAAATGTACCTACGGAACAGAGCGAAAAATGGAAAGGAATAAGCGTGTGACGTCATTTGGTATCTATGTATTGCCTTCTCGCTCCCTCACGTGGGAACCGCGTGAGAGAGAGATACATTCCACATGATGACGACAAGCGTTTTATTTAATTTTTTTAAAGTATTTGTTATTTTTTATTTTAGCGAATCAAGTAAATAATTTTCAAAATTAGACAAAACTGTTTTCTTTTTTTATATCACCTTAATTCTTATCATCTGACACTTGTGAATTGCGACGAAGTTCAGGTTTCCAGCTCCAATAATCCAAGAAATATCGAGTTGTAAAGGCTTTTCGACGATCCTGGACCACTGTGAGACGGGCCGGACTTCTCAATGTACGGTCACACAATACAAAGGTACATTTTAATGTTTTCAGCGGAGGAAGGGTGAAAAACATTGGCTGATGCCATGAAGACGCGGATCGCATTCATCACACAGTCATGAAACCTAAGCGAAGAAACAATAACACCCTTCATATCAACTTTTTCCTTCCAGCCATCGTTGGCAAACATGGGTTCCGCATTATAGACCAGGAGCCATCAATATACTTCCTTCGCCTTGAATGTATTTCCACGGCGACAACTCACCTACTCGTGAAGGTTTAACAGAGGGGTAAACAAGTTTTTCTCGGATATAAGGTCGAAAATCCTAAAGTAGGGGTTTCATCACGAGGGCAGCACAACATTTCCACCTCTTTTCCCGAGAGGCTTAAGCCGTGGTAAGAGGAAGAGGAGCGATAGCCAGATCAGATTTCGTTATTTACTTTGGTCAGTATGGAGGACATGTTTTCTAGTTCTATCTCCTCCACCTATTTGTCCGTGAAATCCTAAGCACTCCAGCTGTATTGTTTGCACAATACAAAAATAAGCTCCACAAGGGTTTTTCCTTTTATTTACAAAGCTGATGACCGGAAACAAACACAAGTCTTCTATTCAATTCAATTTAAATAATAAAAATAACGCATCGGCACAGATTACAATACATTTCAAATAAACTCAACCTTCTCAATTATAATACTAGTTTCCACAGTTCCTACCTACTCTACCAAATCACAGAATTCCTTCCCTTGATTTACCACCTATTCCTTCTTAACCTGTCGATCTCCTCTTTACCCATAATATTTGCAGCTTTCGCAATGAGATACGTCCTGATTCTATCATAGACTGTCCTGACCCTGGGAAGCTGTTCTCTGCAACTGTCGTAGTCCCCTTCCCAATGTTTAGTTACCGTTAAGTATAGTCGTCCCAGTCCTTTGTATTTTTCAGTAAGTTTTGTTTGTTTGTTTATCTATTTATTCAGAAAAATCCCCCAGAAGGGAGTTTGCCCCCCTATCTACAGGACCGTATCAGAACATGATTAATTTATTTTATACATCTAGATTGAGCCTAAATTGACCAGAATGAAATACAGAACACCTTTCAAAATCCTCTTCAAAATAAAATAAAATAAAAACTGCACTTCTTATGTAGGTAATTGAAGTAAGACACGAAACACAACAACCAACAACAATAACAATTCCTAATATTCATCGATTAATACATAGGTACATTATATTTTTCCTCTCTCGCCATCCAGCCCTCATTTTCAAAGAATCATTTTGACAAATTTGGTGGGTGACTCAACCATAGGAAATTTTCCCCTGATTCCAAATATACTATATATTATGTTCCTTTGTTTAAAATGGTGATTTACACCAAAGCCCTAAAAAAACAAGTTTTTAAAGCGATGTCTGACCCTAACTTGTCCAAATTTGGCCCCTTGGAGTACTCAACAGATTCTGGCCAACGAACTCATCAGTTCTTTTAATATAATTTACCTCTTGGAATTTTTCGGATTTTTTACATCGGTCGAAGGGAAAGATACCGTCTGGAATCGTTTTAAAATGGTGTGAAACGGAATTCCATGGAGAAAATGTTCAAATATTTGCATAACTGAGATTTTAAAGCCAGTGAAATAGCTGAATTTCATTCGAAAATTCGCTAAAAGGGTAAACCCTGTGAATTTTATTCAAATGCCCAGAGTAATTTTGAGGGGAAAGCTGGAAAACGTGGTGAAACTTTGGTATTTTCAGTATGTTGGTTTGTTTCTTCACCAAAGAATTGAACTGGAGGGCTGATTTTCTCTTTGCTTTATCCTCAAACACATAGAAACAGAGCCTTCTAAAGAATAGAAAGAACCATCCGCAAGCTACGTTTAAGAAAATCGGGTTTCACCCAGATTGCAATACGTTCCTTTAAAGCTTTAAGCTGGGCTGAGGAAAGTAAAATCTATAACAAGTCTAGAGTCTTCTTTCGTAGCTTTAATAAAATACTCACAAGTAATGATAAATACAATGTAGTAACTGTTTTCCATCTAAACACTAGAAAATCAAGACTACTGATCATCACTCACAATTAGTATCGTGGAAGCGACACGAGATCCATTTACCTGACATTGGAGGGTAATTGTGACGCTATGAGGGTCGATGGACCCTTTTAAATATTAATGGACGTACCGGATTCCAGCATTACGCACTTTGTATGATAAAGGAACGTCAGAGTACGCAAATGACGCTACTTCCCCCTTCCACAATCGCATATCAACGTTATCTGAGCAGCCTTCTCTATTATGGGTATTGATCGAGAAACAGTCGTAATAAGCATTGATAGACATGGAATTAAAACAATAATGAGCAAGGTATTGCCAATAAAGATAAATTTGGAACAGCATTGCGTGGAGAGTCTCCATAACATCTCCAGGGTTTTCCCAGTAGAACCTGCATTTCCCTGGATACTTTTAGAAACACTTACATAAAAATGATGGGTACTAAATGTGTAGAAAGTCAAAATAATTTCAGCAAGAGCTCACAGAAAGCTGTCCTCCAAAATCAGAATATCGGCTTGAATTTTGCCTTTCTAAGCTTTCTATGCAAACTAGTGTAGTTCCTAGTCTGTCTGTCTGCGATTGATTCCTCGTCCCGAGGACAAGTCGGAAACTATTCGTCCGAATTTGATGAAATTTTGAGTGGGTCAGCCCTAACACATTCATAGCCGTGGTATAGTGTGCACAAGACCGAATTTCCCCAGACACCTATTTCTCAGGTAGTAATGGTCCGATTTCGCTCAAATTTGAATTTAGGTCTTGATATCTTGGGGTGCAAGCTCACCGGAAGGAGTGACGTATTTGTATACGAAATTCAAACACCAAAACCCAATTTGAATGGTCAAAAGGTAGCATATTCATACGACATTTCAAGGGGTTACGCCGATTAGCCCCTGGACAGTGTACGCATGGAAGAAGGAGATCCTTCTTCCATGGTGTACGTATGAAGAGCTCCTAGACCCTATGAATTGGAGAATATGGCCACCCAACTAGGAGGACTTGTTTTTTGCAACTACTGCGCTTTTTAATATTGTCTTTAGACGATCAGTAGTACCCTCGGCCCTTAATTCTTCTTAATATACATCTATCAAAAATGACCATACCAAAAACAAAAATATATCTGTTTGCAGACGACACGACCGTGCTAATCGATGATTCCTGTTGGGAGGATGTTTTTGGTAGGGCAAACCAAACAATAAGAACTATGAGTGGATGGTTTTTGTCAAATTATCCTACGATGACCTCTATGAAGACTAAATTGATTAAGTATGGTGGAAACAAACAAGTAGTTGAAGATAAAAAACTGACCATTAAGTTACGCACTTGCAACTCAGTTTCAAAATGTTCTTGCCTACCAATTGAACGTGTAAGAGCTCACAAATACTTAGGTTTGTTTTTGGACGAAGAGCTAAATTGGAAATATATACGCATAATAAGATTTAAAAGTTTCTATATGTATTGTACAACATAAGGAACAAACTCCCGAAAGATAAATTAAAAATTGTATACTTCAGCATGCTACAATTTTTATTGCACTAAGGAATGATAGCATGGGGAGGTACATATCTACCTCACATAGATAAAATACATGCGCGGCAAAGAATTATTCTGAAAAAAATGTTATCATTACCTACCACGAAAAATAGCATCTGATAATTTATTTGATATTCCCTAGGTTTTTACAGTCAAGCATACCATACAGGCTCACCATAGCATTCGATCCACTGTTAGAACCCCTGGCGGTATCATCGCTTCCCGAATCAGCATACCTATCTCAATCTAGTGCCAGAACTTTCCTGGATGATCTTCTTTTTAGAAGGTATCCCAACGCAAAATTGATATTTACGGACGGATCGCTCAATGATAATGGTGTGGGTTGTGCTTTTTTCGATTCCCATTCAGGGGTGAAAAGACAATACCGTCTATGGGACAAGGCTTCCATATATTCGGCAGAAGCGTTTGCTATCAAGCAGGCCTTGAAATATGTCATGGACTCCAGCATCTACTACAGCCTCCAAGTCATTATAATTTCAGACTCCTAATCGGTATTGTCAAAAATGAAGAAGGTAAACCCCACTGTACGACTAAACTTCATTGAGAGCCAAATTGTTCACTATGTTCATCTCCTGAAGTCAGCTGGTGTCCAAATCAAATTTATCTGGATTAGAGGTCACTGCGATATACCTGGCAACAACGTGGTAGATGCATTGGCAAAACAAGCGGCAACACTTCCCCGTCACCAGCTCTGTGAATCCCCTGCTTCAGACTTGAATAGATCGTGGAAAACCGAAATGAAATCACGTTGGGAAGAATTCCATTCGGCATATCACACTGGCTTCAGATATAAGAGAATGTTTCCCAACCCCCAACCAATACCATGGTTCACAAAAATGCCCACTCGCTCCAAGACTTTTGCAGAATAATATCAAGACTCAGGACTGGACACTGCATTACCAAGTCATACCTTATGCGTATTGGTAGAGCGGACTCCGAGCTCTGCGAGCACTGCTTGGAAAAGGAAGATCCTGAACACCTCATCATGATTTGCCCATCACATTCCTTCAATCGTTCGATTCTATTTGGAAAACTGAGTGAATATTTACCAAGTCCATTTAACTTGGACACCATATTAACTGCCGAATCGATTGAAGTGTGATGCAGTGGTGAATTTCATCCTAGGAAGTGACATAAAAATATGACGAGTGGAAAAACATTTATTTTTATTCCAATAATTTAATAAGTAAAGTCATATTTTGATTTAACTATTTGCAAGTGAAAGAACATTAATGTATTTCAAAGTACTAGAATTTTGTCCAAAAGAACAAATTGTATGTTAAATTTGTATGAAATGTAATTTGTATGAAATGTAATGCGGCTGTGTAGGTTAAATCCTGATGCCAATAAAAAATTAAAAAAAAAAAAAACCTGCTTCTCCAATTTCATGAGCACCCTCAGATAATAAATGCACATCATTTCATGTGCCTGTATAACTCGATGCGTAGCAGCTCAGGAAATGTCCCAGGGGGGGGGGGGGGGGGGGGGGTGTCTCCCAGGCCTAAACTTACATTGTTAAGGGTGCGCGGGACGACGGGCTCGGGAAGCACCTCGACTGTGCCCCAACACAGCACCAAATCCATTTTTATCATTTTTCACGTTTGTGATTTTGAGAATTCATCGATTTACGTATGTTATACAATAGTAATTACCTACATACTTTCCGATGTGAATCATTATATTAATTTTATTTCATCCTGAGAAAACTGGAAGAAACCAATGAAAACCGGGTTTTTCATTGGTTTCTTCGAGTTTTCTTTGGATGTAATAAACTAAAAATTATGATTCACATCATGGAGTATGTCATTATTATTGTGTAACATACGTAAATCGATGAATTTTCAAAATCACAAACCTAAAAAATAAGAAATAGGATTTTGAGCTACGTTGGGCCATGGTTGAGGTGCTTTCCGAGCATTTCGTCCCGTGCACTCTTAACTCATAGTCCTCATTACATCATAAAACATTATTCATAGAGCCCTTGAAAGCGATTTGAAAATAACTCAGCACTATTCCAGACCGATACACAAAAAATTAATTTCATGGTTGGTAAGGAGTTACCGGCAGCGAAGCGCTGCTGAATAGTAGGTATTTATGGTTGATTATTTAGTAAAGCTGAAATTAGCAGTAGTAATAGGATTAACACAGTACTAATAACATTGTTCAAAAATGTTGGTGTAGGTAGTATGTAGAGACAATAGATTACGACCGCCAACTCAGTCTAACAACTCGAGCCAAGCCTAGCTTTGAATATTTACCAACTTCATTTTTAGAAATCATCCAACTGTGCAATACATTATTATGTTTTGTAATTTGAAAATGCTGCAATAAACTATTCTATTCTATTCGATCAATAATCGTTATTGATACGAGGATTTTGCCGCTTATGGGGGTGTCACCGCGGTACCATAACATGGTGTCACTATGACGACCGGAAATTGTGCTGTGGCGTCAAAAATCGTGTCTTAGCAAGTTCATGATATTCAATTTTGGGTATTTTACCTTGAAATTAAGAGGTCGAATTTTGATCATGAACATTACAGACGCCACTATGGGCTGGCATTGATGTGCCAGACTGATACCAAGGCATGGTGCAACTTATCGTTGATCATGGATTTTGGAATGCTTTTCAGTTATGGGACTGCCAATGTACATAAACATATAAGCAGTATGTACATACTGCCAATGTACATACTGTGAAAGATATCATGGCACTGTTCGATTTACTGTAAAAGCACCTGATTAGCATAATAATTTTTTTGTAGGTAACTGCCTTTTTCGGAATACCTAATTTTGCAGTATCTAACCACCAATAATGTCGCTACTTTGGTTGGAAGTAATGAATACACCATTTAGGCGCTCAATGAAAACCCCATTTTCGGAAGTTCCTGAGATAAAGCGTTTTACCTTTTACGGCAGTTTGAAAATCATCATTCATCTCCATCATATTTCCATCCTCCAGATCAAGGAATGAGCTTTAAATCCAGCTCGAGGGAAACTTGAAAAAGTCGGCGTTTTGATAGCGTCACCACTCCTTGTCTCTCGTTGAGGGGCTGGTTTCATAACTCAGAGTCGGTGACAGGGTCGGTTGAGAGGATGATAAGCAAGGAGGTGTTACATCTGTTCTCATATGCACTGCTTAATATGCGGCTTAAAGGGTACCGCATTAACAGCTTTAGACGGGCTCAGCTCTGAGGGACTCACTTCTCTCTCCCGCTCACACACAAATTATCATTCAAAGGCCTCCTTCCAGTGCCGGGGGTTACTTTGCCTCGTTACCTACACCCTTCTCTCCGACAATGGCCACACATTGTGGGTCACCGCAGTTCACTCCGATTGAACCAGTTGGCTTTAGTATCCCCCTTTTGCTCAATTAAGGTTCTTTACTGTACGGTAATAAAAAAGCACCAGCACTGAAGCGCTAACAATAATTTCCGGCGCAGTCATCCGCATAAAGGGTGAAAAATGGGGACAGAAAATTTCAAAATGCAGCAGCTTAATTATCATTATTAGGGACTATGTGGGCCACAGTGTCGCACTTTCCAGCACGGTCTTAAGAATGTAACAAACAAAATAATTACCAGGTACTAATATTTGTATATGTATTGTATACCTGTTTATATTAAATTGATGTATGATGGACGATAAATTCATTGTCAACTAAGAAGATCAATCCCACACGAATTGTCAACCAGTCAGCAATAGCGTTCGTGGAGCTTTCGTAAAATTATTTTAATTCATCAGAGCTCAGAGTGAATCACTGAGTGATTTTCACACTGAAGTCGGAATAATATTCAAATATTACGGCCCATCAACATCACAAATCCAGCTGTCAAAGAAAGAGAGAAGCTGAGACAAAAACAATCAATAAATAATAACGATCAAAGTATAAAACATCAAATAATGATACTACGGTCTTAGTAGAAAAAAGGTCCTTTCATACAGCATGAGTTGATGAGCGAATTTTCGAAGAAAAATTTTAACCGATTTTGTGGGTGATTCTCATAGGCAATTTTGCGCTCATTCCGAAAATACCATATGATCCTATGTTTAAGACAGTAATTTACACCAACAACCTCAAAAAACACCCTTATTTTTCCAAATTTGATCCCTTGGAGTACTCCGAAAATGCTGGCCAACGAACTCATCCTTTTTCTTTTTTTTGTTATTGTTGACATTTTGAATTTTTTATTTATTTTTTTTTTAAATCGATTCCAGGGTCTGATATAGTCTAGAGTGACACATATATAGATATATATTATATATAAAAAAGTCAAACTTTAGGAATCGTTTTAGAATGGTCTGAGAAGGATTCCCATGGAGGAAATTTTCAAAAATTTTGCATTACTAAAATTTTGAAGCCATTGCCATAGTTGCATTTTATTCGAAAATTCGCTAACAGCTGAAATGTGAAAGATGTTCTTTAAATCAGATTGCAGTACCATTATTTGATATATTGTTGGTTGGTACCACCTAGTGGTTTGTCCAACTGGTTCTGAGGGTGAAGAATACGAACTACGAACTACGAACTCGTAGAAAGCGGCCTCTTCGAGATATTTAATTCCGATTAGTTTCGCTTTATCTTACTCCACCTCATCATCAGGGACTTTGGTATCCTTGGATTGTTTTATGTGGTCCAGATTATATATTGTAGTTTATGTTGGTATACTCCTGCCAGTTGATTACTAATCATATATGTATATACTATATAGCTATATTCTACTTATACTTGCTGGTAGCTAGGTAAATACATCATATAGGAGTCCTATATATTTTATTATCTCGACCCCATGAAACATCCCATAGATACCAATGTCCCTGATGGGGCTGATTGTGAGTAAAATGAAGTGAAACTATTTGGACCACAATACCTCGAAGAGGCTACTTTCTCATTCTTCGAAATCAGGATTTGAGGTGTTGATGGTCGTCGAATTTGGGTATTACTCCGACTAGTTAGAGATATTCACGTCAATCTGCAGCACATACAGGTTAGATCTTGTACAGGAACCGCCTCCCCAAAAACTTACCCGACTAAAATGTCGACTAAATTCCCCATCTGGCTAGTTTTGAAAAATGCATAATAGCCTATATGGTACTTCAGAATAATCCAACGATAATGTTCCAGTCATTCATACATTGGAGAATAACCCCTGTGGCCATCAAAAGCAGACAAACAGAAATACCAGAGGGTAATCGAGATAAATAGTGAATATCATGAAAAGGAAAATAATGGTGAAGTATCATGATTCTGACCAATGTATGTACAGACATACGAACGTTTGGTATTATTACTATAGGCAGGTAGGTACATAAGATACATTATCTATGAATGCAGGAGAAACTACTTTTTACTGATTACGTTTACTGTCATGTAATCGATGACTGGGATATCTTAAAGAGATAAATTAATAATGATCAATGGTGTGCGCTAGAGTGCTATTTATGTATAAATTATTATTGATTTTTTTGTTGAAAAAGTCGAAATAGCCTTGGTGGGATTCGAACCCACAATCTCTGGATTACATGTCTAGTACTGTAGTAATTACATGAAGCGTTGTAAATAAATTACGTAACACGAGAAAGATTATCATTTTTAACCCAACAGTTATGATACTGGAGCACTAGTAATTATATCAACTACAAAACATACCACAAGTAGATACTTACTGAGAAGACTTTCAGTCAAGACGGAGGACAGCAACTCACCTGAAACAAGGGAAATTACGAGTTGAATAACCATCTAAGTTGGAAATAAGTCCAAGTAGAGGGAAGGCATCATTTGTATGCGTACAAATAATAATTTATCCATAGATTGATATATTTATAGCAAAATTATCCTCATGAACACCGCTCGTTTTAAGCACAAAAAATGCCAACCATACCGTTATAAAAAGTTCCATTCATGCAGCATGAGTTGGTGAGCGAATTTTCAAAGAATAATTTTAACCGATTTTGTGGGTGATTCTTATAGGAAATTTCACGCTGATTCCGAATATACCATATGTTCCTAGGTTTAGGATGGTATTTCACACCAAAAACCTCAAAAACACGTTTTTTAGCGATTTTTGAAACTAAATTTTCAAAATTTGACCCCTTGGAGTACTCCGAAAATTCTGGCCAACGAACCCATCCTTAATTTTGATATTATTGACATTTTAAATTTTTTTTGGATGTTTAATCTCGATCTTTCGGGCAGATATCGTCTGGAGTGAGAAATATATATAAAAATAAATACATAAATAAATATATAAATATATATAGGTATACATATGAAAAAGTGTTAAATTTCAGGAATCGTTTTAGAATGGTCTGAAACGGATTTCCATGAAGAAAATTGTCAAACATTTGCATTACAACAATTTTGAAGCCATTGCAATAGCTTCATTTTCTTCGAAAATTTGCTAAAATATGATTGACAAATACGCCGTTTTCCCAGTTTTGTGATCATCTCAGTTGAAGAAGCAAATAAGTTTCCTTGACTATGTGCCGGTTAATTTTGGTCAATATGAATTTTGGTCAATGTAAACTTAGGTACTCGAGAAATGATGATTGTGACCTGTTACAATTTACTACAGTAGTATAGGTTCCTACTTGGGCGAAGGCAATCTGAGCCCTAATCCTCGGGCTCGCGTATAAATTAAGCCCAGCGCTCATATCCACTTATCCCGTCCACCCTTCTCACTAAGTAGGATATCGTCTTAAAATTTCCATTAGGCCCCAAATACATTGAATCTGAGTTTGAACCACCTCAGGAGCTGTTCTAAACTTTTGGCACCCAAAAAAATCACGATGTTTTCGAACTTTCTCCAGCATTTTTATTATATCTCTTAAACTAAGCATCCTACAGAAAATATCACTATTTGCACATTTCCTAGAAGAGTTGAAACAATTGATTTCGAGAAGGATTTGAATTACCTAATTTGGACGACACACACACTGATCATATTTCAAGTTACAGAAAATCAATGGTGTAGGCATAGTGGTATAGGTATAGGCATATTCAGGATTCACATTAAGTACACTAAGGAATAGGATTCAGTTCCAAAGTTTACTTTAGTAATAGATACCTATTAAGGTTTGTTCCAACTAAGAATGTGCAAGTTGCACAATGAACGTTTATGTTCGAGCAGATAAGGCCAGTTTCAAGGTCAAAGTGTGCGGATCGAACATAGACGAACAGAAACGAACATTCTGGCAGAAGCTCACATTGCTCCCGGTATCAATATACACCAGCTCACCAACTGACCTACTATAAAAACATTGATTTCGTAATTCTGATCATCAATTGAAATCAATTTTCAATTTGATACTTACATATGGGTGATCTATAAAGAAAATAATAAACCATAGCGTAATAATATGCAGCGTTTCGCGATGGAAACTTGGGATATTCTCGATCATGTTCAAATTTTTAGGTTAACCCAGGAACCACCCCCATGGGGTGACTCTAGAATCGGATGAAGCACTCTCGAAAAACTCTGTATTCGATTTCCAGCTCCGAAAATGGAGTGGTTTGGCAGTTGTCTATTTGTCTCCTTCTCACGTTGTTCCCAGGTGCGCGTGTGAGCGAGCGAGAAGGAGATACTTGACAGATGACGTCACACGCTTATCCCTTCCCCTTTTTCAGCCGTGCACTTCCGTCCATTTCCGACCCTTCAAATTGCACCTGTTTGATAAGCTCTCCATGAGACCTACAATGTGGATGAATAAATGTCCGTTCCCCATTTCCGCTACAAAACGTCATAAGTATCACTCAGACTGTCGATCATAAAACGTCGCAACGGTATATTATTGAAATGTTTCCAACTGGACATTCCAGATCCAGGCGGAATGTTACTTCAGCTCGTAATGGGACCAGTACGACTCTTCCCTCAGTATAAGTCCGAATGGGAGATTCTCAAATAACTAGCAAGTTTCTCCTTGGTCAGCTCGAAAAACTTAACTTGTATTAAAAAAAAAAAAAAGGTGAACAAAGTCCTGAACTACCTCCCTTGAAGTAGAAAATTACGAGAAAACAGACCCGAATGAAAATATTCGAGCTTTAGTTTAAAATGTTTTAATTAAATGTTGAAATGTTTAATTAATTTGCTAGTTGAAATGTTGAAATGTTATATTAAAATGTTTAAACCAAGGAGGGTTACTCCCACATATTGAGGACGTTGTGGAAGAGAAAACAGGAATAATAACTTATATATACTTTACAATAGAAAAATCATGAACAAATAAAGCAGTCTCCAATATAGTCTTATTAAACAATAACAACATTTCAGATAGAATCTCAATGTAACATTCCAAGGTCGATGGTACCAGTTTTCGCTCATGGAGGGTTCCATTTTGAGTTTGATAATTTTCTAGCCGAAGGGTTTAAAAGTTGATTAGATGACCAACAAATCAATGGTTAGCACACAAAAATACCTTTCAAAATGATGAATGATAGAAATTACATATTTTTGAGTAGAGGGTACTTCCATGGAGGTAACGGGAGTGCAGTATAGCTTCCTAACTTTTGTGTAACGTGGATAAAATCAAATAGTGAAAATTTCACCGAAAACGGTAGAATAGTTCCGGAGTTTGACTAAGACGACAAATGTCAAGTTTGCGGATGCGAAGTAGCAATCGATATCGGAATACTACGAAATTCGTCTTGGAGCCAGCCCCTAACTACCCTCCAAACTTGAGAAAGATAGCGATGAGATTGATATGAGACCATCTGGAAAAATCGGACCATAATTTTGTATAGTTTTGCCTGGGACAAGGGATTGACCAGAGACAGACAGACCCGGAACCAAAGTTGTGTAGAAAGCTTTGAAACACAAAAAAAAGTGGAAATTTTCATTTTGGAGGACAATTTTTTTCACTTCTAGCACGAATTCATTAGCTTTCTACCTTCTGTAGTGAGGATGATATAAGGCTGTTCCACAACCAGTACTCCTCTCTGTTTACCATGCTCCCTTCGAGCTGTATGGAATTCTCCTATGGGGAAGGTCGCATGGTGTCACCCACGCTCTACGACAACAAAAAGCAGCAGCCCGTGTCCTATATGCAGGTCCTCACTGCGGACCTCATGGATGCCCCTCTTCAGAAAGCTCGACCCCACCAGCACTGTCCTGCTTACTCACATGAAGAAGAAGTCTTCATCACGCCAGGGTGATTCTCACCAGTATGGTACTCGCAATCGTGAGGATTTTCTGACTCCTGCCTGACTCTTTCCGAGAGGGTAAGCCAAGACTACAATGGTTCCGAGATTTTCAACCACCTGCCGAACACGGTCAAAGAACTTCCTGACACTGCTTTCAGGAAACTGATGGAAGAAAGTCTTGTTGAACTGTCCCCATAATCCTTCGATGAGAGTTTTGATTTGGGGTAGAGGGACTTAATAAGTCCTGATTATCCTGACTGACACCCTTCTATGAGATCCTCGACTGTTCGTGAGCTTGAGAAGAATGGACTTGAATGAAATCAACAGTCAATAATCATCATTCTGTTACAATCAACTGTTATACCTATCCGACTTGTGCTAGATACTATTACTGTACGTTGGGAATAAAACAATTTGAATTTGGATATTTGGCCTAAAGGTTCTTTCTCAGTAAGCGACATCATGTGTTGGAGTGGACAACCATGAAGGATCCTCTGGGCGGAGGATTCCTAAGTTGCCCTTGTTTTAGAACACTCACTCGAAAGAAACTTACTAAGACGGATAAGAAGCGGCCTATAGAAGGAACTCGGCTAACAACTTGTTATAACTTGAACTTACTAAGCTACTTAGCTTCTTGCCGGGAACTGTGAACACCAAAGTTCCTTCTTCGGCCGCAAGTCTAATAACGAATCAAATCGGTGAACCATTCCGTGTAATTAATCGATTAGTGGTACCTACTAAACCAATACCAATCAAGCGAGAGGGGAAAATTCATGACCCAAACTAGGTACATCCATTCAAACTTAGAGTTTAATGCAGATCAAATTAAATTAAAATTCCTGCAGGATTTTGTATTTTGTATTTGATAGATCAGAAATGGTTTATTAGCAGTTAGTCTCCAAAAGTTAGGCTCCAGTTAGTCTCCAGCAGTTCTTCAGTATAATACTTACTTTTTCTGTTTTAAGATGTGTGTTGTTTAAAAGGATGACTTTTCTTTGTTTTCCAACGTCAAGGGATATGCCCTTATAAACCCCCGTAAAATATTAAAATAAATAACTAAACAGTGAATTTCATTGAGTGTTTTTTTTTTTTTGTACATTTCCATATTGATGAGGGTTTTGGAAGTGTAAAATTTACTTTAGTTCTACGCCGTTTCAACGGCTTTGAACTGAAGTAATTACTCTTTCAAAAACCACATCAATAACTAAATAGTAAAATAATAGCTTGTTCCAAACTTATTTATGAACAAAAGGATTCCAGATGCACCCCCTCCCCATCTTAATTTTCTTGTAAGGCAAGTTCTTGGTTTTTTACAGTGGAAAATAGAAAGTTCTTCTGAAAATAATTTCAGGGGCGTAACACATTCACATAGGCCAAACATTTTCAGTTTACAAAATTCTGTGGGTTATTCATTCATCGAGCTGATCCAGTATGCAGAAAAACCACTTCATATCCACTCATCTGAGGTTGCTGAGGGTTCCCATCTGGGACCGGTGATGTGGGGGATTTACCATGTGGCGGGACTTGTGTATAATAATACAATACATCAAAATGAAGGATGTCTGTTCTGATTAATAGTGTAGATTTGCGCCCCACCTCCACATTGTCATGTTATGTTCGTTAATCGTTACTCCCCATCTATAATCCAGTCGTCATAACAACTTCGATGACAGAAAAAACAAGAAAAGGAAGTCCGAAATAACAAGAAAACACCGAAACGGAGCATATTATTCTCGTGATTTATTTACCCCATTTTCACCTCGGCTCGGTGGCGGATCGAAGCTTTAATTCTAAGGCTTCATGAGACTTTTACATTTTACTCCTTCCCCTGCCTCGAGCCTTTCATCTGTCTTTCAGCGCTATCATCAGCCGCCGTCTCCCTTCACAACGCTCCCCCACCAAGTAGCCTTTCAACAGAGATAAACGAACGTACTCAAAAGGGAAGGTCCCGACCCCTGAACCGAATCATGGGACAGAGGCCTTCAGTTTCCAGTCCGGGGGATAGGATAACCCGTGAATGAAACTGAGTCGTTCGCGGAGAAACGCCTTCACAACAGGGGGAAACTCCACTTTTTCAAGTACTTCTCGGTGGGTCTTTAGAATTTGCGTTCTACGTTCCTCTTCTCTCGCACCGTTGGTTTCCTCTAACCCTTTCCTAGGAATAGAGGGCCATCATCTCAGACGTTGCTACCGAGTGAAGTATGGAAGTAAATTTTACTTCCTTAACGCTTCTGCCGGAACATATTTTTTTCACCGCTTATTAGGACCATGGATTTTTACAGGGGTTTCACCCTTACTCTCTCCGGCAGTCCGGCGGCAGGCCAATCCGTCACCTTCACTGCGCTAGTCATTTTGGATTTTAAAATGGACAACAAACCTCCGTTCATTTCCGGGTTTATTGAAGCCTACAGAAAATATCCGTGTTCGTGGAAGATAAAATACGATAATTATGCTAATAAAAGGAATAATGAAAATAAAATATAATTAAAAAGTCCCATTCATGCAGCATGAGTTGATGAGCGAATTTTCAAAGAATCATTTTTACCTATTTGGTGGGTGATTCTTATACGAAATTTTAAACTGATTCCGGATATACCATATTATGTTCCTATACTTATTTAAGAAGGTAATTAACGTCAAAAACCTCGAAAAACACATTTTTTGACCCTTAATTTTCAAAATGTGAACACTTGGAGTAATTCAAAAATGCTGGCCAACGAAATCATCCTTCCTTTTGTTATTATTGACACTTAGAATTTTTTTGGGTTTTTATATAGGTAAATTCCAGGGTCAGATATCGTCCGGAATGACACATACCTACATACAATGTATGTCATACATGAATGTATACATACATAATAAATACAACATGAAAAATGTTAAAATTCAGGAATCGTTTTAGAGTGGTCTGAAACGGATATCCATGAAGAAAAATTTGCAATGTTTTGCAAATTTGCATAATTCAGATTTGCAATTGTTTTCGAAAATTCGCTAAAATAACAATAATCATAATAAAAACGCCGGACTGCAGTTCCGTCGAGCAGTCCCAGTCTGCCGACTGAAGGTTGACTGCAGGCACTCATCGCATAGTGGATGGGGCCCTTTATAGACCTTGAATGGGTCTTCCTGGTCACCTTGTCTTATCTTGGACATTTCTAAATTCAGAGTAAATAGGTCCCTTCTATGTGAGTAGGCATTGGTGTGTGTCTCTCTTAATTGGTTATAGGTGGTTATATTTATAAAACATCTTGTGCAAGGCTTCACACTACTTTCCTGAGCTGTATCTGGCCCTCAATCTATTTTTGTGAAGATGAGGGGTATTAGAACTTGTTTCTACTTGTTTGAAATTTGATCTACTTCCTATGAATTTCATCAACATCGTTAGAGCAGTTTAGGAGAAAAGCTAAAAAATTTGCTAAAAACGACGTTTTTTCACCTAATAGGAATATTTCCTCCCCCAAATAATTGACCTGGAGGCCTGGACTTCTTAGGGTCTCATCCTCAGACATGTAGAGGCCGATTCTCGAAATCGGAATTTTTTTATCATTGTCGTAGGGGCCGCAATCGTGATTATACACAGACGCACGCACACACACACACACACACACACACATGGACTTCGCTTCTCCAAAATGTGGAGAAAATTGATCAGATGTCGATTTGGACCAGTTAAAGGTGGTGTTTCAGAAATTGGGTTTTCTGCTGATCGCAATACTTTCCATTCACCTTCAGGTGTGCTGAGGGAAGTAAAAAGTACAGTTTTGGAAGATGGAGGGTGAATTTTTGCAGTTATTGCTGCTAGCAGCATGATGTTCTAGAAACATTGAGGATCGAGTCGGTTATAAAATTGATCATTCAATTCTTTGGTAAGTTGGAGGAAGTTTTTTAGGGATTCGGGGTCTCCCGTGAATATTGGGATGATATCCATGAGTTATTTTTTTGAATGCTGGGATTCCTGAACTAATATTTTGGGGAGAGAGGTTGTCCGATCCACTGTTACCTAGTTTCATTAATTCGAGAGCAGCTGTAGTTTCCCGGAGTTTTTTCCTCCAATCCAACGGAGACGCTAGCTTGTTGATTTATTACTTGTTCGGCTCGAGCTAGCATGTACCAAAAACGACGTGTTTGTTCGTAAAAGTCAGGGTTACACAATATAGTTTAAAGTTTATGATTAGACCTTAGATTTGAATTTAGAATTAAAGATATGGTTTTTAGCATCCGCCTTCCGAGAAGGTCGAACGTAGGGATCGAAGAGTCGGGCCTCGGGCGACAAAGCAGCTGACTAGAGGAAGTTAGTGAGACCGCCGGATGCGCGATAAACGGAGGCGATAAAGTCCAGACGACTGGAGATAATCAGGAGGGAAGCTGGTAAAAGTAACTTATACGTATAGGTACCTATACCAGAAGTTGAAGATAGACGGAGATGGACCGAGCATCCAAGATTAAGAGGTAACTCGAATGGAATTGGGGTTGGGGTTACTCGAAGGTTAACACGTTTAACAGAGTAATAGAGTGTTAAACAACACCGCGTTGAAGAATGCTTAGGCAATCAGAAAAAGAAAGTTTATTAGTGACGTAGAGTGTTGAAGAACACTGCGTTAAAGAACGGTTATCGTTAAAAAACGAACTGAGGGTTCACTAAGTTCCTCAAAAAATTAAATCTTGTCGTGACACGTGTAGGTACCTACCTACTTACAGGCTGTACATACTGTAAGGAGTCTGGTTTTGCATACGCCTGAGAATGTTGGATTGGGTAGGAGGGTTGGGAGGAGATAAGCCTAATAATCACCCAGCTATCAGAAATTACACCAAATATTCAATATTTTTTACTATTCTTCTACGGGGACGAAATTAAACAGTCCGGAGGGCAGTGCGGTTGAATGCGCTCAAGCTACTAGTGATCTGATATTGATCATAAAATATATCAGTTATCCCTGAGAATTTCACCGAAATTGGTCGAGTAGTTCCGGAGCTACGCCTATGACAACAAATTTTAAGTTTGCGCTTACACAGTAGCTACTACTGTTTCAATCGTGACGAAATTAATGGGTATTCAATTGTTTTGGAGTCAGCCCCCAACTCCCCTCCAAATTTGAGCAAACAGGTCAATTAGGGAATTAGGGAGCATACTCACGATACTAATAGTCCGATGGCGATTACATTGATGGAGGACCGTCAAGGGACTAACCCGCAACAATCCCTGAACATTCCATCGAATTCGGACCGTAACTTCATATAGTTTTGCCTGGGAATGAGAATTGACCACAGACAGACAGACACGGTACCAAAATTGTTCAGATAGCTCTGAAACGTAAAAAGTAAGTGGCAATTTTTACTTTGGAGGACAACATTCTTATTTTTGCACGAAAACATTTGCACAGTGCGGAAGCGATAAACGCCAAGCACATGACATGTCGCGCCACCCTTTGGTTTTCCACCGATACCAGAACTGATTATGCTTACTTTTAAGGTCCAAGGGTTCTTAACTATGAATTTAAAGGTCGAAATTCACTGACGTTTCCAGACACAGTTAAAACGCTAAACTCCGATATTTCAAACCCCGGAGACGTAATGGACAACTGTCAGGCGTTGTGTTCATGTCTATCGAGGAAACCGAGAACTTGAGACTGTTTCCACATTGATCCCTAAACTGTTATTCATCAAGCTGAAACTACTATTAATATTGGGCTGGTAAATTAATTGCGTCATCCGCTATTCATATAGAAAACACAAACTTTGCTTTTATCTCGGCTGAACTGGAAGTGTCGGGTTATTAGAGACTAATAACATCAAAACGCCAGGTGTTATTGTTTCTAACAAGTTGCTTTTCAGCCAAAAACCAACCACCGCTCTCCAAAAGTGGAATAATTGAGTTTGTCGACTGCGTTCAAACTCGAGTTTGAGAAACGATAAAGGCCGGGCGGGCGTCAAACTGCAAAAGACGACTTTAATCTTCTCACTTACCTAAATTCACCTCAGTTTCCTCGGCAAACAGAAAGTGGCTCGTTTATTTCATTTTCCTCGACTGTTGGAGATTTGCAACTCTTACCTGCTGCTATTTAGGAACACGTTGACTGACAAGACCCTTTTTCAGAGAGTAAATAATTCACTCGTTAGCAACTCGCAGTTACAGGTTCGCTTTTCCTCGAGTGGATTAAAGGATATCAACTTCGGGTTACGTTACTATAGCATGGTTACTCGGAAGAGGCGAAAAATCTAAAATTACTTTCCTTAGTCGTGAAAGGACGGTTCATGAATACTAGCTTGATTTATACCTACCAGAGAGTGTTCTTAACGAGAAGAGTTCAGATTGAAAGGAATAGTGAAAAGTCCCTTTCATGCAGCATGAGATGATGAGAGAATTCTCAAAGAATCATTTTAACCGATTTGGTGCGTGATTCTTATAGGAAATTTCACGCTGAATCCAAATATACCTTATGTACCTATGTTGGTACATGTGGTTGGTGGATGTTGATCCACACAAAAAAGAGTTTTTTTTTTGTTTTTTTTTTATAGCGATTTTTGACTCTACAATCTCAAAATTTGCCCCCTTGGAGTACTCCGAAAATTCTGGCCGACGAACTCATCCTTTCTTTTGATATTGTTGACATTTTGAAATTTTTTCGGATGTTTAGCTCGATTCTTAGGTCAAATATCGTCTGAAGTGACAAATATATTATATGTGTGTGTGTGTACATATAAAAAAGTGTAAAATTTCAGGAATCGTTTTATAATTGTCTAAAACGGATTTCCATAAAGAAAATTTTCAAAAATTTTCATTATTACAATTTTGAAGCCATTGTAATGGCTTAATTTTCCTAGAAAACTCGCTATAACACCTGCCAAGTAGGAGGAGAGGGGGTAGGGGGTAGTAGTATAGCTTCCTGACTTTTGTGACATGATGGACGTGTTGAATAAGTTAGTGAAAATATTCCTGAAATTGGTCTAGTAGTTCCAGAGTTATGCCTATTTGATAAAATATTTCAATTTGAGCATGCGCAGAAGCTATTAATTATCCAATTGTAACGAAATTCATAGGCAATCGGCTTCTAGTCACCCCCCGACTACCCTCTGACTTTAAACGAAATCGTTACATTAGGAACTGAGAAACCGTAGTAAGGAAATTCACGTTTGGACATGCGCACACGTCACTAGTGGTTCGACAGTGATGAAATTGATGGGGGACCATCTGGGGGCTAAAAGTAAGTAAAGTAAACAATAATTTCAGGCTGGCCAGAAAATATTAGGTTGTAATTGGTTTGAGTGGTTCGTGAGAAGGTATGCTTCAAAGTAGACGCGAAAGGACCTTAAAGGATCTTACTACGTCAAGGATACGTCAAAGACAGGAAGTCGTGACGGGGCGCGGCGCACAGATATACCCCTCCTTCAAGACCGATCTGTTTTGCGGGTCATTGCCTACTCGTGGCGTCCTGAATGAGGTTGGCCTGGACGTGGACAGCGAAGAAATATGACTTGTATGAATGATTAACCCTGAGTATTACACATAATACCCTTCATATGATAGTATAATCCATTCTAGCATACTGTTCACTGGGGTTACTGCATCAGTTGATCTCGTGGTACCCAGATAATGGTACAATTGCCAACTGAAACTATACTTCATTTATCATTATTTTTGTACCTCGAAATTCAAAATATTTCTACTTGGCATCGTCTATTTACTCAAATTTTCATTTCGCATGAGAACAACTTATTCGGTGTTGAGTTTTACAATAAGCCGGTTACAACCTGCACAGGTCGCATTTCCAGAACTAGGAATTCAAATATAATTTTAACATATAATGAAATCGAAATATCCAATGTCAAAATATTAGAACAAGATAAAAAAAATCTTACTGAAGAATCCGTCGTGACTAGCAAGTCGAGTACAGGTGGCGAGCGCTTTCGATGTAAGGACATCATCATCAGGCCGTCGAGAGAGTACTCTCGAGAGTACTCTCTCGACGGCCTGATGATGTCCTCACATCGAAAGCGCTCGCCACCTGTACTCGACTTGCTAGTCACGACGGATTCTCCAGTAAGGTACGTAAACAATTGTATTCTTATAACTAGCGGAACTAATCCTTTAGATTTAATACCAAAAAAATCTGTTTTTGAGGTTCATTTAAGGGGAAAACGGGTCCTCCACTTCACTCCACTCACCACTGCCTGTATATGACTCCACTCGAGTATTCTTGGTATTATTGATGGTCAAACTTAGTAGAGTTTAAGTAAAAAAATCGACGAACGACTGATAGAAAAACAGTTCAAATAAGAGCCGCTTCTGTTGTAATTGTTCTTCACGAAATAAGATTGTTGTGACAAGCAGCTCACAGATATTTTAGAAAGACAGTTTTTACGGATAAGAATCGTTTTGCACTTCCCTGCTGATATTTCGGATGTGTAGAGCACCATTTTTAAGTTTTTGTAGAATCGAATGAGACCATTACTAGAACTCTATCATTGATGCTTCAGTAGGATTGGAGCCTGTATTGAAGTAAACTAGTTGATAGGCGAATACCTTTATAATTATAATATATTATAAAAAAAACGTATTTTATCGAATGTTAATTACCAACTTTACATTCAACAACCCCTCATATCATAGTGGAAAGCGCACTGAGACTTTGGACTGAAAAAATAAAACATAGGTAACCATTCGCTTAGCCTATAGAATTTTGAATTGATTATCATTATTGTTCAAGAGTTTTTGATAAAACTCACCTCACCCGATTTTCCTGAATATAAGGAGGTTTTTTGTGGCCATTAAATTAATGGTAAATTCGTCAACAAACCGAAATGTGAAGATACTTGAGAACTGAAATAAGATTGTTTCCAAACTGATTACAAAGATTTCAGAAAGACAGTTTTTACGGACAAGAATCGTTTTGCACTTCCCTGTTGATATTATTGATGTGTAGAGCACCATTTTTTAAGTTCCGTAGAATCAAATGAGACCATTACCGGAACTCTAGTATTGATGTTTTAGTAGGATTGGAGCCTGTTTTGAAGGAAAATAGTTTATAGGTAATTACCTTTATAATTATAATAGACTATAAAAAGTTCCATTCATGCAGGATAAGTTGGTGAGCGAATTTTCAAAGAATAATTTTAACCGATTTTGTGGGTGATTCTTATAGGACATTTCACACTGATTCCGAATATACTATATTATGTTCCAATGTTTAGGATGGTGATTTACACCAAAAACCTCACAACACACTTTTTTTGCTTCCGATGCTACCAAGGTAGAGGAAGCACTGTTTTCACTTTTTAAAAGTGAAAAATTTTTTGCCTCCAAAATCAAATTTTCAACTCGCGTTTTACGTTTTAGACCTTAATGAACAATGTCGGTTTCGTGTCAGTCTGTCTGTCTGTGTGTCCGGGAATCCTTGCCACACGCATAACTTCCACAATTTCCATCCGATTTTGATGAAATTTTCAGGGATTACGTGGGTTAGGCCCTAGATGGTCCCCTATGAAATTAATTACCAGCCAACCAACGGTAGCCTCTGCGCATGCGTAAACGTGAAATCCTCGAACATCAATTTCTCGCGACCTAATGGTCCGATGTCGCTCAAATCTGCGGATACGTTTTGCCTTTATGCCACTTTGACTTTTTAAAAAGTTCCATTCATGCACGAGTTGGTGAGCGAATTTTCAAAGAATAATTTTAACCAGTTTTGTGGGTGATTCTTATAGGAAATTTCACACTGATTCCGAAGATACCATAGTTCCTATGCTTAGGGTGTTATTTCACACCAAAAACCTCAAAAAACAAGTTTTTTTTAAGCGATTTTTGAAACTAAATTTTCAAAAGTTGACCCCCTGGAGTACTCCAAAAACTCTGGCCAACGAACTCATCCTTACTTTTGATATTATTGATATTTTAAAATTTTTTGACACATATATAAATATATGTATATATGAAAAAGTGTTAAATTTCAGGAATCGTTTTAGAATGGTCTAAAACGGATTTCCATGAAGAAAATTGTCTAAAATTTGCATTACAAACATTTCGAAGCCATTGCAATAGCTTCTTTTTCTTCGAAAATTCGCTAATAGTTTATCAAATGTTAATTGCAAACATCACATTCACCAACCCCTCATATTGCACTTTGTGAAAGGCGCAGAATGAGACTTTGAACTTGAAAAATAAAACATAACCACGCGCATAACCTATAGGATTTTGGATTGATAATTACAATGATTCAAGAGTTTTTATGAAACTCACCTTATCCGATTTCCCTTGATTTAAGAAAGTTTGTCTGTACCATAGAATGGTAAATTCGGCTACAAACCGATATGTGAGGATATTTGTTCGAGGTTTTACCGGTGTGGAAAGTAGAGTGAATACTCGCTCCGGATGTTTGGAATACATTTACATGCACATATTTCGAAACCACCCTAGAAAAGGTTTGAACACAGGAAATACGACTTCTGAGGCAACAAAGAAACCGTAGTGGTAGGGCATAGTGGAAACGAGTGTATCGCGTGACTACGGTTCACATATGATAAAGGTGACTTATGGACGTTGGAACCTCCCACCCAATGAAAAAAAAGGCATTACGAATAATCTCCCGGAGCGAAATAGGCGGAACGCATACGTAAACAGTTGAGGTTTCAGCCAAAGAGGGCACGCAGCGGCGTAGTAGGAACTGAAAGGCTCAACTGAGGGAGTCAAACAAACTGCGATTTTAAGCATCAATAAACATCGCATCTCGATATTTATGTTTCCCTCGAACTCGGTTCTGTGGGTCCTTGGAATTAATTTGGAGCGAAACTTGATATTCCTCGGAGAATTATGGAAATTTCTTAGGCTGTGTCCTACGTGAACTACCAAAGTGGGCGTCCAGAATCCTCGCGAGTTCTACAGTTGTGTTTTAGGCGTAATCTTTTTTTATGTATGCGTTTGTGGTCGTTCGTGATTTATTTTCGTGATGAAGCATGCGTGAGGTCTATCTTTTATATAATTCAGCCATTCTTTATTACTTATCGAAAAAAATAAATCAAGACCGAAGGATATTTATCACTTATTTAATCAGAGAACCTGACGATGGGGTGGCTTCCAAAATATATCCTTCTAAGGTAGGTATTGAATTGTGGAATAATTTCAGAACCACCTAGTGTTTTATCGAATTTTCGTAGAAAATAGCTATGCAATGGCTTCAAAGTTTAAATAGTGCGAATTTTTGAGAATGTCCTTCATGGAAATCCGTTTCAGACCATTCTAAAACGATTCCTGAGATTTAACACTTTTCCATATATATTTGTGTCATTCCAGACGATATCTGACCGAGGAATCGAGCTAAAAATCTGAAAAATGTCAATAATATCAAGAGAAAGGATGAGTTCGTTTGCCATAATTGTTGGAGTACTCTAGGGGTTCAAATGTTGAAAATTTAGAGTCAAAAATCACTAAAAAAAAAAAAAAACGCGTAAAACAAAGGTTTTTGGTGTGAATTACGATCTTAAACATAGGAACATATGGTATATTCGGAATCAGCGTAAAATTTCCTATAAGAATCACCCACTAAATCGGTTAAAATCATTCTTCGAAAATTCGCTAATCAACTCCTGTTGATTTCTTAATCCTTGTTGAAGTGTTCGAGTATCCGTCGGCCGAGAAAAAAAAAACGGGGTTTTCAAGGTTTATGTGTGTGAAAATTAGGAATCCTAAACATAGGATGGTAATCTCTGTATAATGTTACAGAGTGTATAAGGCACGACTGTCAAAACTCAAGGAATTGATTCGAAAGATAATTTTGTCAAAACTAGAAAATGCCTGTTTTTTCCGACACTCATTAACCATGATAATTAGGTACCTATGCTTTTAATACTTTCCCGTGAGCTAAAAACTGCGCGAAAGCCACGCCTTTTCAACGGTGTGGTGGTTTCTTTTCACTCTTAAGATTAGGTGCAAGAAACGTTTGGATGCCAAAAAACTTGGGGTTTCCCGAGAAAAAAGAGAAACATCTGGTGCGAGGCTTCACACTACTTTCCTCACCCGTGAAAACCTGAAAAATGGTCATTTTTGCGGATTGAACGCTGGTTTCGGCCCTCAATATATTTTTGTGGAGATGAGTGGCCTTTTTTAAATTTTTATTAAAGATATCGCAGCTAAATAGGCCACTCCAGGTAGGTAGGTATAGGAACATAACATGGTATATTCGGAATCAGTGCGACATTGCCATTAAACTCCTATTTCGAACCACTGTGCGTCGCTAGCGAATCCATAGCACGTTCTTTAGTATATCATGAATAACTGATACTACCTAATGGATTGAGCTTCTAGGAAGGAAATCATACCCCTATCATTCCATTAGTAAACATAGTCATAGTAAATCACACACAACAGAAACAAAAGTTCCAGTCATGTAGCATGAGTTGATAAGCGAATTTTCAAAGAATGATTTTAACCGATTTGGTGGGTGATTCTTATAGGAAATTTCACGCTGATTCCGAATATACCATATGTTCCTATGTTTAAGATGGTGATTCACACCAAAACCACGTTTTTTTTTTTAGCGATTTTTGACACTAAATTTTCGAAATTTGACTCCTTGGAGTGCTCCAAAAATTCTGGCCAACGA
>JAEMON010000001.1:71602785-71614928 GCA_030264115.1 Lygus lineolaris
CACCGTCGTCTGCCTGGCATCCCACGCTCTACTTACATTTCACTCTCCCTCGGGAAGAAGGAAAAGACTCGTCAGGGATATTTATAGTGATGCTAACACCTTTTTGAGGTCCCCGTATTTACTAAGATTGCTTTCCAGTGTATTGAAACCAGCACCGTATTTCAACTTCATCTATCCAACACAGTGGGTTGAGCGAACAGTGTTGAATGTTTATTAATTTATGAATTTACTAGAAATAAATGATTCGGTGAATCTTAAACGCAACAGTCCAAGAATGCTGACTTTTGAAAAAACGAAAAAACTGTCCTGTTCCGAAAATATTGGCAAATTGTTTAGGCGATTTCCTTACAGAGCTCTCTAGATTCCCCTGGAATAGAATCCAGAATTGTCTTCAGGTCTTCGAGTTTTTTTTTGGGGGTTTATGGCGACTTGTCCCATGGGGTAAGCAGCCTCGGTAGGAAGATGTACTATGGAGATGGACAACTGCCCTTTTAACATTCACCGATTTGTGATCCTCATAATCATCACTCGTATTTAGCGTATCAGAACTTCCTTGACCGAATTGACCCTAATTTGATTTCCTCTTTTGCCCGCCTGTCTGTCAAAGCTAGTCCGCCAGTGGTGAATCCCTAGTGTCGGACAAAACTCGAAAACTATTCTTTCGATTTAGATGAAATTTAGTATGCTTGTGCCAACCTCACAACCTAGAAAGACTCATATTTATCCTCAAAATGTCCATAAGGTTTGAATGACATTTTCAGTATCAGTAGGTAGTATTTGTGAGCCCTCAGGGCCCACAGATCTTTTTCCCCATTTAGCGCCCGCAGCGCCCCTGGTGAAAAACCCTCCTCTCAACACTACGAAGAGGGCGCCAAGGGAGTCCACCACCACCTCGGCTCCCCTCACCCACCCCACAACCTCACCAGCCCAGAGCCACCCTCCATGGAAGAGTGGGGAGCCCCCACTCCAGCCGTTGGGAGAGGGAGAATGTGGGCAGAGGCATCAGCGGTTGGCCGCTCAGTACTTGCTCAGCCATGGAAGAAACAGAAGGAAGTTCCACTCAATGTGAATATTCGTGCAGGAAAATATCCCTACTTCTACAGCAATCTAGCGGGGACGTGTGGAACTAGAAACATAAATAGATTTTTTTTTTAAATCGATTGGGATATCGATTCCTGTAATTAGACGATTGTGCGATCGATACCGAAATATTCCATTCTCACAAGCATATGATAAGAAGTGCGTTGAAATGTATATACACCCCTCAAGTTTCAGGGTTTCGGTGACTCGGGAACAGCGGGTCCCAAAGTCAAGTGAAAATGACGGATCATGAAGAAAAACAGACAGCTGGGAAACAAAAATGGTTCAGAAAGCTTTAGAAACGAAAAAAGCAAGTAGAAATTTTTATTGGGCAAAACATATTTTCATTTCTTGCACATTTCCTTGTTACCTTTGGTAGTGAGGAAGCAAAAATCGTTGAAAGGCAGCGACATGGTTCAGGAGAGACAGCCCTAATGGTTATTATTGGTTATTAGCTACTAAAAGCTTCAGCTCGTCGGTGTTAGAGCTTAGGTCCGTCGAGATGAAATAAAGGCTGCACAATTCTGCGTATCAAGTAGAATTTCCTTCTGTTTCTTCCATGGCTCAGCCTTCGTCCAGTCAGTTTGATCCCTTCGCGACGTAAAGCCCCAGATTACAAGGTGGTTGGAAGTGGTGGGTTCCCAGTCACAAGTTGTGTGCGTGCCCCCAGTTACTAGTCACGCGCTCTGTGGGTGAATACTTTCAACTTGTTTTCATCAAACTTTCATACTGTTTTTGTCGCGTCCTCCAGTTGCAAAGAATCGTTTGTGCCCTCCCAGTGCCCCCTTTGCCGTCGAACTCATAGACTCTTTCAAGATGTGCCCTCCTCCTGTGCCCCATACATCTTCGCCTCACGTCAGAGAACTACCCCCGGGCTTCAACTACGTGAGTTAAGTTGTATGTTAAGTTGTATCATTGGCCATTGACTAGGTTGTGCTCTTATTTTCCTAGACACGCTTATATGTTTTCTAGCCACGCTTTTCAGGCATATTTTGCATCTCATTCTAATTAGGCGCCTCCAGCGAATGTTAGGTGAACGCGTGCCCTGAAGCATGTTTAGCTTTCTTGTTATTCATTCCTTTAGTCGCCCCTCAGGCACACATATTGCGACACATTGCTGTTGTACTCTTTAGGCGCCTCAGGCACGTATTTCGTACATTTCGTACATGTCTAGTTGGTGAATTCTTTGGCGCCTCAGGCGATAGTTCAGTCAACTTGTGTCCCTAAAGACACGTAAGGTGCTACCACGCACAATAGAAGTTTACCTATTGACATTGTGATCCTTCTATTTCCACCCAAGGGCACGATTTCTTACCTGACCCAAGGGTAGTTACTATTGTACTAACCAAGCACTAATTAATACCTGCATTGCCTTTTTCGTTATGCTCTATTTATAATAGACACGTTAAACTTGAGACGTGCATTTTTCTTTTCAAACACCCTGAATACCTCGACGAGATATTGACCAGGTGAGATTCACATTTTATCCTTGTGAATCATTTTAGTCAAGTTGACACGCTACCCCTAGGTTCATTTAAGCCTCTTCAAGGCACTAAATACTCATCTAGTAACACAGTAAACACATTTCCCAAGCTTCCGAATAGTTCCCCTTTAACTAAGCACGAGCCAACAAGAACTCAAGCCCCCGCTTACATATACTAAATTCTTAAGTTCACACGTCAACGTCATATTCGTTGAAAATAAATGTTCCGACATTTTTCCAGTTTTCGTTGAAGGATAGGCTCAAATCGAGAAAAGGACGTCACCACTAAATTTAGCTGGGGAAAATACCCCGAAATCAGGGTTCTTATTCGAAATAATGAAGTTGGGGTGACTGACTGGTGCCTCGCCACAGCAATGAGGCAGCATGAGGCATTTTTTCAGAAGATTTGTGCAGATTTTTTCAATCAATGAACTAAGGTTTTCTTCTATTAAGCGAAACATATCACAATCAATCCCTTAGTAAACGTAGGTAGCAGATCATACCAACAAACAACAAGGATCCGCAATTTCTGTGGGGATACACAACTACGCACGTGCGCAAAAATGATTTTTGAATCCTATTAAAGAACTATCAAACAGATAATACTATAAATAATTTGTATAAGTAGCCACTTGTTGGATTCTCATGTTTCAGGTGATGGTTCGTATGTGGTGGACTACCCTGTTGGGGTTGGTAAATTCTGGGTATTCACTTGGATGAACAGGATAGTTCCATACATCTGAAGGACATAATATAAACAACGACATTATTGCATGCACGAAGTGTTACGTAACATGAATGACTTCATAGCCTGTGGTGGTCTGTAACATGTCCTTCCATGTTGTTAACAGTTAGGATGAATAGGATATGGGTCTAGGTCGAGGGTGTGGTCTTATACATTGATGGTGTTGAATGTTTTTGTTTCATTGGATGGTTTCAGTGGTGTATTTTTTTTTTTTTTTTTTGGTAAATAGATCAACTCTAATGGGAAACTATCCGGTTAAAAGTTCCAGTCATGCAGAATTTAATGAGGGAAATTTCAAATTGTTCTTCATTAAATAATTTATGAGTCCTCCGAATAGGACATTTTTCGCTGATCCCGATTATACCATATATACATAGGTATGCTACTATTTTAAGTTGGTAATTTACACCAAAAACCTCAAAAACACGTTTTTTTGACCAAGAGATTATGTAATTTTATATAGAGTTGAACTCCAGGAATCGTTTTAAAATGGTCTGAAACGAATTTAATGGTTTCAGAATTTTGGTCTGAAGCGAAATCAAAGGCTGGGTGAAGACGAGACTTGCCTTTTCAATCCTAAGGGCTACCTCCATGTGCATCAGAGGGGTGAGGAAGAAGTGGAGGAGCTCTGACGAACTACTGGGGTTTCTCGATGGAGCGGGGATGAGACTTGGGTTGTCCTGAGAGTAGACAATGTCCGTCCCACGACAAGCTAAGGAGAACAAAATGAACGTTCGCAAAACATGCCCGCAACCAGACGGTCCACCCCCTCTAGTCACCTCTCTGTGGAGCTTTCAGATTGGTCATTCGCAATAAAATCTTGATTAGGGATGTTTCGTAAGTTACGATAGCGGATTGAAGATGAGTTTCAAAAATTGGCATAACTACAATTTTGAAGTCATTACAATAGCCGAATTTTTTCTCGAAAATTCGGTAAAACCAGTAGGTAGGTTCTAAATTCCTGAATATCTACACTGAATATTGATACTAAATATTAATATTGAAGCCCCATGCCTGAGGAAGTGCACTTCAAAAATTAGGTGTTTCGTTTTTGGGACGGGCATCGAGAAGGATTCAGTAAAACCACACAGGAGGAGTCCAAAACCGTGATTCGTGACGGCCGTTCTGAATTATGCGAAAGGGGATATAGTGACGTTGGTGTACCTAATGGAGTCATTTGGAGCGAGAGGTATCCGGATGAATAGGTATTAGATTGACGACTGTAGACCAAACTCTGAGTCGATTCCTCGTTGATGGATCGGGGAATCGGCCATGTTCTCCCGAAGTTCTTTATCGTGACGGAGACGAAGCGCCCCTCGCAAAGGACCCTAGAACACGTCGATCGAAAAACCTGGTTAATTGCAATTAATACATTTTACAGGTTACAGCAACTGGGGCAATATAATCACGTGGTTAGACACTAGATGTTACGAGTATATAGGTAGGTACTGTCCTGCCGCGTTTGGATGGCTGGTCAAGGCGTCCTTATAGCCAGATCAGAGGACAGGTTACTACTAGCCTTCTCACACTACTTTCCGTGCAAAGCATTTAAACAGGATTGCTACGGAAACAGAATCCCAAAATTCCCTTACCTTTTCCTAAGCATTTCAATAGCAAGCACGTACGATCCCAGAAAATCCCACCGACATTGGTGGAGTAGTTCAACTACAAATTTGAGCGAAATCAGCCCATTTAGTCCAGTCAATGAATCGCTGAAAAGAGGGTGTAGAGTGCGTTGGCTGTAATCCAAGGTTTTTCTTCGGAAACATGTTCAAGGTAGGTAGAACCTAAACATACAAAGTCCCCGCGTTTCCGGGTCAGGGAATAGGCGGGAAGGGGGGTGGAAGGTCCCATTTTTTGGTTTTTCGCTCATATCTCGAGAACAGTGCGTCGTACCCAAAACATGACTATACTTAAATGAAGCTAAATACATTCTCTACAAAGTTCAACTATACAATTTTCTCATATACCGTTCATATACCGTTGTAAGCTCTGCAAATGTAGTAATTTGCAAAAAAAGGGATTATCGCCTCACGTTTTTTGTTAAACTACCCTCCGTATCTTGTGAAAAATTCATCCTACGACAAAAGTCTTCATAATCAATGTTTTAGAGCATTAAATTTCATTCACGAATATATAATATACGACAGGTTTTCTTCAACTTGTCTCAAGTTACACCAATTTCAATGTTATTTGCCGAACGCTAAATGAGGCCTCTGGGATGAGTCAGCCTGCATGTTTTTGTGTGTGGGTTCCGCTATAGAGGACGGAATTTTGGAGCAATAGGCTTGAAATTTGGAGGGTATACTCCTTAGACACCCAGAATATGCTGTATAGATTTTGGTGCCGATCGGATGCGAGGGGCAAACAATATGATATGCGACGCCAAATGCATTTAACTGGTCTGAGCTAATTTTGGTTCCGACTGTACCATGGTAGACTCTCTGTCTGTGTGTCTGTGTCTTGAAGGAAATTGAATGCTCTAAAACATTGATTATGGCGAGAATCCCTTTTTCGCAAATTACTACATTTGCAGAGCTTACAACTCGGAAACGGTGAGGAATATGTGAAAAGTGTATAGAATGAACTTTGTAGAGAATTTATTTAGCTTCATTTTGGTATAGTCATGTTTTGGGTACGACGCACCGTTCTCGAGATATGAGTGAAAAACCAAAAGATGGGACCTTCCACCCCCTCCCCGCCTATTCCCAGGCCCGGAAACGCGGGTACTTTTAGTATGGGTATGTTCTAACTACCCTGAACATGTTTCCGAAGAAAAACCTTGGATTACAGCTAACGCACTCTATAATCCTTTATTGACTGAACTCATTAGGAACTGAGGAATTATAGTTTCAGGAATTTCACGTCTGCGCATGCTACTAGTGGTCCGATGACGATGAAATCAATAGGGGACCGTCAGGGGGCTAACCCGCACTATCCCTGAAAATTCCATCAAAATCGAACCATAACTCCATAAAGTTTTGCCTGGGACAAGGAGTTGACCACAGATCGACACGGAGCCATAATTGTTCTGAACGCTCAACGTAAAAAACAAGTGGAAATTTTGATTTTGGAGGACAAGATTTGTTTCATTTCTTGCTCGAATACATAGCTTCCGAGGGTCCTTTGGTACTAAGGAAGCAATTTGATTTTAAATTGAAAAATGCCTGGAACAGACTTGTAACTTACAGAAATGCAGATGATCAATTCTGTACTGTAGATAAAAATAACAAAAAATGTTAAAACGCAATTATTAAAATTTAGAAACTAGTATTTATTCAAAGCATTGGTCTCACGAAGAACTAATAAATACTTGTTACCCGTATTTTGCGTAAAATTCCAGAAGATTTTTAAATTTTTTCCTGACTTTTACCTACCTACCTGGACGAGATGAATTAGTGTGCCTCAAAAAAGGTAGAAGCAGGCTCTGAGACCCGCTTCCCCCTGTTTTGGTAGACCTTGCCATCTAAATGAGGCAAGCCTGTACAATATGGTATTTTCTTTAAATTGTCCTTCTTCCATGATATTCTATATTGTGGGGTGCTGAACCTACTTCACCATTCCGGTTTACCTTGATTTAGAGTAGGCAGCGATGTAACACTGGGTCCCTGACGTTAGGACTTCGCGGAGTAGTCAACCAATAACAACAATTAACAGCGTAATAATGTAACAATAATTTTGTTTCACAAGAACTTTTAAATAAAAGATTTGAAGCTATACTGCCCATTCAATTCGGCAGACGATTTTTTCGTGGAATTTCGCGTTAAATCCGAATCCGCTATAAACGGATTGCAATACTTTCTTTTCACCTTTCAGGTGGGCTGAAGAAACTAAAAATGGGGGTCCCTGTTTACAGACAAAGTTGTCGTCATAATTCCAACTTTTTGAACATTTTCTCCGATTCTAGGTTTGAGATCTATGTAAAAATCTAGGGGAGAATGCAGAAGGGACCTCACGGAACACCCTGATGTATACACCTCGTGGACTTGAGACAGCACGTCAAAGAAGGGACCCTATCTTCATTAAATCAGCTGGTGACGTAATCACGTCAGTAAAAAAAAACTAGGCCATTGCAATATCTTAGTTTTCTTCGAAAATTCGCTAAGAGTCTGCCAAGTTGGTGGGGAGTATAGCACGTCATCAGTCATCACATCGTTCAAAGCGTTCGCAGCACTTTTCATCGGTTACTGTACCTGTTGTAGGTAATAATTAATAAATCATTGAATGTCTGTGGAATAATAATAATATTAATAATAATAATAAGAACAAATGGATAATTATTTGAATGTAAATATAACTAATGTATGCTCGAATGCGCGCTAAGAACATTATTGCAAATTTTTGCTACCCATATGAATGTATTGTTTCAATGTAATTACTCTTACGTCAAATTAGGAGAGGACCCGATGTTGATCATCCACTCAACAGGCGGTTTCGTAATCACTCAGAATAGGAGAAAAGAAATGTGAACCAGTACTGATACTACATATTCCTCACAGTGACGATTGTCCCGACAGTCTATTACTCCCGCGGTTTTATTTCTTCGGTAGTCGAATCCAAAGAGGGAATGGAAGAATATGGAACGACCACTTTTACACCATATCCCTTCCCATTCCCCAGAAGATTCAATAGCTCCCCTAAGAAGATGGTACCCTTAGATACCGCAATGGTTACTCTCTTCTATTCTTATCCTGATGCATCCTGCTACTCTCCCCATACCTACGACTTCTCCATTATTTTTTATTCCTTGCTTGAGGCGCGGCGAAACTCTTTCTCATTCTAACAGAAACAGTACATCGGAGGTTTGGTAAACCTTATGGTAATGGTCGATCGAAAAGATGAGCGCCAATTACAGTATAAACATTACAATTACATTATTTTTGTATTGAACGACACATCCACAACAAACATTCCAAGAGACGTCTTCCGTTTGAAGTGCATACAACTTCGTGAGCGAGATCCGCTGTATTCTCAGGAGGATTAAAATTGTTTTTTCAATACATAATTCCACTCATGGCTTCCCATTGAAACAGGTAACATCTTGATTTATCGCGTTAGCTCCGAGGCTCGCGATATCCCCTAAAAATGAGATGTAACCTGGGCCGAGGCTCTCCTTTTTGGGCATATTGGGCATGGACCGAGGGCCGCCTTTTTGCGTATCACTCTTCCTGCATTCTTACGCACCTATCTTCAGTCGAAATAAATATTTTCAAGGGCCTCTTGTCGCAGTAGGGAAATATATCCACCATGGAATTCTTCTTCTTCATACTATCCAGTAACTTATTAGTTCTGATGCTTCCCGATAGATACCTAACGGAAAGACTTTCTTTCTGCGATCTCGATCGAACGCATTTTTCCCCATTGAATGATATATTTTCTGCCTGGAAATCCCAAAGCTGTAAACTTGGATAATTAGAATGGTGAGGGGAGGGGGGATGGAAAACTTCTTAAAGGCTTTCAACTAAAAGAAGAAATAATTTAGTCCACATTTTTACCTCGTTCAAACCAGTACCTTAAATCAGTCTACTTACTCTTTGAGAATTAAAATGAATAAATATATGGAAATAAACTCTCAGGGTAACACATTAGGAACTAAAATACTTACATCTCACAATGTTTTAACGAATCTCTATATATCTGTATATATATGTACCTATATGTATATAACGATACACACATACACATATATGTATATACACATGTATATATGTATATAACGATATCTAACCCAGGAATATATCTAACCAGACGATATCTAACCGAGGAATCGAGCTAAAAATTCGAAAAAATGTCTATGGATCTTCATATTATACATATAGCAAGTCCCCTTTATCTTTTTTATGCATTGGCTATACCAAGCATGTCGAAGGGCTCGTAAGACTGGAATTTGAATATTTGTCGAAACAACAATAACCTATTCCAGTAGCTGGGGTCAAACTGTTTGATTTCGTTATTCTACAGTTGAATGGCCCCTGTCACAAAACTCATCGACTAGAACTGTTTTTTTGTCCTCTCTGCTCTGATAGGTGAGGCAAACGAAGAAGCAGGGGGCGAAAACCAGTGGAAAGAGAAAAAAGGGAGATTCGTTTTTGGAGAAACGAGAGGATGGTTAGCGATGACTACCAGCGAGGTCCGATTGAGAGAACGGACGGGGGCTCCTGATCAACCTTCTAGCGTGTGGTTGAGGTTGTAGTCGTTGAAATTGCCGAGTATTTTCAGTTCGACGGGAGGTGGGAGTTGATATTGATGCAGACCTGAAATCTAGTAAATCCCGACCCCTCTGCTGACCGCAGGTTCACCGCTCGCAGCCACAACGCTTTTCCTGCAGAGGGCGAGATAAATCAAGAAAACCGACACGGGGCGGTTGAAAAAGGCCGAAACAACAAGGGCTTCCCTCAACAGGACACGATTCAATTCGTTATGTGGTGACTAGTGGGTGGTTGTGTGTGATTTGCAGCCAAATACCGTATTTATCGGGGTGAATGTCTTTCCTTTAGTTCTCTGGATGACATGGAGAAAAGTCCCAATGGAGGAGTACGGGTAGTTGAGCACCAGTTTACAGGGATTCAAGTTTGCGCATGCGCCGAAGTTTTGTTTTCTGAAAATGAAGCTATTGCAATGGCTTAAAAATTTAAATAATGAAAATTTTTGAAAATTGTCTTAATGGAAATCCATGTGTGTCATTCCAGACGATATCAGACCGAGGAATCAAGCTGAAAATCCGAAAAAATTCAAATGTTAATAATATCAAAAGAAAGGATGAGTTCGTTGGCCAGCATTTTTGGAATAACTCCAAGGGTTCAAATTTTGAATATTCAGAGTCAAAAATCTCTTTAAAAGAATGCGTTTTTCGAGGTTTTTTGTGTAAATTACCATCTCAAACATAGGAACATATGGTATACATTCGGAGTTAGCGTGAACTTTACTATGAGAATCACCCTACAAATCGGTTAAAACGATTCTTTGAAAATTCGATCATTATCGCAAGCTTCATGAATGGGACTTTTTTAAAATGATAATAGACTTTTTACCAGGGTTTGAAAATAACTGAAACTTTCCGACCAGGGTAAATAAAAATTATGATTTACATGTTTTTTAATTCACCCTACAACGTTGCGTACTCACAACAACTTCGATAGCACCTCCTGTTGATATTGAATAAGAGTTATTTTTAATTTGTATTTCTGCAAACCGAAAATAACAGTTAAGTTTCTTTGTTTAAAATAGAGATAACAAATAATAGTTATTATCTGATTTTAATTTTTTTCTTGATCAAATAACAAGAATAAGGTTTTGATTTTTATTTTTGCGATCGAAATTAACTGATATTGTTTGATTTTCAATCTTTCGATCAAAAAAATAAAGATCTTCTTTACGTTTTGTCGGATAGAAGCGAAGATGTGAAAATGATGTACCTACATTATTGAAAATATTGATTGATTTGTGATGTCTTATTTTAGCAAGATAGGTACCTAATTTGTATTGGATGTTGTAAGCTGAATACTTCCAAATGGACTGAGCAGGGTAATAAAAAAAAATTACATACACGTTTTCACACCAATTACAGTTGCCCATAAATCCAGTCAAGGATGATGGATGACAATTCACAAGTATACATGACTATTAGAAATGTTGGTGGGTGCGAGGTTAGTCTGGAGGGAACTCCAAATAAGCGTAGGGGCTTATTACATTGGAGCCATTTATCTGTCGATGGGATGAAAAATATTCCGTCGGAAGGGGGAAAAATCCAATCTTTGTGGAGGGTCAGCCGAACCCCGGCGGATACGATGCGGTGAAAAGATCGTTGGGAACACTACTCAGACGGTAAGAGGATCATGCAGACTTAAGCCCCACTGGATGCTTTCCGCGTCAATTTGAGAACCGAACCGAAACATGAAAATTCCATCAGTTCAAAGCGTCCGACTCAATCGCCATCATTCGACCTTGTGACTCTCTGGGAAGTATCGGTAGTTAAGTCCCAACGAAATATCATCTCTAGACTTTATATCATGTTGAGGTGCCCATCAAAGAAGCCTACGAAGACTGCCGAAAATGAAAAACTCTTCGTACCTAACTCCAATATTATAAATCTGATGAAATTGTGGTGAATTGGATGTCAAGGATGAAGGCACGAGGAAAATAAGACCACGAAGAAACATAGTAATATATTAACGACATAATAATAATAATAGTAGGGACATAATAATAGTAAGTATTTATTTGCCCTTTATACATTCTAAATTTTAAAATTTAAAATATTTACTTGAAATAAGATGATTGATAAAATATTACGTGAAATTATAGTACACTTTGTTTTTCTATCACATGGACTGTGTGGAAAGCATCATAATGATTCTGCGCTCCATCACAGAGTTGGTTAGGTTGGTTAGTAGATATTTTTTTGCACTCTCACTTTTTCTATATGTTTGGTTTTGTGTTACAGTGATGGGAACTTGTAGGGTTATTTTTTATTTTGTAACTAGAAAGATCTTAATGAGGGTTTTCCAAACAGGTGCTATTTGAGGGGTGTCCGGCGATTGAAAGTTACCGAAAATAGGTTTTGTAATTTGAACCCGCCTGGGCGGACCCCCCTTTTGCGGAACCTAAATGATGTCACGCGCTCCCTTTCAACCCATTTTCTGGGCAAACCAGCCGTAATTTCAAGCTGGAAATTGGCACCAGGGGTTTTGAACGTCGCTGAATCAGATTTTGATGTTCAAAATGCAAAATTCCCACCCATGCAAGTTCCCCATTTATAAGTAGGTTTCCCTTCGTTCGTCTTTAGTAGTAGGTAAGTACTCGTGGAGAGGAATATTTTCCAGTAGAAGTTATTTC
>JAEMON010000001.1:71689341-71708181 GCA_030264115.1 Lygus lineolaris
CTCACCAACTCATGCTGCATGAATGGAACTTTTTGTATTTTTTTTTTCGATCTAGATGGGAAGAAGACACCACAAAGTAAATAAATGAGGGTGAGGTCGACTGCCGAGTTGGGTGGGAATTATAGCTTCCTCATACAGCATAACATGGACGTTTGTGGACGCGAATGGTTGCAATTGGTCAGGAGTCCATCAAATTCATGGGGAAGTTCTAGAGAATTAACCGCTCCATCCCTGAAAATGTCATCAAAATTGTTCAAATAGTTTCGGAATTTAGCTTCAAACTAAATTTTCAAAATTTGACTCCAAAAATTCTGGCCCACGAACTCGTCCTTTCTTTTGATATTATTGACGTTTTACGATTTTTTATCTCGATTCCTCGGTCATATATCGTCTGGAGTGACACACACACACACAAATAGATACATATACAGGGTGGTCCCAAACGTAACGGTCTTAGTTTGAGGTCTTATAGGAAATTGCACTCTGATCACGAATATACCACATATTAAGGGTCCCTGAATAAATCCAGACCACTTTTTCCTCAAAAAACCACTTTTTTCGACGTTTTTTGGCATAAAACACGGAAATTATCTGGAAAATGGAAAAACACCTCGAAATAAATGTTGTAGGAAATTAAATTCTGCGTCGGATGAGACCAACGCCAGATCTTAAGATTGTACCTTCGATTTTTGACGAATTTTTGAAGTTTTTATCTGTTGATAAACTGCTTGATAGGAGCAGGAAGGTAGGCAGGTATTATGAACTTAAAATGTAGGTTTAAATGTTTTTATTGGTAGTAGTGAGTAATACCACCAATAAAAACATTTAAACCTACATTTTAAGTTCATACCTACTACCTACAGGCAGTTCATCAACAGATCAAAACTTCAAAAATTCGCCAAAAATCGCAGGTGCAATCTGAAGAGCTGGCGTTGGTCTCATTCGACGCAGAATTCAATTTCCTACGACGTTTATTTCGACGTGTTTTTCGGTTTTCCAGATAATTTCCGTGTTTAATGCCAAAAAACGTCGAAAAATGTGTTTTTTTTTTTTTTTTGCGGAAAAAGTGGTCAGGATTTATTCAGGGACCCTTAATAGGTATGTGGTATATTCGTGATCAGAGTGAAATTTCCTATAAGACCTCAAACTAAGTCCGTTACGTTTGGGACCACCCTGTATAATATGTATATGTGGAAAAGTGTTAAATTTCAGGAATCGTTTTGGAATGGTCAAAAACGGATTTCCATGAAGAAAATTTTCAAAAATTTGGATTATAAAAATTTTACACTACTGATGAGTAGTGAAAAACTACTGATCCAATCGGATTAAATTTATAGGCAGTAATCTTGAGGCCAGCCCTCAACTACCCTCCAAATTTGAACAAAATTGTTTGATAAGATCTCGACAAATAGGTGTTACTGGGAATTAACGTTGATGCGTGCGCAAACACTGCATTTGGTCAAACGGTTTCACACACAAAACCCAAGAGCTATTAGGCTATTAGGTTATGTTTAGTACACAGTTAATCACACTATCACAAGTTCAGTACCTATCACATTTTGGTCTTCAAGGATACATAAAACAACTATTCATCTGTTAGTAGGGAGTTTTTATAATCACAACAATTAATTTCCTATCTACAGGGACGTCCCCTGTAATGCACGCATCACTGAACAATATTTATGATTTCTTGTCACGATTACAACGACACCAGTACAATTTCTGTCCGTTGATCAGTTCATATTATTCATGATGAATCGTTAAAATATACAACCGTATTGAATACTAACAACTATTTGACTTGCGTACATTTTCTACAATCGTAGCGAGTGAGACATTCTACTTCTCTTTCATATGATCATTTACAGTTATGAATGGCTACATTGAGGCAGTTTTACAAGTCAACAGCTACTCAGCCCTGACCCTTCGATCACCAAAAAGAGTTAACGAGGACAAAATACACACCGTTGCTTTCACTTGGTCAGACAACGATCTACTGTTGGATGTGGATGGAGATACTGTCCAGTTAACAAGTAGCCTACTTGTCCCAACGCCTTTCAAAAAGTCTGGAAACATATTCATAGGTAATTCATTATCAGGATAATCAGGAGTAGATACACGTAAGCCCATATCCGTATTAAAAACAGGTAGCCTGCATTAGTCGCTGTATTTTCATGCACTCCAATACACTCGCACCGTGAAGGTAGATGCAGTTCAACTACAATGATAAAAAGTACAACTAGAGTAGTTTAGTAGTCGTCACAACTATAATCACCCAAAATAGGTAGTTAGCGTAGTAGGAACTAAGTTTCATTTTTCTATGTTATTTATGACGGGCGAAGCCCAATATAGAAGTAATTTAAAAAAGTTATTAAAATAAAGAAAAATAATTTCCATTCCATGAGCAATCCAAAGGTGACTAGAGGCTTTGTGATTTGAGGGTTTCAGTAATGGGGAATTCCGGTGTGTGGGAATTTTGCATTTTCGACTTCAGCACCCTTGAAAACCCCTTAGTTCTAATTTGCAGCTCAAAATGTTCATTAGTTTGGCTATAAAAGGGGTGAGAAGATCATCAAGATGTGGGGTACCCGAAGGTTAGAAGTGAGCGAAAACGAGTGCTGCAAAAAATGTACAGATGACGTCACCCACCCCGCGCTCGCCTGGGGGCCACTCTCCACTCCACAGAACAGATGACGTCACGCGTGATCTTCTCACCCGTGACGTCATCTGTTCTGTGGAGTGGAGAGTGCCCCCCAGATGGGCGCAGGGTGGGTGACGTCATCTGTACATTTTTTGCAGCACTCGTTTTCGCTCACTTCTAATCTTCGGGTACTCCACATATAGCACCTGTGGAGACCCGATACCTCCTGTCAGGATCAGGCTCCACCTAATTGAACCAGAGTGGGAGGCTGTCCCCACTCCTGGTAAAAGAGTATATAAAGGCCAACGCGCCTCGAATAAAACATGTTCTACATCACCAATTCAAACCAGCCTTATTATTTCTATTTAACCTATTTGTTTTCCCTTGTTGTATTCTCTTTTGTTACATGTGCTCTCGACATTGGTGAAGCCCCACGTTTGATCCACTACAGATACCCGCAGGAAACCTCATCATCAGGATGCCCAAGGAATTCGCTACAGCCTCCAGAACGTAGCAAGAATCCGAGGACGAACTTCCACTGCAAAACTTCCAACAAGTGACGCATGCGCAGTGACGAAACCATCAAGGGACGAAAGGAGAAACTTTGACGAAGATCGCAAGTAGTGGCGCCTGCGCAGACCGACGAAACGAAGTGATCCGGGAGACTGCACCTGCCGCTCTGAAGCAATTAACGAGGGGATTCCCTTAGCGCCCCCCGCCTCCCACCACTTCCGCTCACCGAACGACCTGACGCAAGGAAAAGGGAGCCTGCCCACTACCACCCTGCCACCCGCTGACCCTCCACGCCTTCCTCCACCCCCCGCCCGCTCTACATCGAACAGCTGGGACGACGTCATCGCATTCCTGGGGAAAGACCCCCCTCGCTCCTACCTCTCCCAGCGCAACCCTCCACCCGTCGCCCGCCTGTCTCCCGCTCGTCCACGCTTCCCTCTCCACGTAGACGCGCCTCTCCACCGCCGCTCCCGATTAATCACCTATAAATTGATCAACAGCTCATCTGAAAATCATTCGACGGCGGATCGGCGCAGAGGAACATCCCACTGGTCTTCCTGAGCAGTCTGCACTCTACCAGCTACCTACCTACGCCGGAGATCAACGGGAAAGCAGCCCAGAAACAGAAGAAGCGGCCGGACTCACACTGCAGAGAAGCTTCGCGACTTACACCGGAGAGAAGCCCTTCCTCTACCGACTCGCACGCATCGCAGATTGGCTACCTCGACGCAGCCAGAAAGAGAGGACAAAGAACACGTCCCTCCGACGCCCCCTACCCCTTCATTGAGGGTCCCGCACTGAACTCGTCGAAAGCCCATAACAGGCGAATAGTCAGGTCAGTGCCCCTGTCCCATAGCAAGAGCCAAGACGTCACCGAACACACAAGCAAAACAGAAACGTTGCAACATGGCCCAGGCACAGCAGATCAAGATTCCGCCCTATGACAGCGACTTCACTACAGTATGGCTGAACCAGGTTTGCATGGCATGTGCAGCAGAGAAACTCACGACAGAAGCAGACAAGTTTCGACGAGCTTTCCTAGCCCTGGGCACGAAAACAGCAGAGTTGGTTACATCAATCGACCCAGCGTCAGAAGGCCCCTTCCAGCAGCTCTGTGACACACTTCTGACAGTCCACGCGCCCAACGACGGCTCTCAGCTCGCCAATCTACTCGCTGCGACCTCCCTAGAGGACCTCACGCCATCAGCCTACGCCAGAAAGATACAGAGAAGCCTCCCAAAGGACACATCTGAATGCATCGTGCGACACATCTTCCTGAGAGCGCTACCTCACGACATCAGAATACCAGTGGCAGCCATACAGGGCGTAGACATCACGCAGCTGGCTACAATAGCAGACAGACTCATCAAGCTCACAGAACCATCATACTCGACAGCAGTCAACTCAACGAGCAGCCCAAATGAATCAGAACCCAACCAGATCAAGAGCACATCAGGGAAACAGAACACGCAACCTTCATCTAGAACACCGTTCTACCCACGTCGACGACCAGAATTCCGACGAAATTCAGCGCAGATACGCACACGAAGCCTCTGCATCTACCATACAAGATGGGGACAACAGGCACGCCAATGCAGACAGCCATGTGCATGGAACCACCACAAGTCACACAGGTTCACAAATCAACAGGCAGCCGAGACCTACTACATTAGAGCGCGACAAGACAGCACATGCCAGACAGCCTCGCCTACTTTTCATCCGCTGCGACAATTCCAACATAGAATTCCTCGTTGACACAGGAAGCGACACTTCACTTCTCCCAAACTCCATGATGAAGAGAATCGACTCACCCACTCATCACAGCCAACGGCAGCCCAATAACGACCTACAGACATCGTGCAGCCGCAGTGCATACGAGTGAACCTTCACAGTAGCAGACGTGAAAACAGCCATCCTAGGAGCAGACTTCTTACAACATCATGGCCTCCTTGTTGACCTGAGAAATAATCGTCTCATAGACGCATCAGAAAAACGACGAAATACAGAAGAACTACATCCCTGCATGGACTTCCTGTCACAGTTCGCTCCAACCGTCAACACCGTCTTGTTACCTGCCTCCACAGCTCAAAAAACGGCACCGTTCCGGTCAACCTAAGCTTCACAGCAGCTCGCAAAGACCACACATAACGAACGACCACAAGTCCGTCAGCCACAACGTCCTACCAGAACACCGAAACAACAGGACACAGCAACAAAACGCTACAACGCCGCTCCACCCTCGCAACACGCCTATCACCGCCTCCAACGAACACGATCGCCGCGAATCAGCACCACTTTCCCTCTCCAGGGATCACTGGCCCCACGCTGCCCCAGCTGCCTACCAAGAGAGGATGAACCGAGCCCAATGGATTCGACACGGCCACCCGGAGCCCCGCAGTAGTAGGTAACTATGCAAAATATTTAAAAACAAAAAAAATTCAAAAAGACCTCAGAAAAAAAAGAAGAAAAAAACAGCCAAAAAAGAAAACAGAAACTAATACAGCCAAAAAAAAGGATCATTGAAAAGAAAAACCACAAGGATAATTACAGAACGAAAAACGAGACAACAAAACAAAAAACTAAAAAAGGCAGTAACAATATGAAAAAAAATAGAGACAAAAGAGGCCAGAGGTCCAATACCATTTAAAAAGATGGCACAAGCGCCCACTCAAGAGAGCGCCCACCACCCGCAGCAGCCATGAGCGCTGCCCCCAGCAGACGATGCCGCCTAAACGCGCAGCCTACCGCCTTCACGCGCAGCCAGCCGCCTACAGCCTGCCACCTCTCCACGCAGCCTGCCGCCTCAACACGCAGCCTGCCGCCTCCACACGCAGTCTGCCGCCTCTCAACCATCTCACCACCCCCCAGTCCAGAAGAACTTCCCGAAAGCAAAAATATTTTCCATTTGCATTATATAATTTACTAAGATTACTTACCTACCAAAACATTTACTTTTTATTTCAATTACATCTGGGGGGGGGGGGGGGGGGGGGGGGATGTGGAGACCCGATACCTCCTGTCAGGATCAGGCTCCACCTAATTGAACCAGAGTGGGAGGCTGTCCCCACTCCTGGGAAAAGGGTATATAAAGGCCAACGCGCCTCGAATAAAACATGTTCTACATCACCAATTCAAACCAGCCTTATTATTTCTATTTAACCTATTTGTTTTCCATTGTTGTATTCTCTTTTGTTACATGTGCTCTCGACAGCACCTTTTTGGAAAGCTCTAACTGAAATCTTTCAGTTGAACGAATAAAATGGAATCGGTAGAATTGCCCATTCTACGTTTGAACGAGTTCATTGGGGTATCTAAATCTGGTGTGTGGCTAAGTAAACAATTGGCTTGGCGAGGGATTCTAGCCGGGGGTTGGTTATAGATATAATAAGTTTCGTCAACGAAAACCACTGTAGTTGAGATAGCAATTACAACTGCTCCTATTTGGTAAAAGTAGTTATAACTACTTGTTGTACCTACACCACTTACAGGTAAGCAGGTCTGCATGTACTGTAATTGTAGTTTTTGACATAAAACTTACGATAAATTATAAATTAAGTTTATTTATTCTTAACCCCACTACAGGTTCATTTTGAGTAAAATAAAACTTCTTGACCAATAGCGGAGTTAATTGAGATGTTTACATTATTCTGTTGCGACACTACGTAGTACTGTATTCTGCAGTTGCGCTGGTTGAACTATTATTTATACGCAACTAACACTACAAACTACAACAACAGCTATATAGTTAGTAGTTGTTCTATTCGAACTGAATTTTTGCAACAAGAACAAGTAGTTGTTGTAGTTACTGTATGTAAACTACAACCACATAGTTCGACATTGAAGATGTAATTACATCAATCTGCAAAACTACAAGTTGTGTGATTGAACAGCTGCAATAAAACTAGTGTAGTTGTTTGTTTTTAATCACGGATTTAAATTATTGACCTCGTACTATATATTTCCACTGTGGAACTGATTGATTTTTGTTTAGTAGTTGAAAATTGAGTTAAAAACAGAAGTTGTGACCTATTACCCATTTCTGGTACACTTGTGCAAGCTTCGAATCTGAGAGACATATACCACATGTTTTGTACAATTAATCGGAAAGTTTTCGGATTTTTCAGGTAAAAGAGTACACACGATTTCAAGTTGACAATTCTATATTATTTTATTGAACGAGCCCAAAAAAAAAAGTTGTTGTCAGATGGAGCATAACAGCGCGGCGAATGATGACTCTACACAATTTTCATGGAGAGATTTCCAATAGATTTTATGTTATGATTTCATGGAGAACACGTACAGTTAGATAAGTACTGCATATAATGAAAACTCATGTGCATATATTATGTTCAATTCAGGTGCATTGCCGGACAACGAAAGATACACGGTGTTGATGAACGGCAGATTCTCTTATCTTTTCAACGGGTGCATCGATAACATCTTCTTCGGAGGCAACGACGACCCCCTCGATTTCTCTAAGGAGCAACTAAGCGCGAGGAACGCCAAATCCTGCCCGCAATGTTGAGAAGGACATGCAATTATATTTATATGAGAACTGTTTACATGACATATAGAGGCACAAGTGGACCGACCACCTTGGAAGTTAAAAATAATGCACCATTAATGGAACTTTCATCAAATGAAACGTATAGTGTAGTATATATTATATTATATATATATATTTGTAATATATATTTGTATATGTAGTATACAAATTGTTATATTATTGTCTATCCACATCATTTTTTATTACCAAAGGCTTATTTACGTATTACCCGGCTGGCCTTATCACCGGGAGCCACGTCGCGTCGCACAGAGAAGTAAATTAATATAAGAAATAAATAATAATACATCAAACCAAAAAAATGTACTTGTAGTGATCAATTAAAAAAAAATATTGTTACAAAACGACGACTTCAGACACACTATAAGGAGTCAACCCAGTAAAGAAACTGATATTTGTCAGTAACAAATATACAGATAGTAGGAAACTATAGTAATAGTCAAAACAATGATTTTTGAATTCGGTGAATGTGTTACAGAACTTCATGAAAGGGTAAACGTGCAATGGCCTCATAGAGTGTATCTAAAGCTTTACCAAGATGATAAGGTTTCATTTGAATTTATTGAGAAGGTGATTCCGAAATGACCTCCAAATGACGGGTTGTCAGTTTTTACAGCTGAAAACTGAGCAAACCTGTCATACATTTCCACTAGTTTCTCTAACTCTTTGTATGTTTCAATAAATTCAAACTGATTTCACGTTGATACAAGAACCCTGTTCCCCCGTTTCACGTTAGAGACTGACGAAAAAACGTCTCAAGACATCACTGTGTATGATTGTATGTATGACGGATATAGAGCGTACTGTCCATCATTGTACAGGGCCCATATTGTGTATGTTCCTTTCAATTTTGTTAATCTTTACTTTCCTCGGCCCACCTGAAAGGTGAAAGGAAAGTATTGCGATCAGCAGGAAACCCAATTTAAAATAAACCACCTTAAAATGGTCCGAATCGACATCTGATCAATTTTCTCAATTTCTGAAAAACCACCTTAAAATGTTCCTAATTGACAACATTTAGTACCTACAACTTTTTTTTCTTTTTTTTTTAGTTTTGGAAGAGTGTATAATGTAAGTCCGTAAGTACGTATGTATGTGGGCACGATTGCCGCCCCTACAAGAATGATAAAAAAAATCCTGAATCCGAAGTTTGGTTTCTACATGTATGAGGATGAAACAACAAGAATTTCAGCCCTCCAAGTCAATTATTAGAGGGAGAAAATATTCAAAACAGGTGAAAAAACGTCGTTTTTAGCACATTGTTTAGCTTTTCTCGCAAACTCATAAAAAGTCACTGTTTCTCGACTTTTCCTAAATTGTTTTTTATTATTTGAAGCAGGGACCTAGGACAAAATTTTATAAATTTACTTAAACGTTAAATGTTGGACCTTCAATTAAAATAATATACATCGACTGATCTCCTATAAATGTAATCAGTTGTATGTAACATCAGCTCAATTTTGTTTTTGAGAAACTTAAAACATTTGTTCACTTAATGAAACATCTGGGGTCAGTTCCGAATATCCGCTAATCTTGAGCAAAATCGGTTCGTTAAACTGTGGAAAATTGATTTTCGGAGGATTTTCCCGTTTGCTCGAGGCTAATATTGATCGAATTACAATGGCTTTCATACGGGACTATAATAATAATAAGAATTTTTATTGTTCTCTTCTGCATTTACATTTTTACAAATAAATACAATAATACGAATGATATGATGATATAATAAACCCAGAGTGAAACATGATACTTTAATTGAAATTTTAATTGAAATAAACGTTAGCACATTTTCTAACTTTTCGGCATAGACACTCTGTATGCACGTCCCATTGCAATTTTCTATCCATGATAAACCCCAAGTACTTCACGCTGTTGGTTTTTTCGACTATTGGGCATTCTCGTTAATTTCCATCGATCAGCTGTGTTATTGGAGTTTTCGTTCTGTTCTCCGTCCCCCTAAGTCTTCTTTCTTCGCGATTGCTAAGTAAAAAGATTTGGTTGCATTTACCGTCAACGTATTGGCATCTAAGCATAACCTGCACAATCGCCGAAAATATCATCGAAAACGGACAATTGTGGATGTTACACGTGTCGCAGAGATTCAACGTTTGGACATGCGCAGTGGCTACCGCTTTTCCTATTTGGATGAAAACCTTGGGGCATCATTTATCATTTGATCTTCAACTAAGACTCCAAATTTGAGCGAAATCAGACCGTTAGGTCGCGATAAATTTACGTTTTGAAGACCTCGCTTGAATAGAAGTTAGAACGACCATCACGTTCACCAGCATGCCTCTTCAGAATAGTGAAGTACTAGTAGGTAGGGAACCCGGGACCTTTTTCCATCGATTTCAAATAGATCACATTTTTCCAACGTCGAATGAGGCCACGCGGAGCATTGCAGGACCAACTTTTGCTGCCTATAAGGAGCAAAAAGGATTGAACCGATAAAGAGAGCGGAAACACAATTGTGAATGGATAATCTGTCTGAGAATGCCACATCCAAATTCAAAGATCAGCCGATCAAATGCTTTTTTTGTCTTCTTTCTTGGTACTTACTATCTATAAAATCATTTACGTCACTAACCAAAAAGTGTAATGGACTAATAGTAAAGTATAACGATTGTATTAACCAATTGGGTCGGTACAGATGGGTGATATATACAGAAAAATAATGAACAGTTTTGTAATAATTTTCAGCGTTCTTAGATCGATCATAATATATAGGAGTGACACATATCGCACCCGTCGTGGAATAAGGAAACAACTCCACACTGTTTGCACAGGAGTTGTGTCCTTTATCCACAACGGGTGCAATATGTTCTATAATGAACTGGTGCTGATGATAGGCAGGGTGGTGAAATGACCAATATACAACTAGACTTGAGTTGATTCTTTTATCCCCAACGTTTCTACCCTGAGTCTGGGTCCTAATAGAGAGTAGGTAATGTTAGTTTAAATTTGCCTATAAATATATTTGCTTAGGTATGTGCTTTTGGAAAGTGTTAAACTTCAGGAATCGATTCAAGATGGGCAAAAACGGATTTCCATTCAGGGAATAATTCCCAATTATTGTCAACATTTGTCACACCAATCATTTTGGGTCAACTAAAAAGGAACTGTTGAGTTTATTGGGCTCCTTTGTTGGCTTTGGGTATCCCATTGAGGAACCGGTTTGTAGTTACGAGTAAGCCAAATTGTCCTTAATATCTGCTCATTACCTCTAAGTGATCATCAATCATATTATAAATCTCATAAAACCGAGTTTCATGTTCTTTTGATACATTCTAAGATTTTGATGGTCAATGTGAAGCAGGTAGACATCGCATACCTATTTTCGGATAATGAAGACGGTCCTCCTTGGGTTGTTACTATGAAAGAAAAGTTCATTCACACAGACACGCACAGACTACATATGAAAAAGTGTTAAATTTCAGGCATCGTTTTGGACTGGTCTAAAACGGATTTCCACGGAGAAAATTTTCAAAAATTTGCATTACAAAAATTTTGAAGCCATTGCAATAGGTTTCTTGCATTGCAAGCTATTGCCAAAGCCAAAGCCATTGCAATTTTCTTCGAAAATTCGCTAAAGCGTGCTTGTAAACGTGAGTAGGACTCGCTAGCTCGACTATTAGACACCCTGATCCATTAAGCCAATAAAGCAGGTAACGTGGCGTATATAATGCTTAGCATCGATCGTAGTGGGAGCGTATTTTGGAGTGGTTATCCTGTGGGGCATTATTGAAAAAGTAATTTAGATATTTGCCAAAGTGAAGTCACGCCTGGTGTTTCACAAGCACGATTCCGGCAGTGGCATGAGAACCATATACTGTTGGAACTGCTGGTGTGGTTAGAAATAAACAAAGGGTTACTGTGAAGAATCCTCTTGAGGTTCACTCGCGAAAATCTCACGCGCCTTTGAAATGGTAAACCCCGCGGAAAATCAAATTTTTTTCCCTCCTCGGAAACCAGGTTGGTTTCTGACATATCACGCTCACTGAGAACTTACAGAATATAGAGAGCCTTCTTCCTTTTGCTCTGGAATCTCATCACGTAGACTTTACAAACACCGCGCGAAGGAAGATAATATTTATGTTCCTGTAATCCACTTCGCATCCTGTACCCCCACCAAACCTGTATTAACCCTCACTGAACTTTCTGATATCGGTGCTGCGTATTGCTCTATCACCTTCAACCATAATTTTTCATAGTCCATCAAAAAGTATTAATAGGATCAACATCATTCGTGTCATACGATTCGTGTCAATAAGATTTATGATTCAAGGATAGTGTTGTGTATTAAATTCGTGTCAGGTGAAACCCCAGGAGAAAATGGTGACAGGAAATGGTGCCGTTTCATCGGACAGTGTGTCCTGTAATGTTGACGATAGTAGTGTGTTTCACCTTGATATTCGATGTGCTCAATGCTCTCTAATTTTGGCGCCACCATTGGCGGGCGGTATAACACGGAATTATGTTGGTTATCGTTATCATGAATTTTGGAATGCTGATCAATTTTGAGGGCTTCCATATTATGATACCACCAGTCTAAAATCGCTCTGCTGTCACTGAGGCGGAAGGACCTTCGCACCATAACAGGTCTCCTCACTGGCCATTGTCCGTTGAGGTACCACCTCAACAACATTGGCAAGGCCAGGACAGCTGAATGTCGACTCTGTTGCGAAGAAGTCGAAACGGCAGAGCATATACTTTGTGAGTGCCCTGCCGTAGCATCTACTAGATTCCGACATTTCGGTAAGGGTACTCTTGTCCCGGCCGATATTGTTCGGGAAACGCCCATGAAACTCCTTCACTTTGTGAAAGAAGAGGTCTTAAAACGGGTACTTAATTGAAATGGGAACAGTGTCACAATAGATCAACCTTGGTCTAAGTGACAAAGGGCCTGTCCCGTCCCAATAGAAACAAAAAAAAAAAAAAAATTGCTCAGTTGCCATACTTTTCTAACTGGCATACTGATGGTTAAATTCATGCCTTTATTTTTTACGTTCACTGTGTTTGTTCACTATGCCCTCACTTCCCTGCCTGCAGAGGCGTTCCTTGTAATGTATGCATTACTAAACAATACAGGGTGTATCAGGTTCGACAGTCAAAACTCAGGGAATCGATTCCACAGTTAATTTCCAACAGACGCCCTATATTTTGGAGTTTTTACGAACCCAGGTTCTCGTGAGTTTTTAACTTTCGAGATTTTATTCAAATTTCGGACCTTACGTCATTAAATCGGTCATGACTCTTTTAATATTAAGTGTTAAATAGAAAATAAATATAAAGCTGAAAAGAGGGTTAGATATTTTTGTTGAATAACCAAATTGTTGCTTCCTGGATATCGAGGTAAAGTATTCGTGCAAGGAATAAAAGAAATCAGGTCAAAAATTGATTGCTAGATCTTCAGCCTAGCTCAGAGGAGGTGCAGTGCTGTTGGTGCAGACCTGATCCCCCTAATCGCCGTAGCTTCTAAGAATCGAGAATGTACCAGTTGAAATGACAAGGTAAATCTCTTTTCACGTCACACTGCCGCCTCTGGTTTGAGTTTAGAACAGGGCCTTAAAGTAGTATGAAGTTCTGATTCAGGAAAAGATATCTGGAAAACTTCAAGGTGACTAGCCTCCATCGTAATGGTACTACTGCGAAACATTTAAGATTAGAGCATTGTGCTCCTATGAGTACAAAGGCGGAAATTTGATTTTAAAAAGTGAGGAAAATGTACTCAGAGGTGCTGTTCCAGGAAAAGACCATCTGGACAACCTCTGGGGAAAAATTTTCCTCCATCAATAGACGGAACTACAGGGGAATTTACTTCACCCAACTGGGGGATTTAATTTTACTGTGGGGCATACGCCCATGTAAAAAAATTCCAATAATATAGAAGGGAGAATAATAATTGGAATTGATTCTTGAAGGACTTAAGCCTTATTAGCACAACGGCTAGGATATAAAGAAAAAGTTCCTGTCAAGCCGCAGGAGTTGATGAGCGAATTTTCAAAGAATCATTTTGACCGATTTTTTTTTTTTTTTTATGTTTCTTATCGGAAATGCAACGCTGATTTTGAATATACTCGTACCATATATCGAGGGGTGTATGGCAGAAGTGACTAAGTCCATTTTTGCCGAAATTGAGTTTTTAATGCTTCATATAAGTGTTGATCCTGCTCTACACGCTAGTATTCTTAACTCCACGAAAAAGTAACTTCAAAAGGGCTCAAATGTCTCTTATAGTACCATTTCTCATACATTTAGCCTACTAGACTTTAGGTACCTAGTGCAGAAGGAATTCCAGAAATGTCTCGGCGATCGTTGAAAGGTCTCAAAGGAGGCAAAGAAAGGCACTTTGATGGGGAACGATTCCCACACCCTGAACTTATAGATATTCATGGTCACATCATCACTTCCAAACACCGCACCGGAGGCTCCATAAACTTCATCGTCGAAAGGAAAAGTTACCTAAGGCAGACAGAACCTAGTCGTTGCCAATAAGAGACACGTAAATACAAAAGCAAACAGAGGTCGTGGGAGGGTTCCTCTTTCCCAGGAGCTCAGATAAACGAGGATGCTCATTTTTCGGGATGCGTCCCTTGGAAACAAGGACGAACGTCGGAGTGGGGAGTCCAATATTCCCAAGGCTTGGATTAAGGGTTAAAAGAGCTTGGTGGTGATGGGGGACGGGCTGGTGGGTTAGGTCGGAAATATTGGCCGGAACCCAAAAACCCTCCTGACCTACTCGCCAAACTGGTTAATTACCTCCGACGTCGGTTTAGGCTCAGGCTGTTGTTGAGTTGGTGGGTAATACGTGTTTTGGGGCATCGAGGTCTCGTAGTGTATCCTATCTGTGTGAAACTAAGAAAGTTGAAGATTATTAGGGTAATTTTGAATCGAGAATAACCATGTACTTTTGCTTCGGAGTCTACCAAAAAGTATCGGAAGTATCGAACAAATTTTCGTCCCCCAAAATTGAAATTCCCACCCGCATTTTATGTTTCAGAGCTTCCTGAAGAAATTTGGTTGCGTGTCTGTTCGTTGGTCTGTGTGCCCCCATTTCCTTGTTACAGCCATATCTTCCAGATTTGTCATCAGATTCCGTTCAAATTGTCAGGGAGTTTGAGGATAGGGCCCTTTGAAGTCCCATATGAATTTCATGAGGATTGAACCAACGGAACACTCTACGCATGCGCTAACGTTAAATTCGTTCACGATTGTATTGAAATTTTGTCTATACTGACGAACATCAACACGATAAAGACTTTTGAACTCACACAGTTTTGATTCAATTTTGATTTTAAATTTTCTCGGACGCAAGGAAGCTCTGTGCCATTTCCACTTGGCAGAGTAATTCGAGAGTAGAATTTGAGATGAGATTGTACCTACCAACGTAACATTTGCATTATTAGGTAGGTTGCATTATTTACGTTGTATTATTAGGTAGGTAGTTTATTGTTGATTTAAAAAAATAAATTAGAGAGTTTTGATTAACCTCACTGGTGGACTTGGAAGGATATAATGCTTGTTCAAGAATAACCACGAAATTGAGTAGATCCAGCAAAAAAAAAGAAACTTGTCAGAAATCGGAAATAAAATTAGTTGCTTGTTATCAGTGGACTTTTATGTTAGGGCTTCAATGGATAGCACCCTATACTTCATGTTCAATGCATAATGTAATATATTATATATTATTACTATACGTTCCTAACTGTAATGTAATAATTTATGCAATAAAGATAACTAAAATATTCTTTAAAAGAAGTAGATATGTGGGGGTGAGCTACGGTGAGGTAGTCATCGATTATCAGCGATGTGTGATAATTTTTATAATAGGTGGATACCTGATGAACTCAGTTTTGCATTTCTGTTTTCGAATGTTCATTTCTATCGACACCAAAAAATCCGAAAAATCGTGTCAATTTTCATAGCTCGTCTAGTTAACATAGAGATACACTTTCATTCATATCCCAACAAAATGGTATGAACTTTCAAAAAGTTAGACTAGAAAAAAGTTCACGATACTTTTGCTTAAACGATATTTCACGGACCTCGTCGGGCATCGGTTGTGGCGATCCATGAAGAGCGGACATTAAGAAAAAAAAATCTGGTGCGACACTACTTTCCTCACCCGTAAAAACCTGAAAAATGGCCATTTTTGCGAATTATAACGCTGATTCCGGCACTCAATATATTTTTGTAGAGATGAGCGGTATTGGAACTTGTTTCCACTTGTTAGAAGAGTAAGTCTTGTGAATTTCATCAAAATCGTTAGAGCGGTTTGGGAGGAAAGCTAAAAAATGGGCTAAAAACGACGTTTTTTCACCTGTTGAATATTTTCTCCCTCTAATAATTGACTTGGAGGGCTGAAATTCTTGGTGTTTCATCCTCATGCATGTAGAAACCAAACTTCAAAATCAGAATTTTTTTTAATCATTCAGGGGGCAATTGTACCCACACACATTTACATACATACATACATACATACGGACTTACATACTATACGCTCTTCCAAAACTTTGACAAAATTGAGCAGATGTCGATTAGGACCATTTTAAGGTGGTGTTTCAGAAATTGGGTTTTCGGCTGATAGCAATACTTTCCTTTTACCTTCAGGTGGGCTGAGGAAAGTAAAAAACACGTTACCGTAGGAGGAAACTCTACATACACGTTCAGGGTTTATTTCATTTTTTATTGGTTTGTATACATGTATATGTCCTATGTTATATTGGTTCGAGATTACTGGGTTATTCATTGACCTGTGTCATCACCTTTAAAATAGTAGGAAGGAGAAAGGCAGGTAACGTGAGAAAGAAAATGTTAACAGTTACCTACGTAATATTCATAATGATAAACATTTATTTATAATAGTCGGAAATCCCTAAAATTAGCACATGGTATGTGAAATAGGTTATCCATTGTCCAGTACTCCAGTAGTAACAATGCCACTAAACACAGTGTATAGAACTGTAAACACGCTTGTCGGGGAACAGACTGTGTTCTCATGGAAGAAGGAGATCTCCTCCTTCCATGGTGTTCTGCAGAATACAGGAGTAGGAAGAAAAAGGGAGAAGCGAGAAGTGGAAGAGTGGGGGAACGGGCCCTTGGAGCAGACAGGGGTGTCGATGGACGAGGTAAATCACCGCACGTGGGTAACGTCAGGTGCACACAATCCAACTCAGTTACCCCCGTTAATACATGTTCTATGTTAAAAAACCGTCCGGTCCGGGCTTCGAACCTTCAAATCTCGTGAACTGAAAACATACGAGTTATCGCTGAGTCAACTTGGTTGGGAGGTAGGGCGCTCGATAAGTACAGGCAAAGCATGGATTAACCAGCTAGTTAACCTGATAATTGGGCCCGACGTCTGAATATTCAATTTTCTAGGGGTAAATGGGGGAAGTGTCAGAAGAATGAAAAATGGAGAGAAAATGAATGAATGATTGAGTGACACATGTTTTAATTGGTTGCTCACGCAGGATGCTATAGAAAGTTAAAATGAAGTGGTCAAAGGCACGCTTCAGGGAAACTGCTGGTTGAAATTAACCGTCATACGCATAACAAACTTTGCAAAACAAGGGAAGGGTTTCGAGGGACGTAACACCGTGTTGGTGAATGAACAGCACTATAAGAGATGCAAAAATAACTGAGCGGCTATACCTAGAGGCACAAAAGGGAAAATCATACTCTGGTCAGAACAGTGGCTGTACATGGCAGTTTAGTAATTATTATCTCAAGGCATTATATATATAAAACGTCGAAACGTACAATCTATTTATTCCTGCTGAGCTCCACCATGATAAGTTCGTATGACCAGTTGCTAAGTACTTTGGTACTAAACACCTTTAGCAAAACATCTTCTTAGAGTTTACTTGAATACGATACTACTTGGCGGACGTCAACTGTAACCGAGTCGAGTTTTGACCACGAAAAATTCAATTCTGTTCCCTATAGTGCTCCGAAGTTGCAGGCCGTAGGATTTGGACCTATAATTTCCTATAATATAATAAAAAATGTTTTTTTCATATCGTTCTCAAGGTCAGATAGCTTCCGGATAGACATAATAAAACATAGAGAGCACATACATACATGTTATATACAAATATCAAAAAGTTCACGTTTCTTTTTCAATTTTCAATTATTTATTTTGGATAGGTAGCAGTGGCGGCTAGTGGAGGAAGAACGAGTCCACTAGCCATCTAATTAGTAGTAGGATAGAGATACATAGGTAAGTCGGTACCTATCTGACCGATGAAATGGTCTGAAAAACTCAAATTCTTGTAGAACTGCAGCAAAGTAGGAATTAAACAAAATAATTTCACGGTACATCTATGCCTATAAAATGAGCGTTCAGAGCCAGGATGCTCAGTATTGTATTAGAATTGCAAGGCTTTGAGGGGACCTGATAGATCCCATATTGTTCGAAGTAGATCCGGTATATTCCACATCACTAAACCTGAAAAAGTATACTATACTGGATGGCCCACTGGTGAGCCATGCTTATCCTGACTTATACTTCCTAGTTTTACTCCCTAGGTAGGCGCCTACTTTAGTTTTCATCAATCAAATTCTAATCATCTTTCCTTTCATGAAAAAATCAACTACCACCAATCAATAAACCATGGTCTATACCGAAAACCACATATTTGGCGAAACAATCATTATCGAAAACTTTATCTTTAACTAGTTTATTTAAAGACAAAAGTTTGTGAACAAAGAGGAATGTGTAATATTCTTCCCACTGGGCGTTGCGGACGTCATCAGCTGTCCTCCAAAGGGAGCATCAGAATATTTGTTTCGATGATTTCGCTCTTGGCTACTCATTGCCTCAAAATCCCAGCCCACAGGCGGTCACCATCCACGTATGCGGTATGCAAACTCCACTGTTGAATTCGACAGTCTCACAGGAACCGGTTTATTCCACCAGATGATGCCTCGGCTTCTCTATATACCTACATAAACCTATACATCGAGGGCATCGTAGGAAAACCTCATATATATCTTTATGCTGGCAAATTGTATAGGAGAGCAAGCTATAAACTGAAATTTCTAGGTTATTTACTCAAAGATACGAAGTTATCTAAACGAGGTTTTCATTTTTTTAGCGAATTTTCGAAGAAAATGCAGC
>JAEMON010000001.1:71712176-71723219 GCA_030264115.1 Lygus lineolaris
ACAATCCGGGGGTCTGGGGGTGTCCCCCAGATTTCATTTTACTATAAATGCACCGTCATGAACACAAACCACTGGCGGTTAGACACCCCCGATGGCAACTTTTTTTTCTATTCTCAAGTATATCATCAAGGATATCATGTTAGCTACTACAAAAGGCTCTTATACAAGCACGAAAGACACACGATTGCCCTTTTAGTCTTGTGACTTGAGATTCTGAGGGTAAAATCGTCAGACCCTCATACTGTCCTCCTTAGGAAGAACGCCCCCTATGTCCACTTTTCAAGTTTCGAGAAAAACGCGTTTTAGTTTCGGCCGCTGCTCCATCCATACTGAAAACTGCAGTGAAATTAAAAAATGTACATAGAAAACTCGATTTTTGAAGCCTTTCCCTTGGACGTTCAAGCTTAGCTCAAAAGTTGAGCCTGGTCGAGGGCTAGAAGACTGTGTTCTTATCTCCAAAAGTGTAAAAATGGACATAGGACAGGATTCTCCCTGAAGAGGGCCGCATAGATGAGACCCTGTACGTACAGACGTACAGTAACTGTCGTGACAGGCGTCACCAAAAAACCATGGAAGAAGGAGACGGTTCCCTAACATTACGCTAGGTGGAGTTACTGTAAAAGGCAGATTTCCAGTAAGCCATTTTACATTGAGTGAACCTTCCTTCTCCTTCTTCCATGAAAAACGATGAGCGTACTATTGTTACACTCCCTGCCCACTCGCCCAAAGTACTATCACCCCCTGCGGGCACTATCCCAGCCCAACCACTCGACTTTCAGCTTCATCAACGGAAGGCCACGATCTGTAGACCTACTATAATAGGGTTCACCAATATCTTCCGAACCCCTCTTGAGTACCTATTTGGACGTATACAGTAGCTGAACCCTTTGAGCCGAACTGAAGTGGAGAAACCAATCGACTTTCACCTATACTTAGGGCCTTTGAAAAGCTCGAGGGTAATGTTAAAAGCTGACCAGAAGAAACCCTTCGACCTTACCACCTCTCGTTTGGAGCATACCTACTCCATTCAACTATTCCTCAACTGGTCCTGCCTTATTTTTCAATTGGAAAACAAATATGCCGGTTCCAATGAGACATATTCGTTGTTGTTCATGTACACGTATTTGACTGAATCATTAAAAAATGCATTTAAACAATATTAGGAAGGTGTGCATCCTTGTTATACAAATGGTCAGGTGCATATTATAGACGCTACCACAGTAAACTACACAAATAAATAACTCATAAATATAAAGGTAGCTCCCCCTCCCCCTGGGGGGGGGGGGGGAGGGGTCTTTCATCTTCCGCAACTTCGAATTCATCATCATCGTCGGTGTCTGAATCGTGTTCAGCAAAAACTTATACTCGGTCGATCATAGTTTGATTAGAGTCCCTCTTCTTCAAAATCTGATTGTAGTAATCCTTTTGATGGGAGAAAGAAGGCCTCTCATGGGTTGAAGCCCTTTATCCACCCTTCAATCTTACAACTGAGGAGCACATCTTGGGATAAGCTCATGGATGTCGAAGCTACCTTTACTTCCTGCCTTGGCATTGCCCATGGATATTTCACTTGCATTGCCGGCCATGGATGTAGGACTGATCTTACTTCCATACGGAGTTTGAGTGTATTTGGGTGTAGACAGTCTTCCGCTTCTTGAAGCCTGAGTGCCTCCAAATTCAAACGGCTTTAGAACATATCCATGCGAAAATGTAAATCTAATTCAGACTATAACCAACGTCCCTGCTTTTCTCATTTCCTTGGGTGCATATGCTTCTGGGTTCAGGCCAATATCCTCCCTTCTAGTTGATACGCTCATAAAACAAAGAAGCTTTTCACCGTGATGTTTGTATTTTTTTTCCTTGCGAGCCAAGGAGAGCGAACGATTGGGCATACAGTATGCTCTGGGTCGTCTCGTACAATCATAAAAATTGTGATATATCTAATGTCAAAATTCAGATTGATATTTTCAAAAGGCCTAGAAAAATAGGGTTTTTCTAACATTTATCATGCAATTTCCATCTGAACAAGTCCTGTACACTTCTAGCATCCGAAGCTGGATTTTATATATATCTATAATCGTAGTGCTTTATTCTAAGTCAAGTAGCAATCTAGTGATATTTTTTTCCAATGGAGAGACTTCAAAGCGGATCTACTTGTACTACAGTTGTTATACCTACCATCTGATCACAATTCAAGTGAGAACAATAATTGGTAAAGAAGTTCCCTGAAGGTTGTGTGAACTCGGGTGATTGCCGTAAAAGGAGCCATTTTCGAAAGGTGAGCGAGTATAGAGATGAAGTCAGTTACAATGGAAATTGTACACCCAAGAATGTGAGGGAAATCGCCTCCGTTAGTCCTCAGTGGGGTATTTCAGAGTTGAATGGAGTCAGCACGGTGTAAATGAAAGGAACTAATTCTCACCTCATGCTAATTCTGTTGGCAACGTTCGCTTGCTCCGCTGTGTAGCGGCATTAGGATCTTCGCGGAATTTCAATGAACTTTTCACAAACATATGTTCACCATATTGTCATAGCAATTTTCCGACACTCGTATATAAATGTTAGTGAATTTCGAATGAAGAGCAACTTTGATATAATTCATTCAAGGGGTTGTTGGTTTGTTGGAAATCCCACACAGAATCTGAATCAAAAATTTGAAAACCTGCTTCAATCTTTCCCTCAAGTGGGAATAAATATAGTACTTATCAGTTCTATGTCCTAGGACCTATCTGCAGTTGCAACCTGCCAAACTAGGGTCAATGGTGCAGTTGGGATCTTGTCAAGCTAAGGTTAAGTCTTTAATTGCAACCTTGTCAAACTATGGCCAAGACTGCAGTTGAAATCTATCAAACTAGAGGGAAAGGTGGCCAAAGTTGGCTAGAGGCAAAGGTATTAAATCTAGAGGGTTAGTTTCGCTAGTGATAAGAATACAATTGCTTACGTACCGTACTGGAGAATCCGTCGTAACTAGCAAGTCGAGTACATGTGGCGAGCGCTTTCGATGTAAGGACATCATCATGAGGCCGTCGACTCGAGGGGGTACCTACTCTCTCGACGGCCTCATGATGATATCGTTACATCGAACCTGTACTCGCCACCTGTACTCGACTTGCAAGTTACGATGGATTCTCCAGTAAGGTACGAATACAAGAGGCAAAGGTGACCTTCTCAAACTATGATCGATCCTGCAATGAGGGGTACCTACCAACCAAATTTTTCAAAATTTTCTTCATGGAAATCCGTTTCAGACCATTCTAAAACGATTTCTGAAATTTAACATGTTTTTATATGTATGATATATATATACTTATATATGCGTCATTCCAGACGATATCTGACCGAGGAACCGAGCTAAAAATCTGGAAAAATTTCAAAATGTCAATAATATCAAATGAAAGGATGAGTTCGTTGGTCAGAATTTTTGGAATACTCCAAGGGTTCAAGTTTTGAAAATTTAGAGTCAAAAATCGCTAAAAAAAAGTTTTAAAAAATTTTTTTGGTGTGAATTACAATCTTAAACATAGGAACATATGGTATATTTGGTATAATCGGAAGCAGCGTGAAATTTCCTACAAGAACCACCCACCAAATCGGTTAAAATCATTCTTCAAAAATTCGCTAATCAACTCAAGCTGCATGAATGGGACTTTTTAAATGAAAATTGATGTTAACCTAAGAATTTTGGCACCATTCGCTTTCCCCTACGATCAGTAGTTTTCTTTTCACGATTTTCAAAGTTTCCGTCCCCTGCGAGGTCATTGCACCCCTCTCATCTGGTCGGTGCTATGAAACTTCGAATAATAGAAAGAAAACTACTAAGGCTCGGTTCACGCGTCCGGTTAAAAATGCAGCGGAAAACTTGAGGTGCACACTTCCGGTTCCCTGGTTCACTACTTCGCACATGTAGATCCACGATAGCAGAGCTATTACTGCCAGGCAACCCCTTTTTTCGCTCGTGAACGAGACATACGTCACCATCACCCTTTAATCTCCACTCATCTAAAATTGAGGACCACACAGGTTGCGGAATCACCGTTCTAAATCACAGGTGTCGCTGAGGTGCCAGTTTATGTTGCAGTGTAGGTGCCACCATTGCTCGGTGGTGCCTCGGAAGAGCCAGTTTACGAGCCACCACTTGCTCGTAAAAACGGGGTGATTACTCATTCCCTCAGCGCCGGGTGTTGAAAGCCACTCGTTGAAATTGAATTAATCAAAGTTAATGCTTGTTAGCCTGTTTATGAAGTGACAACAGGGAAGGTTGAGTGTCGTGACAGAGGTGTAGTGTTTGCGGGGCAGCGTCGATAGGCTGTGGTCAGGGAAGGGAAGTGGTCCAGTGGTCGACACTCGAGGGGAGTGCGAAGCATCTGCCACCGCGACTCAGATCCTCTCTAGTAGAACCTAATTCCTCAATCAACATCACGTGAACATACCGACGCATCGTCACGTCAATGGTATCTGGTATGCGCTTCGTTTGAATGGTGAACGGATCAAGGCGTTTCTCCAGTCTGGCGCCACAGGAGATAGAAAAAAATGCTAGGTCACTCGCGGAGACACAACCAGAAAAAGTCTGTCAAATTGGGCTTCCTCACCTTTGTAATATGGATGTTTGGAATTAGTTGGTGAAAATTTCACCGCATTTCTTCTCTCTGGGCTCCTGTTGTAACAGCAAATATCTTCTAAATCCAATTCTCATCCCAATAGGTAACTACCTAAATAAACAGGCGATTTGACAATTTTCATGTTTCCTCGGTTGCTGTCGGTGCTAGCTTGTTCAAATTTCGACAGCATGTACACATAGTATTTATCTCCAATGAAGTCGGATAGTTATTTGATATGATAACGAAAATTTTTTTTTTACATGCAATCCACAAAGTGGCTTTTTTGACCCCGATTCTTTATTTTTCATAAAATCGTACTACCCAAACCAAGCCTTATAAAGAAACTATCCGACTCAATTAAAGCTCTTTTATTTCTTTATCAGGCAGAAATTGGATCACCCAGCTGCGACGAGACGTCCTTGATATACCGATACACAAACTTCAAAAAAGTAATTTTTCGGGACAGCTGTTTTTCTGAAGTGTTTGCCTCCACGCATCTTTCAGTGCCCTGCACGATAGATAATGTAGGATGTGATGTGGAATGAATGAAGAGTAACACTACACTGATGTTATTATCAGCTGATCTTATCTAATTTTTAGTATCCATGTATATATGCACTTTGAGTATCCATTTTGGAGTAAAGTGGATAGTGGACAACCCATCCTACAGCGCCGGGCAGTTCTAGAGCCGAATTTATAACATTTTTTCATGCACATAGCACCCAAAATTGATTTTGAAAACATAATTTTATTCGATATATTGTCTAGATTTTTTTGGGGCAATAGAAGAAATGTTGATATTTTTTTTAATTTTCTATTTACTCACTACCCTTAACCGATTTTGTGGGTGATTCTATAGGGAATTTTGCGCTGATTCCGAATATACCATATGTTCCTATGTTGAAAATGGTCATTTACAACAAAAACACAGTTTTTGACCATTATTTTTCAAAATTGCCTGAATTTTCTTAGAAAATTCGCTAATTGAAGAAAACCAAAAACTCCCGATTTTAACTGGGAATTTATAAGTTGGGAAATATCCCCGATAGATTTCTTCCCTGTCGGGAATATTGCCAGGGGAATATTGCCCATCAACGGTGCCCATCACTGTACCTGCATGATGAACCAACATGAAAGGAGGTATTTAGTGGGGTATTTCATTTATGATGGTGATGAGCTTGGGCTCTGCAGAAAAAAAGGAAACGCAACTACTTCGTCTTCAATGTTGATACGAAATATATCAAAGATCATAGAGAGGATAAAGCAAGAATTTCGATTCATTAACAGGTAGGTAGTAATGTCCGCTCACTTCTTCCGCTCATTTTAGCCTCAAAACCAGCTAAATGACACAATCAGCTGATCGGTGTTGCTGGAGACATCATCACCGGAACTACCTGATCACAATGAAACAACCCCCGTTTAAAAATCGGTTCAGAAGTTCGCCCGACTACACGGAAGACACTCACACATCCACCCACACACAGACTAAGGCTTTTTTTTTATATAGGTACAAATAAAAATATATTAACAATTCCAGGACCTGAGTCAGTTGATAATGCTTTTACTCACAAAATCCGCCGCTGCAATTGGACACTCGTTTCATTTTGCAGTTCAGAAGCTTACCTGTAACAAAAAAAAAACGTGTCGGGGTCATTAGTGGAGCCTATGGATAAACAAGTAATCAATAACGTTCCTCAATTGGCTCAAAAGAAGTTGTAATCGGCAAAGAAAAACGTATGCAAATTTCTGGTACTTAGTCAGGATAAGGGTCAATACTCCAAGTGAAACCACATTTACGAGTAGGTAAATATACCACCCTATTCCCTACTGACCCTATCCTCAATATGCGTCATTCAACGAGTTATACATTCGAGTTATACAGTTATACATACGAGATTATACATTCATGTACGACCTTACTTCAAGGTGGATCAAATCCGATTTAGAGGCAAGCGAGATTTCGATGAAATGCATATGAGCAACTCGTTCCTTAGATGCAATTGATATCCAATACCCCTCTTAGTAAAGGAAAAAGGAAAAAGTAGTTGAGAAACACCGTAAAATAGCCGTAGGGCATAAATAGTGTATCTGCACCTAATTTTAGGAAATTTGTTGAAATATTTATTATTGTAATTTGGCGGGAAAGTGACGATGAAAAGGGTGTCATCTGTCATTGGCCAATTCCGCCCGAAATGCCAACCGAACAAAACGGAACACAAAGCCTATCATTGTTTGGGCTCCTAATTAGTGAGAATATTATTTACATGATTCATAAATTGATTGATTATAATTAATTAATTGATAATTATGAATTAATATTAATTATTTTTGATTAATTATTTAAATTATTCATATTTTCACTGCTGTCAATGCGATCTCAGCGCATTCTATTTCGGTTCAGTTCTATTAGTGTGACGTAGGGAAGGGTTTCTCAAGAGCCTTCGGAATTCCATCAGTTATTCAAACAGCTGAGATTTTATTCTCAGTTTTCTCCACACCCAAACGATAAACCATTTTTTCCTTTGTATTGGCAGTGTTACTTTATTTCAAACAACAATACAAAGGCAGAAAAAATGTGATTTTCTCATGCACGAAGATTCTCCATTTACCCTCCGCCTGGTGACAAACAGTGCGCTCTCAGCATGTCGGCGATTTTCGAGGATATCTTGATATTTCTAGCTAGACGAACACTAATAAAAACTTGATGTTATCATCGTTCCGGTAATGAGGTAGGCCTGTAGGCGTTAATTTTCAAGATTCAAGCTGTGCCCATATAAAGGAAATTCAAGATCGAGATAAACACGCGCTCAAGATGAATTTTGAACGCTGGCTATGAATTATAATTAATTACGGATGATTCATACCTCTTGAATTAAACACGTATGTTATTCAAGAGAATAAATGGTCTCAACTTCCCCGACTGAGTTGAACCGCCTTGTTACACGCATTATTAGAGTTAGTCGCCAGGTATAACTTAGTTGGCTAACTCGACCGCGTTGATATCCACTGAGATTGAAGTCTCCGCCAAAGTTGTTATTAAATCCACGGAGTAATTTCATTCCGCCTCCATTGGGACTCGTGAAAATTTTCCCAGTTGTTCTGAGCTTCGAGGTGCTCTCGAGATGTTTTGCCGACCCCACTTCGGGCGAGGAAGAGTAAACACGTAAATCTGGACTCGTGGCGAGGGTGTGACAGAGGACCCTCGGAGTGGCTGATTTTCAAGGCCTTCCTATCCTTTTTTTATCGAAGGATTCTCCAACTTGTGTTTCCATTCCCACCGGTAACGGGCTGAAGTTGAGGACACATAAACCACAGCGAATGCAGCATTTTCAACGATTGGCTATGGCCCGGAAGACTGGCAAAATCTCTGCAGAAGTACTATCTGTACTTCATGTACTAGTATCTGTACTTTAACATTTTAATTCACTATAAGCTTGGTGATTGCAAGTATATTTTGTACGTTCCACTAGACTTGCATTCCTCATTTTTTAGTCATAAAATGTCGTTATTCCCTGGGATCGCACTTTACTTAGCTAGGAGGGGAATCGATTTGGATAGCTTTGTATCTAAACAACAGAAAATGGACAGGGGTATTTCTTGGTACAAACCCATAGCCTCCCAGAAAAAAAATTCCACATAAATTTTAAAAATAATTTTACACAGCGTCAAATCACTTTTGATGAAATGAGTCGACAAGACCCCTCCTTCCCTATCTGAACAATTGTTCTAAAGTTTGAGTTATCCAGGATTTTTCACACCTACAAATTTACTTTCAACCTACAATATAAAAACATCCCCTAAATTTAACAATTTCATTATTCTTAGAACAGTCTAATGAAGTGTACACCCACTGAATGTGGTAGAATTGGTCGGCTGCATAGTAGTAGGTAGTTTATGGATGATCATAATCGTCCCCTATTCTTATGACAACAACACCATTGGGTGTTGGTAAGAAGTCCGATTTATATTGGGCTGCGCCTTAGTGCCACGTATCAGCCGTAATTTAAAAAAAAAAAAGTTGCTTTGCGCGTTAGGTGGGATAGCTATCCTATGAGCAATACATATTGTTATTATTATTATTATTTTTACTAGAAAGAGGTAAATGAAATTTCGGTAAATGAAATTACTACAAAGATCGTTCGAATAATCCGTCTACTCTCTACCTGCTGTCAATGGATTTGAAGTGACTAACGATAACTGTTAAGGGCGCATTTGAAAGGTGGCTGTCAGAGTAGCCGAGGCATGAATGGATATTCCATCGAACGGGTCAATATTGTATTGAGGGTCTTTGCGTGGAGCAGGTTGACATGAATACTTCCATTTAACACCGCCAGGCAAATGGAAAGCCTCCTTACGCCTGACAACTCCCATCGCCTCAAAAAAGCGAGAACATCTATTGAGAAACTGCCGTGGCCCGGAAGTTTCTCGTTTACGTAAGAAGTGTAAAGCACTCTTCAAAAATACGTCAATTCATTTAAAACATCGAGGAAGTTTCTATTCTTTGATTTGTATTTCGGTTATTCTGCAAATAATATTGTTGCGTTATGAGGGTTTCGTTGAAACGCAATTTAATGAATATTTGCAGTTGGAAAGAAAATCTTACTTTCATTAGGTGAGGGGGTCCGTCCGCTGTTGATTTATGATAAAATATGAATAGGATACAAAAATTGAGAGAAGAAGTAGAGAAAGACGAAAATGAAGAAGATGAAAAAATATAAATATACAATCGCATAAATTCAGCTGATGTTTGAATCTTGTTTCGGCCTACTTTCACATCACTCAATGGCTGATTCCTGCTATTCCATTTTATTTATTCAACTGGAGGATATCAGTGACAGCTTTCCAAAAGGTGCGACATGTGGGGTATCAGATGATTGAATCAATATGTGCCTATGACGTATGACGTCACCTTTGCCGCGCCCACCTGGGGGGGGGGGGGGGGGGTCCGCTCTCCACAACCTATGACGTCACGCGTAATCCTCTCACCCATTTTACAGCCAACCTAATGAACACTTGAATGGTTTAAAGGGTGCTGAATCAGAGTATTAAGTAGAAAAAAATGCTAAATTCTTAAAATTTCTGAAGAGAAACCTATTTTTTCACCCTTTGACACACTGCTAAACCACAAATGCGACCTATGCATACCAAATTTGAATGATTTTAGACAACGTCAAGCGGAAGGTAGGACGGATTTTATTTAATTAAATTATGTCATTTAATATTATGTATGTCTCTTGGACACAGCGACTTTAATCAAGTGGCCACACCTCCGATGCAATAAATGATTCTAAATTCCAATACCAATCCAAAAGGCAGCCATATAAACACAATTTATTCGAAGATGTATAGCCTCTATAGATATTCTCTATGGTATGAGAATACGAAAAAAGTGAAATATCAAAAATGAAAAGAACTTGGTATGAATTATACACAAATAAAACTAAAATACCTTGGTAAATAAAAAATAGGACAATGAAACGAAAGTCCAATAATATGGGGAAATAAAATGTAATTTCAAAATTGAAAAGAACGAAATGAAATACCTCCTTTCAGTAGGAAAAATGGAAATTGGCAAATAGAACAGAAGAAAATAATCAAACCTGTATCTTCGCTGGAAAAATAGAAAAGAACTAATGACAGAGCACTGGCTTTAAATAACAAAAAGAAAACTGGGAAAATGTGAAATCAAACGTGGGATGAAAACACCCAAGATGGCCGGAAAAGGCAGAAAAGAGCCTGTTGCAAATAGCTTTAAAATAGATCTTTAGGTTCAGCGCTGATCACCCTGTATTATCTTCAGATTTATTATAAGATAAAACGCCCTGAGTAAATTACCGCACAGATTTCTTAACGGGAGGTACATGTAATCCCCAAGGGAACAGATACGAACTAAATCACTCGCGACGAAGTTGAGCAAACCCATTTCAATAAAAAGAGAAACCGGAGTTGAAGAGAAAACGTTGTCTATTTTCACGAAAACTTGGTATCGTCTAGGAGTCATTCATCGATCGTGGTGAGAAGGAAATCTGACTTGATACTAAACTGAGGAGAAGTGAAGGAATCTTCAAAGGGCTCTTCTGCTGAAAAGCTTTGATTTTGTGAGATAAGTCGTTTTACCTTTTAGCGAATTTTCGAAGAAAATGAAGCTATAGCAATGGCTTCAAAATTTAAATACACAATGCAAATTTTTGAAAATTTTCTCCATGGAAATCCGTTTTAGTCCATTCTGAAACGATTCCTGAAATTTAACACACACACGTGTGTGTGTGTGTGCTTGCGTGTGTGTAGGTATGTGCGCGTGTGTATGTGTGTCACTCCAGTCGATATCTAACCGAGGAATCGAGCCTAAAATCTGAAAAAATTGTCAGAATGTCAATAATATCAAAAGAAAGGATTGGTTCGCCGGCCAGAATTTTCGGAGTACTCCAAGGGTTCAAATTTTGAA
>JAEMON010000001.1:71833769-71851997 GCA_030264115.1 Lygus lineolaris
TGTAAAGGGGCCTATTGGGTCTAGTGGTAAATCCATGCCTGCGTGTATGACTGTCAAAAATAAATGTTTCACATCTTACACGAATACTATAGCTTCTCTACCTTTGATATAGTGAGGAAGCAAAATGGTTGGGGGAGCCCTTTGAGTGCTTCCTCTCCAAGTTGCAGGTAGCGTACAGTGCAATATAACAACATGTGATTCGATGTAATAAATTTGCATGATGATGTGAAGTTTGGGTGTCGTCTCCTTCACTCGCCCATTAGTTTCCGTCTCCGTATTTCCCCTTCATTATTTGCGCGCATTTATTCTTCCTTCCTCGTGACTCTCTCCACTTGAAGTACTTTTTTTCCCACGGAGAATAAAGAATAATATTCCACGAAACCCTCATTTCTCTATTCACTGTCGCAGGGGCGGGCAGGGAGGCGAGTAACAAGCAGACCTGCAGCGCTATGAGCTGATAATGAGCACATGTCCCCTCGACTGCACTCATCATCAGACCAGAAAGCTGTTATCCGCAGTAAGTTGTGTATTCACCGTCGGTTTTCTATCCTTCCTTCTATTTATTCAGTATCGTGCCCTTTAACTACATATTCTTTTTTCATTATACAAATTCAACCAATGTATAAAATTTAGGCAATATGTAGGATGTAGGTACATGTTTTTTTTTTTTTTTGTTTTTTTTTTAAGTACAAAAAGTCCCATTCATGCAGCATGAGTTGATGAGCGAATTTTCAAGGAATAATTGTAAACGGTTTGGTGGGTGATTCTTACCTATAGGAAATTTAACGCTGATATACCATATATGTTCCTATGTTTAAGATGGTAATTTACACAAAAAAAACCTCGAAAACGCGTTCTTTAGCAATTTGTGACTCTAAATTTTCAAAATATGAACCCTCGAAGTACTCCAAAAATTCTGGCCAAAGAACTTAACCTTTATTTTGATGATATTGACATTTTAATTTTTTTTGTTTGGATTTTTAGCTCCATTCCTCGGGCAGATATCGTCTGGAGTGACACGTATATACATACGTAAATAAATATATATATAAATATGTATATACATATGAAAAACTGTTAAATATCAGGAATCGTTTTAGAATGTTCTAAAACGGATTTCCATGAAGAAAATTTTCAAAAATTTGCATTACAAAATGTTTGAAGCCATTGCACTATCTACATTTTCTTCGGAAATTCGCTAAAAGTGTTACATTTCAGGAATCGTTTTAGAATGGTCTGAAACGGATTTCCATGAAGAAAAAGTTAAAAAATTCGCATAATTTTGAAGCCATTGCAATAGCTTCATTTTCTTCGAAAATTCGCTATAACAACATGCTCCACATAAGTACTACATGTTATGAGATACATGATCAAATTAATAAAACTGAACATTTCATTTTAAAATCAATGGGCAGTACCTATAACTGATCCAATTGAGATGAAAATCAAAGGCAATAGTCTTGGAGTCAGCCCCCAATTGCACTCCGAACTTGAGCAAAATTAGTCCACTGGGAACTGTGAGAAACCGTAGTTCCAGGAAATTCACGCTTGCGCATGCGCACACGCCACTAATGGTCCGATGGTAATTAAATTAATGGGGAACCGTCTAGGGGCTATCCCACCCAATCCCTGAAAATTTCAATGAAATCGTACAATAGTATTGTACATGTAGTTTTGCCTGGGAGGAGGTACTAACCACAGACAGGAAGACAGACAGACAGACACTGAACCAAACTCGTTCAAAAAGCTCTGAAATGGAGAAAGCAAGTGAAAACATAGATTTTGGGCGACATGGTTTTTCTTCTAACTTCCCTAATTCACAAATCCATAGCTTCTACCTTCAGTGGTGGGGAAGCAAATATCAAAAGATAAATTGTATTAGATCTCTGGTCTGAACAGAAATGGATTACCTGCGCATCTATTGATGACTCCAAAATGTACAATCTTTACCTGCTTGCAACAGACCTCGTAAATAGCTTCTTATCTGGCATGAAAGCACTGTACCGCACAAAATATTAAAAAGAAAAAAGAAAATTAAAAGAAATTATGTTGGCTATAGCAAAAGTCTCGCGCACTCTGGTTGTTTACAACCTCTATTTACATTATTGGCGACTGCTTTGCGAAATGCACTAGGCCTCACTACACCTAGTCAGTACGTGTTATCAGCTGTTCATTCTGATATGCGAATTCGCGTTTTAAATTTGCGAGTAATGTAGGAAATCATGTTTTTGAATTTTGAATATGTTAGTTTAACGCATTGTATTTCACATTCATCAGAATGAGGTTATATAAATGCCTTTCACAAATTTGTTCGCTCTCAACACACATTCGAACACTCTCACTTCTCAGCACTCTTTAATCTTTTAATTCTCTTAATCTTTGGAAATTTTGAAAGAAATTTTTAATGTGCTAGAATGTTTGACCATCCATATTAAGAGGATTGCAATAATTTCTTGTGTGCAATGAGTACCTTAACTACCCGAGAGTGGTAGGTCCTCCATAACGAAATCCACTAAAAAAGGGAGTTTACCTAGAAAATTAAACTTGAAACTTAATTCGAAAAAAAAAAAAAATGTAATGTGATCAGCTGATCTTTGAATGGGAATTGGGCCCTCTCAGAAAGATGTGCGATTCACCCTCTTGTTTCTGCTCTCTTTTTTTCGTTCCATCCTCGAAGGTCATAAATGTGATAGGAAAGCCAAATAAGGATTTGAAGGTTGAACGGGAAAAATGGCAGAAATACGAGTGTGAATCCGAAATCATTCTGAGTAGGCCAAATTCTCATTCAATGATCAGCTAATCAAATTCTGATCAGCTGATCATTTTTCGTTTTCTTTGAGTGGAGTTTCATGTTTGATGAGCTTCTTTAGTTACTTAATTTCGTTATGAAAGTAGGTCGGATGATAATAATAAGATTACACTCATTGATTGATCAATACAAAAAAATATTATACCGATGTATATTAATTTGCAGCTTTTTTTACATTTTCATCAAGTCGAGTTTTAACTCCTACCGAATTGTTCATCCCTAATATTGATGGGTAAGTAGGTACCTACGTTTAGAAGAAACATAATTTTGGATTGTTTGTTGTTTATGGGGTTAGCGTAGTTTACAGGGCATACTTTCCCCAGCATCATTCTAATGCCACCAACTTTTTAAGATTGTGATGGTAACACAGAAGATCAGTGATCATCCCAGAAGGGTTATCTAGGTATATGGAAAACAATAAACCGTTGTGCAATCTTTTGCGGCGTTTTCTGGGTGAACTTCCATGAAAGTGCTGAGATTCGAAATCCTTGTGTCTAGGGCCGTCGTTAAGACGGTGGTGTAACGTCTGCCTGCAACTAGAACTGATTGTGAACCGTCCTGCCCCCACCAGGGAGAATCCTTCTTCTATCTAGCTTTTTTGCCCTCATCCATCTAACCGTCCGGATTTCCCACTGCTTCCGACCCGGATCTTGCAAGTTAATTCCTGAATGTAATTTTAATGGGGACGTCCACAGGATTCACTCAGCTAAAATGTTCAAACAACTTCCGGGGCATAGGAATTTGCTGTAAAGTTTACAAAGCTTGAAATTGTGGACGAAAAAAGTGATTGCATGTATACACGGGTACAAGAGTACTACGGTCACAAATGAACAATAATGAAGCCGTGGATACTAGACTGCTATGGTCACAAAAGTCACTACAACGAAGCCTTGGATACTAGACTACTACGGTGACAAAAGACACTACAGTGAAGCCGAGAATACTGGACTACTATGGTCACAAAAGACACTACAATGAAGCCGTGGATACTAGACTACCTACTATGGTCACAAAAGACACTACAACGAAGCCGTGGATACTAGACTACCTACTATGGTCACAAAAGACACTACAACGAAGCCGTGGATACTAGATTACTATGGTCACAAAATACACTACAATGAAGCCGTGGATACTAGACTACGACGGTCACAAAGTACACTACAATGAAGCTTTGGATAGACTACGACGGTCACAAAAGACACAAGACTGCAGCCATGGATACCTACAGTCTAGTAATCGTCCATCAGAATCAGAATCACAATCATTTGTATTTCGAAGAAAATGCAAAATACAGGATTCACAAAGAAAAAATAGATAGATATACTTTTGTACTGCCATGCAGGTGAGTATATAATACACTGTCAGGTGACTGTAAATGATGAAACATATTGTTCTGCGTGGGTAAAATGAGGAGGTGCAGTATGAGGGGACATAAGGTTTGCCCCCCCCCCCCCCACAACCACCACCACCACCAATCGGCCGGGCGCCACCCAACCAGCCCCAGGCCCCACCACCATGGCGGCTTCCCGGATCCGGCAACCGACAATGGAAGGAGCCGATGCAATTGCAGCTGCTCCCACCACCACCAGGAGCCAGGTCAAATGCTCAAGCAAATTGAACTACAAAGCCAACTACCACCGACCAAGATGCCAGTACTGCCAAGGGGGTAGTGCCAATATTGCCAACTACGTACTCTTCATACATATTAGCAGGGTGTCCTGCTAACTACGCTCCCCCCCCCCCCCCCCCCCCCCTCCACCTAACTCCATTAGCGTGCGATAAAATCCAAACCGTAACTCCCCATTATTTTTTAGTAGAATCCTAATATGGCATTTTTATGCACGTGCGCATACGCAAAAAATGAGTATTGCGCATACGCAAAAAATGAGTATTGCGCAAAAACTTGGTTTTTTAGGATGAGAACCCCCATTTGGATTCTACGTGACATTCCATGGAAGAATCCCGTCTTTTTTCAGTGCGTAAACATGCTCAAAATGTGAAAAATCTCGTTTTTTCAAGGTATTCGTATCGCCACATGTGATATATGATTTTCGACGTGTATCTCCACGGTGAATCACGTGGTGATGCTCTCTTTCCGATATGTGTAATACTATCTCGAAAAACCAGAACGGTATTACGTACTTGGAAAAGTAATGAGAAAATCGAAAAATGCACACAAAAAACACAAAAAATTAAGGGGAGTTACAGTTTGGAATTTTTTTTAAATGCACATTCAGGGAGTTATGTGGCGGGGGGGGGGGGGGGGGGGGGGGGGGGGAACAGAACACCCTGTATGATTCGATTAAGCGTGTCTGTTTGCTTGTTTGTCCGATGTTGAATGGTTTTTTCGCAAAATGTTGGGTAAGTTGGGTACGTAATGTTGGGCAAGATGATAGGCTATATTACATGTGGTACTACACCCTTCTATTTCATCGTGAAATTGGTCATCCTTATATCAGTGATGTTAAGGTTCCCTCCAGTTAAGCAGTTAAGGTTCTTATCAATATGATGAGTACATTTGAAGGTTCCTTCAGATCTCACCTCATTAGATTGGTAATGTACAGACTGGCATGATGGTTTTTTGAAACATATTTTCAAATGTGATTTATTGTGCATTTCTTTATTTATCTATACAGCTTCCCCCTCATCAACCCTGACACAATTGCCCATTTAGTTACCACTCCTGATGAAAATAGTGTAGCATTCGGGTAACTACTATAAAGTTGAGGTCTCATCTTCGACTCCATTACTACGAGTATATCCTTACCTATGACTTTCATTAAAGTTCCTTCACCATTCAACTAAACCAAATGTGAAATTAATCCTTCTCTTTGAATTGCATTCATCCCCGTTGTGCAGAGTGGGGTTTTATATGGAGCAAAAGAGACGGGAATGATTGAAAATCCGGTAATGAAGAGTTTCAGGGGACTGGAGAAATAACTATTTTCTCCACGTGGAGCCTTCTCTACCTTTCATTTGAAGGGATGATGAAACCGAACGCAAAGATTCAGAAGATCCCTTGTCATTAGAAAGCCAAAAGAATGCCCCAGCTTCAACTTGATTAAAATCGATAAGCAGTAATCTCGCTCCATTCGAGGTGTGCCTTGGTTCCGAAGCTCTAGAATTCAATGCTGTGGCTTATAGAGACCAGTATGGGTATTTCACATCCACACTTCAATAGCTTAGTCCAGTTCCAGAATGAGTCCCATTTCGAGCGGGTTAGTCCACAATATGTTCCTATACCGACCTAAAAAGGGAATTATTTGCGATATCTTGAGAAAAACTAGAAAATGCAGTTTTTGATCCGTGGAACCGAGCAAAATTGTTTTCTTATAAAAGAAAAGTTGAAGAATTGAGAATTCTGCGTCGAATGAGACCAAAGCCAGCTCACTAACAAAGAAGCACGATTTTTGTTATATGAATTTATCCTATATATGTATATATATATGGTATATTTGGAATCAGCACGAAATGTCCTATAAGTATGGAGGAGAACACATTTTTGTCCGGAAGTCCCCTATTTCGAGCCATCGTGCGTCGGGACTTGATGATCACTGGTGGGCTGCCGATACCTGGTACCTGTCATCAAGTGCCAATAGCTGGTTCTGGGACTGCCGTTAGCTGATGCCCTTAAAATCTTTCAAGATACAAGATATTATTAATCCTGTATTTATTAGAATAGTATATAATATCTCATTATAATATTGATTTATTATTCATCTCATTTATTATTTATCCTATTGATTATTGTATCTTATTTATTTTGCCTCATTTATTTATCCTACAAGATATTATTAATCTTGTATTTATTAATCTTATTGTTAGAATATTATATTATTTTACCTCATTTATTTATACAACTCCAAAATACATGCTATTTATTAATCGAAGTTCACCTCCAGGAGCACACGTTCCGGCTCAAATACGGATTCATACAGAAGCCTAAAATGTTCTTATATATTAAAAATATAATTATATACTTGTAGATAACGTACGGAGGTGTTGTACTCGAACATTGTAACACACAATTTTCAAGTAGAATATGGAAAAGAGGGAGGAGAGAATGATACCGATAGAAGGCAATTTTTACGTTTTACCATACTATGGACCTCTTACGGTGATATTGTGTTAGATTCGGACGAACTGTGTTACTGACGTGTTCATTCAACTTCCTGTTCAACGTTTCTGATACAAAGATTGTTCGATTTCACCAGAATGAATTGCTGTCTTCTCGTCTTTCGCAAGTAAAGAAGAAGTTAAGAACGTTGTAACTCTCCCTTTGCTCTCATGGAGTTAGAGACTTCAGAAGTTAAGTAACTTTCGAATACCTCTCCCTTGTGCTCGCATCACGAGGTGAGTGATGGACGCCGAGTGGAGACCTGTAGAAACACAAAAGGAGAAAAATCTCGATCTTGATGGATGGCTCGAGCGAGTTTATTCAACGCCGATAGTTTTTACGAAACTTTGAATGGAAACGGTTCATTTCTTCTGCCTTTTTAAACAAAATATTTCATGGAGATATCGGGGAAACGGCTTCATGAGAAAAAAAAATCGAGGGTGCGTCGACCACCCACCATTTCAGTCCCCTCCAATGCTAGAGCGGAGCAGCCAGCCATACCAGCGCCTTTGATGTTTTATCAGGATTTTTATTTGCCTCTCGGCTACGAACACTTTTAGGTCTGGCGATTACACGTCCGCACTCTCCTCGCCTCTGAGTAATACCACAGTGATCCAGTGATACAGAAAAGTCAACAAAATGTCAACACAATGATCCCACTGGCACTCCGATTTCCCGGTAGTCATAGTTGTTCTTACATTGCATGTGTCGTTATCGAAGCCTCTTTCTACTAGAAACGAAGTTTTTTTTTAAACAAATGAAGCTATTGAAATTATGGTTTCCTAAAGTGTTCCACAGGATGGCATACACAATAATAACGTAATCATGAAACTCCAATGGCTCCTGCTTTTAACGAATTTTTGAAGAAAATGAAGCTATTGCAAATCCGTTTCGGACCATTCTAAAACGATTCCTGAAATTCAACACGTATATATACAAATATGTGTGTGTGTCACTCCAGACGATATCTGACTAAGGAATCGAGCTAAAAATCCGAAACAATTTCAAATGTCAATAATATCGAGAAAAAGTATGAGTTCGTTGGTCAGAATTTTCGGAGTGCTCCAAGGGTACAAATTTTGAAAATGTAGAGTCAAAAATCGCTAAAAACGCGTTTTTGAGGTTTTGTCTAAATTACCATCTTAAACATAGGAAAATAAAAATGGTATATTCGGAATCATCGTGAAATTTCCTATAAGAATCACCCACCAAATTGGTTAAAATTATTCTTTGAAAATTCACTCATCAACTCATGCTGCATGAATGGAACTTTTGCTTCCTCACTACCGAAGGTAGGAAGCTATGTATTCGTGCAAGAAATGCGAAAAATTTTTGTCCTCCAAAATCAAAATTTCTACTTGCTTTTTACGTTTCAGAGCTTTCTGAACAATTTTGGTTCCGTGTCTGTCCGTCTGTCTGTCTGTCTGTCTGTCGGTCTATCTGTCTGTGGTCAATTCCTTGTCCCAGGCAAAACTATATGAAGATGTGGTCCGAATTTGATGCAATTTTCAGAGATTGTGCGGGTTAGTCCCGTGTCCCCTATCAATTGCATCGCCATCGGACCACTAGTAGCGTGAGCACATGCGCAAACGTTAATTTTCTGAACCTCATCTCAGTTCCTAATTGACCTATTTCGCTCAAATTCGCAGGGTAGTTGTGGACTGATTCCAAGACAATCATCTATGAATTTCGTCGCGATTGGATCAGTAATAGCTACTGCGCAAGCGCAAACTTGAAATTTGTTGTCATAGGCGTAGCTCTGGAACTACTCGAGCAATTTCGGTGAAATGTTTAGAGATTACGCGGGTTAGCCCCCAGAGGGTCCCCTATGAATTTCATCGCCATCGGATCACTAGTAGCAAGTGCGCATGAGCAAACGTGAATTTCCTGAAACTACGATTTCTCTGTTCCTAATGGACCGATTTTGCTCAAATTCGGAGGGTAGTTGGACGTTGACAATTACCTTGGAATTTCTACACGATACTATCAGTAATGCCTACTGCGCATGCGCAATTTTGAAATGAGTTTCATAGCCATAACTCCGGAACTACTCGACCAATCCTATTGAAATTTTCAGAAATTGTGCGGGGTAGCCTCTACCCAGTACCCTATGAATTTCATCGCCATCGGACCAATATTAGCGTGTGCGCATGCTAACGTGAATTTCCTGAAACTACGATTTCTCAGTTCCTCATGGACGGATTTTGCTCAATTTTGGGGGGTAGTTGAGTGCTGACTCCAAGACAATTACCTACCTATGAATTTCGCCACAATTTGATACCCAAGTGATGGCTAATGCGCATGCTCAAACTTGAAATTTATTTCCATAGGATGCTTCTACCTCTGAAACTATTTTACCAATTTCGTTGAAGTGTTACTAACGGATTCTATGTTACAAAAGTGAGGAAGCTATACTGCCCACCCAACTTGGCAGACGTTTTGTAGTTGTTTCTACAAAAACATCCAAAAAACGTCACAAATGTCGGTTTTTTACGAGAGAGAAAAAAAGAGGTTGAAGGCTCCTTAAATATTTTATGTCACCGTCGTGCCAAGAAATGGTGTATGTATGGTGACAGAAAATGGTACCGGGGCATCAAACACCGTGTCTTGGATGCTGACGATTGTTAATTTTAGGACTTCCACACTTAAATTCAGAGGTAATTGTTGAGGTACCTAACGTGGCAGATCGTACTAATTTGAAAATTGTGAATGCATCACCTACGAATATTTTGGGGTTGAATGGACCTATAAGATGTCATTGGGGGCGTAAAAGTAAATCGCCACTCAACTTAAAAAGGCATAACTCCTTTTTAGACCTGTGGAAGGAAAAATAGCTTCACCGAGTTCCCATGGTAGGTTTTGCCATATTTGTACGGATAAAAATTACTGTAATTTCGCCCTTTTATTTTCTCAGTGTAGGTATTAAAACCACACAATAATCAGATTCCTTATCACACAAAAATTTGAAACACTCGTATAGAGTCAATATTTGAGTTAACGATTTTGAATTTCGAGAGAATTCAAAATCTGGTTCCAAATCTGGGTCTTGTAGAAACAGGACTCATGACTGCCATATGTGACCTTGTATGCCCCCTTGCCCCATTGATGTTTCGTAATCATCTGTAAATGATCGATTTGAATCAGATTTATGAGCCTCTATCTAGTGTGACTTTTCCACGTATAAACTACCTCTGAAATCTCCCTGATTAAAGGAGTCAATTATGTCATATATGAAAGCCGCGGGAGTGTGGTATAGGCCATCTTTGCCATTGATTTCATAAGCGGACGTTCTGGCGAACAACCGAATACAAATTAACTTATTTTCGGCCTAACATAACCAGTGATTAATTGGGAGGGGGGGGGGGGGGGGGGGGGGGGGGGGGGAGGCTGTAGATGTAGACTCAAACGAAGCCTGCATAACAAAATAATCCGTTTTTAGATCATTCTCAGTCGAAAGGCGAGCAGTTTTCGATCCAGGTCGAAACGGGTCAACACTTAAGCTATGTTTAGTTTTTGAAAAGGTAAACTGGTATTTTGGAAAACCTCCTTACCTTGTATCTGACCCTCCATGCAAAATGGATAGGTAACGTTTTAGATAGCTCCGAGTGTGGATTAGGTGATTGGTTATTTAAAACATAACATATGGACGGTTTTGATTTAGAAAAGCCTATACCTTCAAAAATGAATCATCAAGAGACGCTACGAGTGAGTGAGTCAAATGGGCCGCCATACCGCCTATGGATGCCTTCCACCGCAGTTTGTCAAGATATAGCATTTCCAAACCTAATTGGACATTTTCCAAACCATATTGGACATTCTCGAAACCAAATTGTACACTTAAAAATAATGAACATTGGAGCATTGGGCAAATAGGTCCAATTGGAGCACTGCGCCAATTTCGGACTTTTAATCTCAGCCAGAGGTGATTTAGGGCTAAGAAGCAAACAATATTTCAAAAGGTCAGCCAAGAGCCAAACCAACCTCCAAACCAACCCCCAAACCAACAACACCCCAAGCCCCAAACCCATAAACCCCCAACCTACATTTTGGACTAATCGGGAAATTTTGGTGCTTTTTGAACTCTCCATTTGATGCTCTAAAACTTTATGGGAAGGAGTAGGGATTTTGTAGGTCCTTTTTGATGTAATACACCTTTCAAAACGGGCGTAATGGATTTTTTTACAAAACCATAAGGCGTTTTTTGACTGCCCGTAGAAATTGGCCCATTGGACTTTTTTCTCTTGATTGACGTGAAATTCGATGCTCTTCATTGACTTCTCACCATTTTTTCTTTAAAATGTAGGATGCGTCTTTTTCGAGCAACGAAACTGAAACAATTTCCAAAATGTCGAGGTTTTTAGCTACCAAAATTTCTCCCCCCGGGTTTCCAGTTGGAATGATTTGGAAAATGTCCAATTTGATTTGAAAAATTTCTAATTTGGTTTGGAAAATGTCAAATTTTATTTGGAAAATGTCCACTTTGGTTTGGAAAATGTTCAATTTGATTTGAAAAATTTCTCATTTGGTTTGGAAAATGTCAAATTTTATTCGGAAAATGTCCAATTTGGTTTGGAAAATGTCCAATTTGATTTGGAAAATTTCTAATTTGGTTTGCAAAATGTCCAATTTGATTTGAAAAATGTCTAATTTGGTTTGGAAAATGTCAAATGTCCAATTTGGTTTGGAAAATGTCCAATTTGGTTAGGAAAATGTCCAACTAGGTTTGGAAATGCTATTATTCAGCGGTTAGGATCAGCATTTCGAGAGGCCTGTTTTGGAACTCCCGGTAAACAGATCAATCTTAAACTTGATCCCCCGCGTATCGGCGTGTAGTCTTGCATTATCAAGAGCGTTGAGTGAAGTGCGGTAGGGTTGCGTTGAACGAATGTTGATGGTGTGAAAGAGGCCTCGACGGTGTAGTCATTTACAACCATTTCACCAGCTCCGTGGGAACCATTTGTCTTGCTGACACACCTCTCGGTAGCTTCAAGTCAGTCCTCGGAGCTTTTCCCAAGCGGACATGAAAATTGTATTCGTCCCACAGGATCGTTTCTTTAAACCAAAAGCGATGTTCGGATTCGTTGAATGTCTTATACGTGTATAAACCAGGGAATTCCGAATTTGAACTACATATTCTTCTATAGTATATACTCTCTTACCACATCCACCCCCAATACGTCCTACGCAATTGGAGATTGAAGGGAGTGTTAAATGGTACCACCTTAATTTTTTTCGTGGAATTAAACAATCATTCTTTCGTGCCAAGGCGAGCGAAGCTGCATCAATTCATTTTTTCAAATGAGAACCCGTTGTTTTTTATTGCAGATTCGTGACTAAAATTTTGCAGTGCTCAAAAACGGGCAAAATGTGAAAAACCTCGTTTTTCCAAGGTTTTCATTTGAAACGTGTGGTGATACATGATTTTCGGGGCATTTTTTCCACGCACAATCACCGTTTTTTTCCGTGATGTTGTTCACTTTTCGATCTTGAAAAAGTTCCAATCATGCAGCGTGAAATAATGAGCAAATCTTTTCAAGAATAATTTTACCCGAGTTGGCGGGTGATTCTTATAGGAAATTTCACGCTGAACCTGAAACCTCAAAAAACACGTTTTTTGGCGATTTTTGACTCTATATGTTCAACATTTGACCCCTTGGAGTACTCCAAAAATTCTGGCCAACGAACTCATCCTTTCTTTTGATGTTATCGACATTTTAAAATTTTTTGGATTTTTCATCTCGATCCCTCGGGCAGATATCGTCTGGAATGACATATATATAAACATATATATAAATATATACCCATATACATATAAAAAAGTGTTATATATATATATATATACACTTGAAAGACATTGTGGCTTCCATACGTTGCCTTTTCCTACCATTTTGGCTTCCGTTAGCATTGTGCCTTCCGAATCGGAGGTCATAATGCTATTTAGTGTTAAACTCCTCCCCTACCTCTCCAACACCCATAGGAACGTAAATTAGGTGGACGTCACTGTGGTGGCCAAGTGAAAAAAGTTCCATTCATGCAGCATGAGTTGGTGAGCGAATTTTCAAAGAATAATTCTAACCGATTTTGTGGGTGATTCTTATAGGACATTTCACGCTGATTCCGAATATACCATATGTTCCTATGTGTAAGATGGTATCTCACACCGAAAACCCCGAAAAACACGTTTTTTAGCGATTTTTGAAAAAATTTTCAAAATTTGAACCCTTGGAGTACTCCAAAAATTCTGGCCAACGAACTCAACCTTACTTCTAATATAATTGACGTTTTAAAAATTTTTTGGTTTTTTTATCTCGATCCCACGGGCAGATATCGTCTGAAATGACACATATATAAACATATATATAAATATATACCTATATACATATAAAAAAGTGTTAATTTTCAGGAATCGTTTTAGAATGGTCTGAAACGGATTTACATGAAAAAAATTGTCAAAAATTTGCATTACAAAAATTTTGAAGTCATTGCAATAGCTTCATTTTCTTCGAAAATTCGCTAAAATGGGGGTTTCCGTTCAAAAATGGTGTTGATGAGCTTTGCGCGTCTTGGCGCTCCACTGTGGAGCGCAAAACAATGATTCTGGTATAATAAGCAACACATCAAGGGGATTCTAACTCTATCGAAAGGTAGCAGGTTCTATACACTCATCTCCAGCCTGATAAGAGAACCTAACTGATAGAGTAAAAATAATTCAGAAGGTACAAAAAGAACCGAGAGACAACCCGTAACTCCAAAACGCTATTCAATTCAATTCATTAGTTCACTGCTGTTTATTCAATAAAGTAAGTATTTAGAATCGTAAATTATTACAATTCTGAATCTCAATAAATTACTGATAAATTACAGGCACGGGTATTCTCTATATACGATTCCTCGGCAGAAAGAGAGACGAACCTTATTCAAAAGACATCCTCCAATTGAGAGTTCACTAGACATTGAATTAAATCGCAAATAATTGTTCCTATTTGTATGGGAAATCGCCCCATTGTATGTGTTGAGAAATCAATAGGCCAAATTCAAGTCCCCATATTTTCTCTTATCCTCAAATTAAGATCTTCAATAAATCGCAGGTAGTTCGCTTGATTTATTCTTTAAAGAAAATATTTATGAATCATTTCTCCGACAGTAAGCTACTATACATTTTATATAGTGGAGATATGAATTAATTGAAAAAGCGTCCACCGATTTGGCTGGGCAGTATAGCATCCCCACTTTGGTGATATGGACGTATAGAATCAGTAAGTGAAAATGTCACCGAAATTGGAAGAATAATTCGGGGAAATTCAAAGGTCGTCTTGGAGCCAGCCCGCGATGGAATGCATATAGGCCTAGCCAGTGGATATCCCGCACAATCCATGAAGACTCCTACAAAATCAAACGATAACTTCTTACAGTTTTGCCCAGAGAAGGAATTGCAGCAGTCAAACAGGAGTGGAAATTTTGCTCTTGAAGGGCAAAATTTGTTTACTTCTTGCACGAAGTATTATCAATAAACAAGAAAACCATCTTCATCACGAATATGATGCTAAAAAGGGGAAATCCCCCAACGTGCATACTGTCTCTGGAGCTTGAGTTGATGTCAATAATGAGGGAGATAACGGAAAATATTTCGCACTAAGAAAACAAAAATAAAAAATAAAACTATCTCTCTTTCGATCGCCATAATTATCGATTCGATAATTCTCTTTCGATCTAGACTATTACCGACTAGCCGAAACTGGCTGGAACTAGACAAACTGACATTAACGTTGTCATTTCAAGTAAAACCCCCATTTTAGTGAAAATTCGAAGAAAATCAGCTATTGCAATGACTTCAAAATTTTAGTAATGTAAATTTTTGAAAATGTTCTCCATGGAAATCCGTTTCAGACCATTCTAAAACGATTCCTGACTCTTCTTTTAATGACTCAAATATTTCCAACAAGACTTGATAGCGTCCTCTGGTATCATTTTCCTGTGTCACCTCCGCCTTTAAAAACTTTTCTATTTCCGGGACGAGACGATGAAAACTTGTACGAAGCTCCACTTCCGATTCAATTTAGGAAGTTCCTTTCCAATTACAATTCCTTCGGGGAGCCACAATGTCAAAAAGGATTGTTTCTATTGCAATCGATTCGTTACAGGGTTGTGGGTAGTTACCTGATTCTTTCTCCTTTTAACAACACTGTTATTTAGTACATATTTTTAAAACGCTATTACTTTTATGGGAAAAGAAGGTCCTATTTAAGTTTCAGTGATGTACTGATTTTATTTCGTGACCATTTGGTATGGTTGACACACTGTTAAGAATTCAAATAATAATACATACGAAGACCAGGAAATTAGGTTGCTGTGTCATCAGAACACAACCCTCTTCTTTTGTTTGGGATTTTGTGGGTTATTTATTTACTGAGCTGATCCGATAGGCAGAACAAGGGCTCCTCTTGCCTTCTTGAAGATAGGTTTCATATTTTGTTAATTAAGAAGGAGCCGTGTCACAAGTCCGGAAGAGTGTGGATATCGTGTGGTTGTACTGCCTATCGGATCAGCTCAGTAAATAAATAACCCTCAAAATCCCAAATAAATCACTGCTACTTGGAACTGAGGGCAGGTCAAATAACTGCAGTTCCACTACATCCTATCGTAACCTTCTTCTGCTCTGCACAACCAACTGAACAGCTGAGCATTAAACTGTGATGTGTGTTCACTAAGGCTAATAATTAAAAATTGTTATTAAGTAATTATTTTTGTTGTTGCCAATGTGTATTTATTTATTATTCAAATGTTTACAAACATTCTGTTATCAATTCAGCGAGAGGCGTATCAATGGATACGTTTCCTCTCATCACTTTTCGTGTGAATTAGATTAATTGTATTAATATTAATATTTAAATAAGAGGAACGAATATAATGCTGGGTACTATAACATCGCTTGAAATAGTTGCCAGCTTTAAGCATAAAATTATTTGTGTTTAAAACTGTCATAGAGACTGAACTGGTTTTTCGATCGTAAACTTCAAATGAAAACTTGGTACTAGGTATTTCAAATTGTCAATGTTACTAAAAGAAAGGTCAATTTCGTTGGCCAGAATTTTTGGAGTGCCCCAAGGGTTCAAATTTTGGAAATTTAGAGTCCAAAATCGCTTTAAAAAAACACGTTTTTGAGATTTTTTGTGTAAATTAACATCTTAAACGTAGCAACATATTGGTATATAATCGGCGGGAAATTTCCTATGAGAATCACCCACCAAATCGGTTAAAATGATTATTTGAAAACTCGCTCACCAACCCATGCAGTTCCATGAATGGAACTTTTTTCTCAATTAAATTGTACTTTTGAAAACTTTTCGTTTTCTTCTCGTTTCGGTATGTTCGTTCATATCAAATTTTCGAGTCATTGTCGATCTTTGCTCACATATTCGTGAGTGAATAAGACTCCGTCAGTTGGATGTGGTACCAAAACAAATTCTTACGTTGTAAATCAAAGTGCTAAATGATCTTACCGTTTCTTCTGTCATATGGATGGTTCATTCTGATATCACACTTGCCAAGCAAAACGGATTCCGTACAGGACTGTCGTGGGCTACAGCTCAGGGATCTCCTCTCCAGAAGGTGACGGGCCCAAACAGTCATCCAGTTCTCTGAATGAAAGTGGTGACCCGAAACGAGATCGAATGAGGGTCTTTGGAGTAGGCGGTTTTCAGCTCTCGCGATCAACCAACGGAATCCCGTGGTGCGAGGAAGCGAGAATATCAGAGGATGAGGAAGGACTTGTGTGGGAAATACGACCAACACGGATGTAAGACCAAGGACCGTCCAAACAGAGACCATTCACGGACCTGTGAAATTCTTTCCCTTCTCTCGTAGGTGTTCCGTGTTCTATGGATGAAGAAAACGAAAAAAAGTTGAGTGTGGCACATAGCTTCCTCGTATTCATAACGAGATTGTATATATATAGCATATATAGATATATATAAAAATCATCAAAGGGATTATTACTACCTGCACAATCCCTGAAAATTCCATCAAAATCGGATGAAAATTGTCGAAGTTATGAGAGCTTCACGTTTGCGCATGCGCAGTGAGCACCACAGATCCGATCTTGATGAAACTCATAGGGCATTATATCGAATCTCCAATTCTCAACTTTCCTCCAAATTTGAGCGAAATCGGGCCATTATCGGGGCATTCTTGGCGAGAGATTGACGTTTCAAGGATTTCATGTTTACGCATGCACAGAGGCTACCGTTGGGCGGCTGGTAAGGGAATTCATAGGGGACCATCTAGGGCTTAACCCGCGTAATCCCTGAAAATTTCATCGAAATCGGATGTAAATTGTGGAAGTTATGCGTGTTGCAAGGATTCCGGGACAGAAAGACAGATAGACAGACAGACACGAAACCAAAATTGTTCAGGAAGGTCCAAAACGTAAAACGCGAGTTGACATTTTGATTTTGGAGATAGAAAATTGTTCACATCCCAAAAGTGAAAACAATGCTTCCGCTACTTTGGTAGACTCGGAAGCAAAACTCTCTTTTCTTGTATGGGAAAACAGCTGATTACTGCGCGAACGGGATTTTGGTGTTTTGAACCAATCGACCCACAGAAAACTTTCACCCAGAGCCGAACAACTCAGTCGAACAATGTATAGCAAAAGTTTGCTATAGTTAATTTGAGATATTCCAACATGAAACTACACCTGAAAGGGTGTACCTATACTGGGGACCTATACTGGGTGTCCCATAAACAGTGGATCGGTATTTTTACTTTCCGCAGCCCACCTGAAGGTGAAAGGAAAGTATTGCGATCAGCAGAAAACCCAATTTCTGAAACACCACCTTTAATTGGTCCTAATCGACGTCCGAACAATTTTCTCAACGCTTTGGAAAAGGGTATGTAAGTCCATATGTATGTATGTGTGTAAGTGTGTGTATGAACACGACTGCTGCCCCTACAAAAATGATAAAAAAATTCAGATTTTTAGGGTTGGTTTCTACATGTCTGAGGATGAGACCCTAAGAATTTCAGTCCTCCAGGTCAATTATCAGGGGAAGCAAATATTCCAATTAGGTGAAAAAACGTCGTTTTTAGCCTATTTTTTAGCTTTTCTCCCGAACTGCTCTAACGATATTTATGTAATTCACAGTACTTACTCTTTTACCAAGTAGAAACAAGATCCAATACTCCTCATCTCCACAAGAATATATTGAGAGCCGAAATCAGCGTTAAAACCCCTAAAAATAGCCATTTTTCAGGTTTCTACGGGCGAGGAAATTAGTGTGAAGCCTCGCACCAGATGTTT
>JAEMON010000001.1:71868704-71879199 GCA_030264115.1 Lygus lineolaris
CGCAGAGGCTACCGTTGGGCGGCTGGTAATGAATTTAATAGGGAACCATGTGGGGGCTAACCCGCGTAATCCCTGAAAATTTCATCAAAATGGAAATTGTGGAAGTTATACGTGTTGCAAGGATTTCAAGTTTTGCGCATGCGCAATAGGTACCGCTGATCTGATCTTCATAAAACTCGTAGGGTACCATGAAACCTTCAATCTTCAACTACCCTCCAAGTTTGAGCGAAATCGGACAATTAGGCCCCGAGAAATTGATGTTTCGAGGATTTCACGTTTACGCATGCGCAGAGGCTACCGTTGGTTGGCTGGTGATGAATTTCATAGGGGACCATCTAGGGGCTAACCCGCGTAATCCCTGAGAATTTCATCGAAATCGGATGGAAATAGTGGAAGTTATGCGTGTGGTACGGATTCCCGGACAGACAGACAGACAGACAGACAGAAAGACAGACAGACACGAAACCAAAATTGTTCAGGTAGGTCTAAAACGTAAAACGCGAGTTGAAATTTTGATTTTGGAGGCAAAAAATTTTTAACTTTTCAAAAGTGAAAACAATGCTACCGCTACCTTGGTAGACTCGGAAGCAAAACCAATCAGCAAGAAATATCTGGTCTGAAAACTATTTCCATCTGTTCAATTACCTACTGGAGGTGGCTCAGAAACAGGGTAAACATCGAATTTTGCATTAGTAGAAGTGAAGCCGCCAATTGATGGGACGAGGTTAAATTGTCCTGGTGAGTGCAAAGGTTCCCTCACGACGGTTTGGGGTCAATTAGTCTCGTAAATTTTTACCCTGAGGACGAGTAGGGCACGACGCCCTAAACTGAAGACTAATAGATTTTTTTCTATCTCTACTAAAATAGTTTTTACAATTAGAGCAAAACTACTTAAAAACGCTCCGTCCCTAATGTAATCAGCAGTGCGAGGTCAATAAGTCTCGTCCCGCACTTAACGTGTTAATATTCATTTCAACCTGCTGTCGAGTCATCGATTTGGTCGGATGCGTAGTAGGAATCGTGGAGGTTTTTCTTCACTTCACTTCACTTCATTAATCCCTATTCTGATCTTCTGTTTCAGGTCAGCTGAAACGATGATCCTGACAGTCAGCACGCGCTACCGAAAGGCTCCGGATGCTCTGCATCTAGTCTGATAATCTCTTGAGTAAAACTGAATAATTTATTTATAAATTAAGGTGGTAGGGATGTTGCCAAGTTTTTCAAACTTCTCTCAGCCAATTATTTACCAATTTGTTTCATTTTTCGTAACATTTCTTCTTCTTTTCTGAATTTTAGATTTTTGGAAAACTTTTTGATTAGGGAGAGGGAGAGGTTTCCTTTTTAGTCCCAAGTGGTAATAAGGTTATAGTAAGGGTTCCTATAAAAGTTCTTATAGTTCAGGAATTTTTTAGGACATTTTGGGCCAATGGCGGTAACCCCCCCCCCACCGTGACTGAGACATTGACGTGTGAGGTCGCGGGAACAATTAATTCTAATTTTCGGTACCTATATTAAATTTTGTTTCATCTGTACCGAAGGTACAGCTATGTATTCGTGCACGAAGTTAAAAAACATTGTGTCATCAAAATCAAAATTTCCTATTGCTTTTTACGTTTCAGAGCTTTGTGAACAATTTAATAGGTAGAAAATGGTAGTGTCCAGAAATTCGACAGAGGCAAACCGCCATCACAAGCGATGTAGGTAGCGAGTACGTACGTAATATATTATATATATTGTGAGGTCCGACTCTTGGCCTCACATTGATCAAATACGTTTTCTACCTGCCTACCTATTTTTATTCGCCACTGCGTTGCCCGGGAAGGACTTTGCAGCCCTATCACCACCACCTCCGCTTCGTCGTTCTATGCCAAAACATTACTTAATATGGTAATGAAACGGTAATCCACTACTGTGATTGGTCAAACCCCCCCTCTTCCACCATATGAGGTTGGGGACGATTCTCCAGAGCACACACAAGGCGCCGAGACTGGAAGCAAGCGAGGCGGAACAGCAGCAGTACAAAACCAGAAATTCACCTTCAACGCAGCAGCCAACTCCAGCAGCTCATCAACCTGGCTCCCCCGTATCGTCCGACAAATATAACAGGTCCGTCACTCAATGCTACTTAAGAAACTAATTCATATTTTGTACTTATAATAAATTAGGTAACACAAAGATCGATTTCCGTTCATTTTCCGAAGTTCAAAAGACTGGGTAGGTACAGATTAAGTGTGATTCACAGACGACCCCCACGATTTTTCAATAAATTCTACAATTTTCATATTAAGGGGAATAAACCCTATTATAATATTTATGTATGTGTGTGTGGCACTTCTGACGATATCTGACCCTGGAATCGGGATAAAAAATTTCAAAACGTCAATAATATCAAAAGAAAGCATGAGTTTGTAGGCCAGAATTTTTGGAGTACTCCAAGGGGTCAAATTTTGAAAATTGAGAGTCAAAAATCGTTTAAAAAACCTGACTTTTTAAAGAAGTTTTAGGTGTAAATTACCATCTTAACATGGGAACATATGGTATATTCGGAATCAGCGTGAAATATCCTATGAGAATCACCTATCCAATCGGTTAAAATGATTCTTTGAAATTTCGCTCATCAACTCATGCTGCATGAATGGAACTTTTTGCATTTCAAAGCTCCCTGAACTGCATTGGATTCGTCACTGTCTGTGTCAACGCCTTGACCCCGGCAAAACTGTACCTACTAAAATTATGGTCCGATTTTGATGACATTGTCATGAATGGGCAATTCCAGTGATTTCGTTGGAAGTTTTTTTTTCTCATCTACCTTATATGTGGTTGGCAAAAATGAGGTCCATTCTTAGAAAAAATAATTCCAAAAAATTAGAGAGACAAAAAAAAAAAAAAAATCGGGATTTGGATATTTTGTAAATTACGCCACTGGCAATACGAATGTCACCTAGTTACTGAATCATTTTATATGAGTTTCTTTTGTTTTTCTGGTATATTTATGGTGTTTTTGTAGTCTTCCCAAGTTCCTCCACTGAAAAAGTGTTAAAATGCAGATTTTCGGACCCACTGGAATTGCCCATTGTGCGGGGAGGCGGTCCCCTATTAATCCATCACCTTCGAATCACGAGCATCGTGTGCGCATGCGCAAACGCGAATTTCCTTCTCAGTTCCTAATGGACCGATGTCGCTAAAATTCGGAGGGTGGTTCAGGGATGACTCCAATACGGCTACCTATGAATTTCGTTACAAAGGCTCAACTCTGGTTCTGGACTATTCTACCAATTTCGTTGTTATTTCCACTAATGGATTCTATTATGTGCATGTTTGAAAAGAGAGGAATCTATGCTGCTCACCCGACTTTGCAGACGTTTTAGCGAATTTTTGAAGAAAATGAAGCTATTGCAATGGCTTCAAAATTTAAATTATGCAAATTTTTGAAATTTCCCTTCATGGAAATCCGTTTCAGACAATCTAAAACGATTCCTGAAATTTAACACTTTTTTTAGGTATGCATGTATATCTGACCGAAGAATCGAGCTAAAAATTTGAAAAAAAATTTCAAAATGTCAATAATATTGAAAGAAAGGTTAATTTCGTTGGCCAGAATTTTTGGAGTACTCCAAGGTTTCAAATTTTGAAAATTTAGAGTCAAAAACCGGGAAAATTTTTTTTTGAAGTTTTTGTTTTGTAAATTACCATCTTAAACATAGGAACATATATTTTATATTCGGAATCAACGTGAAATTTTGTATAAGAATCACCTACTAAATCGATTAAAATGATTCTTTGAAAATTCGCTCATCAACTCATGCTGCATGAATGGGACTTCTTTTTGAATTCGCATACAAAATCATTGAACACGTGATTTTTAGATTTTTGAGATGTATCAAAGAACCACCCGGGAAAGCTCCCGAAGTAGACCACCCAGAATAAGTAGGTACCTACTCAACATAAATAACATGGAATTGTTCTAAATATATCAAGAATTCCTTTCCCTCCATGACGTATGGCGCAACTCTTGAACTATATTTATGGAAATCAACTCCAAGGGACGGATATCTTTTCGGCCTTTAGGGACAAACGTGACGGAAGACAGGTGTTCACCCCCCTTTCTCGACCGCACAGCCACTCCCAAGTTTCCGCACTTTGGTATCGAGCTAAGTGCGGGTAATAAAGAAGTTGGCGATCTCCTCCTAGAACCTTTTCCCAAAAGATTAATTGGCGTTGAAAGTTGAAAGAAATTAAGAGTTCGCAAACAACAATTCGAAGAAGTTTATAATGAATTAGGTACCAATATCAATATTCCCAGCTGGGGCCGGATTATTTTGCAACTTAATTTTCAATGATCTGACTCTCTTTCTACGTACTTGAAAGTTACTGTGATTTAGCACTTCGTAAGAATTGATTTTGAGGTTGGCGGATGGAGAAAAAAACGAAGAGAAAAAATTGAAATGAGCTTAGAGCTTTTAGAGGTGGATACAGGGGGAAATGGTTCGTGAGTGGTGAAGCAGCTTTTTAAGGACCTATTACTAACTAGGTTGGTGGATCCGTTTTTACCGCCATTCCAGCGACACGTAAAATGACTTCGACCCTCAAAGAAACATACTACAGAGTCTAAGCTGGACTGTTTGACACCGAGAGGAACGAAATAACTTCTGAAATACGATAATCGGCGTATATCGATACCACCTCTATATAACCACAAGAAAAGGTCCTTGAAACGAAGATATTTTGTATTAAGTACTCGAGTACAACTAAAGGAGCGAAAACATCTGGTTTAGAGTAATCATTGGGTTACAAGTCGAACTTGAAGTTTGCGCCTGCGCATATTGACCCGAATGCGATTAAATTCATATGGGACCAGGAGGGCCTTCAACCCAAACTACCATCAGAGCTCTCTTAGCGAATTTTCGAAGAAAATGAAGCTGCAGATTGCAATGGCTTCAAAATTTTAGTAATGCAAATTTTTGAAAATGTTCTTCATGGAAATCCGTTTCAGACCATTCTGAAACGATTCCAGAAATTTGAAACTTTTATACAGGTACACACACACATATATATATATTTATAAATTTATATATGTTTCACTCCACACGATATCTGACCCTGGAATCGAGCAAAAATTCAAAAAATTTTAAAATGTCAATATTATCAAAAGTAAGAATGAGTACGTTTGCCAGAATTTTAGTAGTACTCCAAGGGGTAAAATTTTGAAAATTTAGAGTCAAAAATCGCTAAAAAACGAATATTTTTAGGTTTTTGGTGTAAATTGCCGTATTAAACATAGAAACATGAGGTATATTCGGAATCAGCGTGAAATATAATATGAGAATCATCTATCCAATCGCTTAAAATGATTCTTTGAAAATTCGCTCATCAACTCATGCTGCATGAATAGAACTTTTTTCTGCACAGTTGATCTGGGAGCTCAAGTTGCAAGCTGATCTGGAAACCTAATTTTTCTCTCAGCTGATCGGGGAGCTCTATTCTTTCTGAAAACTTCCTACCTGTATGGCTGAGGTACCTCGTGAAAAAATTCCCTGCATGGATCACCATGTACTTTCGTCGGTCATGATCGTGTTGATGGAAAAGTTTCAGGAAAATCCCGTTAGCGCACGCGCAGAGGCAGCTATTGATCCGGCAGGGCTGACATTTCTAGGAAAAATAGTGGGATAAGGTGGAATTGCGGTCGTATGGTCCGCTGACACACAGACAGACCGACAGGCCCAACCAAAAACTGAACACAATGCTTCCGCTACCTTGGTAGACTCGGAAGCAATACTCATTATGAAAATCCCCCCGGGAAATCAAGTAAATACTCGATGTAGTGTGCAGTCTCAAATCATTCGTAAGATCAATATGGTGTACCTCTACAAAGCTCCCTGGATTTGATGCTCAAAAGGCGGTTCTGCGGTGGAATCCAGACCTACACCCGCATGGAGTTTTTAAACAGCATTTTCTCAAATATTCCATCGAAAAATCAAAAAATGAGGTGTGGAGTAGAAAACGTTCATTCAATCCCAAATTGACAATTCCGGTGAGTCTTAATTTTGAATTTTCGACTTCAAATTCAAATTCAGCAACCTTGAAAACCCCATATTTCTAATTTTCTGATCAGAATATTCTTTAGGTTGGCTGTAAAACTGGTGGGAAGATCACGCGTGACGTCATCTGTTCCGAGGGTGCACCCCAGACGGACTCGGGGTGGGTGACGTCATCTGTATCTTTTTATGCCATTCGTTGTCGCTCATTTCCAATCATCGGATACCCCACATGTATCACCTTTTTTGAAATCTCTCGGCAGCAACACTGGGTCACGTCTCCTTTCAAACGTCGGCTGGACCCAAAATAGGACTTGCATGCCGAATTTACGTCCAGTTCTCCACTGACCGTCGCATTTATCCCATACTACTACACCTGACGCGATTGAACATTTCAATTTTTATTGCTTCTTCACTACGAATGGTAGAAAGCTATGTATTCGTGCAACAAGTGAAAAAAAATGTCCTACAATCAAAGATTCCACTTGCTTTCAGCGAATTTCCGAAGAAAATGCAGATATTGCAATGGCTTCAAAACTTCAGTCATGCAAATTCCATCAACATTTCTCCAAGGGAACCCGCTTCATACCATTCTAAACCAATTCCTGAAGTTCAACACTTGTTCATATGTATATTGTATATATTATAGTTATTTATATGTCGGCGTGGTAATTTTGAAATCGACAGATATCTGGCCGTGAGATCAATCGAAAAAATCCAAAATGACGATAACATAAAAAAAAGGATGCTTCGTTGGCCAGAATTTTTGTAGTACTCCAGGGGGTCAAAATTTGAAAATGTAGGGTCAAAAATCTCTTTGAAAAACATATTTTGAGGTTTTTGGTGTAAATTACGATCTAAAATATTGGAACATAATGGTATTTATTCGGAATCAGCAAAAAATTTCCTATAGGGAAATCAACTACAACTAGGTTAAAGTAGGTTAAAATGATTCATGAAAATTCGCTCATCAGCTCATGACTGAAACTTGTTTGAGAGCTTTTTGAACAATTTTGGTTCCATGTTTGTCTGTTTGTCCGGGGAAAACTCCTTGTCCCATGCAAAGATATACTCGAGCTTTGTCAAATACAAACTCCACTTTTGGATCCCGTTTTCGCCCTTCAAGAGGTTTTTTTCCAAAAGAGGTTCCCGGATTGTAAGCCTACCTGTATCACCGTCCGTTGTACAACGTACAGACTCCTTCTTGAAATCAACCTTGCTATTGACCAGTTCCTCGACATTGATTATACCATGCAGATATAGTTTTATAATAGAAGAAAAAACTATTGGTGTCGGAGAAGTAAGCAAAAGGAGAGAGGATCGCCGTTGTAATCATGTTTATACTTTAGCGAGGGAGCGCGTGCCTGATGCACTGTTTGGACAACACATGGAGGGTATTAGTAGGTTTGTTTTCTTCGTGATCATCACGAATTCTCTACTGACGGGATGAACTTTGGACATGATGGAGTGAGTGTGTCGTGCTTCGGGATTTGACGTTGTTTCTATTGTCGTAGCCACACGCCAGATGATTTATTCACGCGTAATCTCGTGAGCCACTACATCAAACCGTCTGAAATCACTTGAAATCATGGGTTATCCTACGATTTCACGGAAGATAACGTCACTGTAGTGTCTTCGATCAGCATGTTAATTGGATAAAGCTGAACCTTCAACTTTATGAGGGCATGAATATTTGCGCAAAGGTAATTATTTACCGACGCATCACCAATATTCGTGAAGTTCCAACTGTCACGGAGTTGTATTCATGCTTAATATTTTCTGTAACTACCCAAGTGACCTTAGAAATCGAGCATGGGAAATTCAACAAATCAATCCATCAAAATTAAATCCATCTCTTCTCAATCCATTAAATCAAATCCATCTCTTCTCTCCACTCACAATGTTGTTTGGAACACAAATGTGAACTCGACCAAAAAACTTCGTTTTCACGGACGTTACCACCTTCTACACACTCAGGAATGACACTGTCCCATTCTATGGCTAAACTCACTTGGTGAATGGCCGAAAGCCACACACTAGATGGTGGGTCACTCATTATAACACTGCTCTATTTTTACCTCCAAAAATATAACCCAACACTATTTTCAATATTGTAGAAATTGTATAACCCATGGAAACAATCCTGTATCGAATAACTGAATGAAAGTGCATTAATGAACAATAACTACAACAAAAAAAAGTCTGCCAAGTTGGGTGTGGCACATAGCTTCCTCGTATCCATAACATGATTCTATATAATATATATAACATACATATATTAACAAATCATCAAAGGGATTATTACTAGCTGCACAATCCCTGAAAATTCCATCAAAATCGGATGAAAATGGTCGAAGTTATGAGAGCTTCACGTTTGCGCATGCGCAGTGGGAACCACTGATCCGATCTTCATGAAACTCATAGGGCATTATCGAATCTCCGATGCTCAACTTTCCTCCGTATTCGAGCGGAATCGGACAATTAGGTTGCGAAAAATTTATGTTTCGAGGATTTCACGTTTACGCATGCGCAGAGGCTACCGTTGGGCGGCTGGTAATGAAATTCATAGGGGACCATCTGGAGGATAACCCGCGTAATCCCTGAGAGGTTCATCAAAATCGGATGAAAAAAGTTAAAGTTATACGTGTTGCAGGGATTTCTAGTTTTGCGCATGCGCAGTCGATACCGCTGATCCGATCTTGATGAAAAACTCGTAGGGTACCATCAAACCTTTGATCCTCAACTACCCTCCAAATTTGAGCGAAATCGGAACATTAGGTCGGGAGAAATTGATGTTTCGAGGATTTCACGTTTACGCATGCGCAGAGGTTACCATTGGTAGGCTGGTGAGTAATTTCATAGGTGACCATCTAGGGCCTAACTCGCGTAATCCCTGAAAATTTTATCAAAATCGGATGGAAATTGTGGAAGTTATGAGTGTTGCAAGGATTCCCGGACAGACAGACACGAAACCAAAATTGTTCAAGAAGGTCTAAAACGTAAAACGCGAGTTGAAATTTTGATTTTGGAGACAAAATAGTTTTCACATTCCAAAAGTGAAAACAATGCTTCCGCTACCTTCGTAGACTCGGAAGCAATGTAGATAACTTGCTAATTTGGTAACAGCATAAGAAGGACACTTTCCTACTGTATTCTGGGAAAAGCTTCAAAACTCGAGTTTTGGAGACCAATTTAAAAAATATCCCCCCCCCCCTCCCCTCCGAAATTATAACCAATATACGCCACCGATCTGATGTATGACCCTAATCTTAATCTAGTTATTAGGTACATAGTAAAGAATCGTCTTATTTCGTACTTTGGTTGTGGTAAAGTTATTTCAGAATGTGCTTTTATTTTGTGCAGTGCAGCAGACGTTACATTTATTTTTATGTTCATGTAGTAATCGCCAACCTTTGTAACACGACAAAGTGGTTTATACATTAAATGTTTGAAGAAGAAAGTCGAAAAGTTCCATTCATGCAGCATGACTTGATGAGCGAATTTTCAAAGATAATTTTACCCGATTTGAATTGGTGATTCTTAAACGGGAAATTTGACGCTGATTCCGAATATACCATATTATGTTCCTATGTTTAGAATGGTAATTCACACCAAAAAACTCAAAAAACACATTTTCTAGCGATTTTTGACTCTAAATTTTCAAAATTTGACCCCTTGGAGTACTCTAAAAATTTTGGCCAATGAACTCATCCTTTCTTTTGATATTATTGACATTTTAACACTTTTTTATCTCGATCCCTTCGGCAGATATCGTCTGGAATGACAAATATATAAATAAATAAATATATATATACATATATATGAAAAAGTTTTAAATTTCAGGAATCGTTTTAGAATGGTCTGAAACGGATTTCCACGAAGAAAATGGTCAAAAAGTTGCGCTACAACAATTTCGAAGCCATTGCAATAGCTTCATTTTCTTTGATAATTCGCTAAAATTAGCCCTCCGTGCCTACTGTGGGGGGCTCTCAGTACCCTAATGCCATTTTTTTCTTGTATGGTAAAGTTTCTGGTGTTCATTTGTGCCCAGACCTTGGATTACCTGTCGCTTCAGTATCCCTTGAGCTGCTAGTGACGTTGGACTCCCGAAGGAGTTGAATAATGCGTTCGTTTTTTTAAAACAATGGCAGGGCGAGTCTGTTTTGGGGAACCGCCAGTCCCCCATAGAAGTGTCTGAGTAACTGAATTCCTCGAACTCGCGGTGATGTTTTTTCGTTTTTTGTTTTTTCCAGTGAGTTAACTGGTTGAATGGGTGTTAGTAGGAGGGAAGGAGTGTGTATATGACAAGGTCTGACGTGTGGAGTAGGAGGTTTTTTGGGGTGGTTGGGGGGGCTCATGGTTCATCAAAGAATAATACAATTTGCCCTGTGGCCTTCAACTGACTTTCTTTTCCATAATGCATTTTTGACATTTTATGTCTTTACTATGGCACATAAATG
>JAEMON010000001.1:71914632-71930050 GCA_030264115.1 Lygus lineolaris
GGGGGGGGGGGGCGGCTTAGAAGTAAATTTCATGATGTTTTCCAAAGTTTAATTTTTGAAAAGAATAAACCAAAAACGGCAACCTGTTAGCCAAAAGTGGATTGACATTCAGGGCCTTTCAATGGCAAATAGAGAACGTCACAGCAGTAACTGAATTACCTACTCAAAATCGCTAAGAATATTCATATTGGGAATCCTAGCAGATGGACAATATGTTGGTTTCCCTCGGTTGCACATCGGGCAACCGTATACAGGACCATAGGTGTTTGAAAAATTTGATACAGCCGGTACACAAATACCATTCCACGCATCATATTGATCTGTGGAAACGTGAAGAGTCTATGACGTATGCGACACTGAGTGCGAGAGAGCCGAAAGCATTCACTCTCACGGTTCTTTCGTTTAGTCCATCCATCACAAGGAAGCAGGGAGCCAGAGCATTTGAGGCCACCAACCAACCATTGATATATCCCATACAGAATATAAGTTTATTGCACTATAGCTGGCCTAAAAACTTTGTTCGTAGTCTCTTGCCTACCCATCTTCCATGTAGGGTCAATGTCTTGAAATAATAAATACATTGGAATAACATACGATTGTGTTGGTACTCTGGTTGTTTTGAAAGAAACACCAGGTGATTTAGAGAAAATATGACACTATGGTGTTGTTTAGAATAGTGGCGGATAGAGGTACAAAATCCGATCATCCCCCTCTCCTCACCTACCTACGATAAAACAGTCTCTCGTCGATCCCGACACACGCCAAGTCGCTCCTGCCTTTCCCTTTCGATATCCCAGTGAAAATCCCTTCTTAAACCTCAAAAATCGCTCTAATTTTCACCCTCTATCTACCCTTCGTTAATATTCAAGTGGTTCGTGGAAAAACCCGCGATTATTCGACCAGGAAGCAGTCGGACGGAGGACGAACCCAGGGCCCTGGGCACACATCAAGCCGGCGCGGCGCCGCAACGGTGAGCTCCTCTCCCAGTTTTCCTTTAAAATCGAATTTATTATCTGTTCGCTACACTCATAATTTTTCTCTTAGTAGTATTATCGTATCATACAGGTGTTTTAGAGAAAATGTGATTGGGAAATGTGTTAAAAAAATTATGTCATAAATTAAGGCGCTAGCCCAATCAGACCCCGAATGCCCTGAACCCCGTGGAAAACCAATGAAGTTATTACTGAGGAAAATGTTTCTGTGTAATGGGGTAGGTATGAAACAATGAAAGGTACCTAGGTAGTGGTTTCAAGTTAGCGAACTGAATCGGAGACTCGCCGTTGTGACTGCAGTCGTGTACTTACCCCGGCCAGGGGTGGAGTTAAGCTGGAGGCGGCAACGATGGTCCCAAGTAGTATTGTGGGAACACGAGGAAGGGGAGGATGTGGGAACACAGAACTCTGTGGGGGACTAAAATCCCTGTCCCTGAGATTTTTGACTAACTGAAATGTTAACACTTCTTGTGCTGCCAGAGGAGAACGACTGCAAACTACGAAAATAAATAAATGAGGAAATAGAGCGGGTTATACAAGCGGTTTCACGAGGACCTGAACTGAACTGAACACTTCTAAGCCCCTGAAGGTGGACGATGTTATCAGAGCTCTGAGAGGAGGTCTTGTTTATGAAAACTAGACGTGAGGTCAAACTAGCTTCACTAGGGATCAGGCCAGCCACAACACTGGTATTAACACTGGTATTAAACCAAACTCTGTTTCCTCAGTTTGCCATTCATAGTACAGAGTGGCGCCCAATAATCACTCGATTTTTTAGAGAGCGTCGCAATGTTCCCCGTTGGTTTATAATGGGTTTTAGCGAATTTCCAAAGAAAATGAAGCAAGTGCAATGATTTCAAAAAAAAAATTTTTCACCAACTGATTCTACACGTCCTTGCTAAGAAACTATTCGGCTCACCAGAACTGGCAGACGTTTGTCAACCTCGGAAGCGCTCGCATTTTCGACGTCAAAGCCCTTTCAGAGCCGTATTCACCTTTCGGGACCACGTGGGTGGATTAACACGGGAAAAAGACGGTTATTCAAGTATGCGGGAAGAGCCGACTGCTTCTAGGAGTCAGAAGGAAGTGAGTTCGTGAGGAAGTGGCTGGTAGAGGAGGGGTTGACTGACTGAAACAGACAAAAGGTTTCCGTCAATATCTCCCGGGAGAACAAAGTGTTTCCCGATGGTTACCGCACATTCCCCACTTCAACTCCCTTTTTCTCCCGCCTTTGTGAAATAGCCCACTTGGAACAAATCGTTCGCCCCCATAACAAACCTACGGCTAGCCTCACGAATTACTGACTCATTCAAATCTAGATTCTCGCTGGAGTTTTAGAAAAAACACGGCAAGCTGAGCGGGATAGTGCAGAGTGAAATTTATACTGCAGAAGTCAACCCATCAATCCAGAGGGAGACGATGAAGTTTGCTGGTCCATTTATTGCGATAAGAATAGGACTCGATGATGGAAGTTCTCGTCGAAACTGGCGGCTTGGACTTCACTTCAGTAGGAGAGAGTGGGGCACACTCGACACGTTTTTTACCATTTTCATCAATGTGGCTCGAAGAAACCCTATCTCTCCATCCTAAACCACTCACAATGTTTGCTACAAAAACATAAATTTTTGATATGAAAATTTAGTTTTCGAAGTTTTTTTTTTAACTTTTAATGTGGGAAAAGCTTGCAAAGTGCTTCACCGTAGGGGGTGGTTTTAAATTGATATCATCTTAATGGTGTACTTTTGACCCCTCACGGAATCTCAAATCTGCAATAGTAAATTAGTACACAAATCATGGTACGCATAGCTCGTTCATCTTTGGGTGACTATCCATCCCCTGCAAAGCACACGTTGTGACTACCCAATCACTCCTAATGGGTAATCTATCTGCTTACAACCGAGTCGTTGCTAGGGAAATGGTACTTCGTCGCTTTTCATCCCACAAAATTCGTTGACCATTCGTTCAAAAGCTCTCGATTTATCCAACCATATTATGTTAACTACTGCGAAGTGCAGGGCCAACAAGCTGAGTTATGAGCATGGTCAGTTGAATAATTGTGTACACTCTGGTCATCATTCCCAATACTTGATATTGTGAACATGAATGCAACCGCTTATTAATTTTTGATGATTTCATTGAGCTGGTGTTGCGATGATTTGATTCATAGCAGGTGTTCTCTATTAAGTGCCCTCGAAGCTTCTGGAAGAAGGAATAATAAACAATACAGCGGACTTCACTTCAGTAGGAGAGAGTGGGGAACACTCGACACGTTTTATCGAATTTTCGAAGAAAATTAAGCTATTGCAATTGTTATAAGAAATTTTGAAAATTGTCGTCATTGGAATCCGTTGCAGACCATTCTAAAACGATTCCTGAAATTTAACTCTTTTTCATATATATATACCTAACGACGGTATATGTCACTCCAGACGATATGACGATATCTGACCATGAAATCGAGATAAAAACATCTGGTGCCAGGCTTCACACTACTTTCCTCAGCTGTATTTGGCCTCAATCTATTTTTGTGGGGATGAAGGGTATTGGAACTTGTTTCTAATTGTTGGAAGAGTAAGTCCTGTGAATTTCATCTAACTCGTTGGAGCAGTTTGGTTAAAAATGGGCTAAAAACGACGTTTTTTCACCTATTTGGAATATTTTCTCCCCCTAATAATTGACCTGGAGGGCTGAAATTCTTAGGATCTCATCCTCAGACACGTAGGAACCAATCCACGAAATCGGAATTTTTTTATCATTTTCGTCGGGGCCGCAATCGTGATCATACTCATAAATACATACATACGGACTTACATACACTTTTCCAAAACGTGGAGAAAATTGATCAGATGTCGATTAGGACCAGTTAAAGGTGGTGTTCCAGAAATTGGTTTTTCAGCCTACCGCGATACTTTCCATTCACCTTCTGGTGGGTTGAGGAAAGTAAAAATCCAATAAAATTTAAATTGTTTATATGAGTAATTAGTTTTTAGTGTTTTTAACTTTTTGGAAAAGTGTATGTGAGTCCGTAAGTGTGTGTGTGTGTACCTATGTCTATGAACACGATTGCGGCTCCTACGAAAATGATAAAAAAAATTCCGATTTCGAGGATTGGTTTCACATGTCTGAGGATGAGACCCTAGGAATTTCAGCCCTCCAGGTCAATTATTGGGAGGAGAAAAAATTCCAAATAGGTGAAAAAACGTCGTTTTTAGCCCATTTGTTAGCTTTCCTCACAAACTGCTCTAATGATTTTGATGAAATGCATAGGACTTACTCTTCCAACAGGTAGAAATAAGTTCCAATACCGCTATGATGGGGTACTTTTAGAGGATTTTCGAAGAAAACGAAGCTATTGCAATGGCTTCGAAATTTTAGAAATGCAATAATTTTTGATCATTTTCCCCATGGAAATCCGTTTCAGACCATTCCTGAAATTTAACACTTTTCATATAATATCATGTCACTTCAGACGATATCTGACCGAGGAATCGAGATAAAAACCCAAACAAATTTTAAAATGTCAATAATACCAAAAGAAAGCATGAGCTCGTTGGCCAGAATTTTTGAAGCACTTCAAGGGATCAAATTTTGAAAATTTAAAGTCAAAAATCGCTTAAAGACGTGTTTTTTGAGGTTTTTGTTGTAAATTACCATTTTAAACAGGAATATATGGTATATTCGGAATCAGCGTTAAATTTCCAATAAGAATCACCCACCAAATCGATAAAATCTGTTCTTTGAAAATTCGCTCACCAACTCATGCTGCATGAATGGAATTTTTTCAACTACTTTTTTCCTCCACCTATCATCTTTTTTTCATCCACCTATTCTGAAATGTTTCAATATTTTATGAACCATTCTCATGGGAAATTTCACGCTGAGCATACTATACCTATAAATATAGTAATAAATACTATAAATATATAATTACTATAGATATAGTAATTTTGTCCAAAAACCTGTTGCCTACTCGTTTTTGACGCTTAAATCTCCAAATTTGACCCCTAAGAGTGTTCCAAAAATTATGGAATGGAGAATTATGACCCGATTTTGATGAAATTTTCAGGGATCGTGCGGGTTAGCCCCTAGAAGGTCGCCTACTAATTTCATCGCTGTCTGACCACTAGTAGCGTGTGCATATACACAAACGTGAATTTTCTCAGTTCCAAATGGACTGATTTCGCTCAAAGTTGGAGAGTAGGTAGGTACCTAATTGGTGGCTGAATCCAAGATGATTGCCTATCGTCGTCACGATCTGATCAGTAATAGCGAAATTTGTGGTCATAGGCATGAGTCTAGAACTCCGCGACCAATTTCGGTGACATTTCCACCTCCATTCTACAAAAGTAAGGAAGCTAGGTTACTGCCCATCCAACTTGGCAGACGTGGCACTTTTGGTACTGACCATGGGAGAAGGAGACTCCTAACATGGTGCTGACTGAATAGGCTGGTTACACGATTTAGCCGCTAGATCGCTCTACGTTTGAGGCCTCGACGTTTGATTGCCTCCAGCACATAAAAATAAAAATGTTTTAATTGATTAATCCTTCATTTCGTTGCTATTACGTATATTCTTCACTCTATTTGGTTTTTGTGACAGATTCACAAAGGATCACATTCGGTTTGCGAAGTTGTTCCGAATCAATGCACATTTGTCACGACATTGCCGAGTGACCGATTTGGTCGGATCCAGTTGGGTTCCTCGGGAACCACTTGGCGGATATTCGAATACTCCCTCAGGGGGCATTGGCAAGATTAGAGACTGCCTACTTTTTGAAAGACCTTAGCATGTATTAAGGTCTATTAATCCATAATCCGAATCATTTGGAAATACATCCTCGTTTCACCAACATCTGAGGGTGATGATGACGATGAGGTATTTCGTCTACCTGAACTATTAGGTTGTACAGGTGTGTCCTGTGTCAACACCAAGTCGATCGTGAAATTAAGTCAGTGCGTATTATATTATGTAACGTGGTGAAGAATTAGGTTGTCTCCGCTACTTTGTGATTGTGGTGTAGGTGAGATTGGTGAAACACAAACAAACATGGCTATTATCTCAAAACGTCATTGATACATCATAATACAACAAGAAAATATGTAACAAATTAGAAGACCAACTGTTGTGCTGCATTCTCGGGGGTTAGTTCTTGAAAACCAAGTGAACAGACCCCACAAGTGATAACAAAGCTTCTGCTTCCTTGACAGACTTGAAAGCGTTGAAGAATTTCGGATGGAAATTTTGCTTTCCCATAGTAGGTAGAAAAGTTGCCTTATTTCGTACGTCTGCCAAGTTGGGTGGGCAGTAGGTATAGCTTCCTCACTTTACTAACATGGACGTATAGAATTAGTTAGAACATTTCAGCAAAATTGGTTGATAGTTCCGGAATTGTCCCTAAGAAAATAAATTTCAAGTTTGCGCATGGGCAGTAGCCATCACTTATCCAATTGTGGCGTAATTTTCTTGGAGTCAGCCCCCAACTAAACTCCGAGTTCGAGCGAAATCGGTCCATTAGGAACTGAAAAAATGTTGTTTCAGGAAATGTACGTTTGCACATGCGCACTTGCTACTGTTAGTCCCGTGGCTATGAGATTAATTGGGGACCGTCAAGAGGATGCCCCGCACAATTCCTGAAAATTTCACCGAAATTGGTCTAGTAGTTCCGGCTATGAGAATAAATTTCAAGTTCGCGCTTGCGTAGTAGCTATTACTGATGCAATTGTGGCAACAATAGGCGATGATCTTGGAGTCAGCCCCCAATTAAGTACCTACCCTTCAAATTCGAGCGAAATCAGTCCATTCGGAACTGAGAAATCGTAAATCAGAAAATTTACATTTGTATATATGCACACGCTACTACATAGTGGTCAGACAGCGATGAAATTAGTAGGCGAACCCGGACGATCCCTGGAAATTTCATCAAAGTCGGGCCATAATTTTCCATTCCATTCCTGTAAAATAAAAAATTGTTGTTGTAAAAACTTTGTTATTTCAAATGGAACACCCCTCATTTTTTGCTTTCCACTACCGAAGGTAGGTATCCATGTATTCGAACAAGAAATAAAATAACGAGCAGTAAGCACGGTGGCTTCATTGATTTCAACGAACGGACAGTGGGGCCAATTGACTAAATTTCTGACGGAAACACAGGAAATTGCTAGTTCTTTATTTTTTTGGTGAGCTGAACTCGAAAAAAATATCGACAAAATCCTACGACCCTTATCCGAGACGTTTAGTGAATCCTCAAAATGTGATACGAGTCAGCGAGGGAACCACTCGACGACCTAAGCGGTGATGGAGGTGTGAAGAGGGACACGTAATCACCACGTTGTCAATAATACTCCCAAAAAGAGAAAGTCGACCAGGTCCGAGAAAATGTTGGTCGTGGATGCTCCCGTTGGACTGATAAGAGTTAGTCGCCGATACTCCCGTTGCGAGTGTTATTGAGTCAAGGGTCCGATTTACGTCATTTAATTTTTTAACGACGGGCGTATTGGTGTTGTAGGTAGTAAGGAATGCTATGATGGAACTGCCAGAAGTGGATGTTGATGTGGACCGAGTAAGAAGGTTGAGAAAACTGTTGTGGAGGGTAAAAAAAAGAAAAAACCTTGCAATTTGCCAAAGTCAAGAGAGCAAGTCTTCGAATGCCTGAATGTAATGCCGACGCTAACTGAGAAATAAGGCGAGGAATTTTTGCTGTACGAGGATGTACCTACACACTGGTGTATCCTCCGACGCTGTACTTTCTTCCAAACTCCGTCCTCGTTTTGAAGTTCCTTCCACTAGTTCGACTTAATGTTTTGTTTCTTTGTTCATTCATTAGTTTTTAGTTTATTGCCATTGTGACACGTTGACGATGTGCTACCACAGCACGGATACAATCCCAAATTTTTAAACACACCTACACGTGAATGTGCTGTGTAGCCAGTCCATAGTCCGGAAAATTGGGATGGGAAATGCGGGAGTATCCACGAACAACCTCACTTCGGGCCCGGGAGTATCGGCGACTCTGCTCTCATCACTACGGGAGTATCGACGACCACTTTTTGGAGGCCGGGAGTATTATGGAAAACACCCGTTTTAACTATTGCACAACTGCCAACTTATAAGGATGGAAATTCAACATTGATTGTCCGTCGAACTGAACTGCGATTAATTTGCGGGGCCTGTTGGCGCTGAGAAAAGTAAAAGTCTGGGACTCAGGAGAGCAGGTGCCCTTACCTCTACGATCTATGGAGTTGTCAATATCTCTAGATGGTTTTTCTTCCCAAAGTTTCCTGTTGTTAAAAGTAGTGACCCATCCCATTATTGTTCTCGGATTAGGAACAGAATGCACGCTGCACCGAAACAACCGATTTATGTTTTTAACAAACGCATCCTAGGCGAACACGCAGTGAACCAAACCCCACCGCTCCATGACGATTCCTAAATGGCACAATACGACGGTTCGAATGAGACCTTTTCTGACCCCCTACTACCATCCTGAGCCGAGAAAGAGCCAACTACTTTTGGGTCTATTCCGGAGAACACCACCCTGTATTCGGAATCAGAGTGAAATTTCCTATAAGAATCACCCACCAAATCGGCCAAAATTATTCTTTGAAAATTCGCTCATCAACTCATGCTGCATGAATGGAACTTTTTAGCCTTCACGGAATCTCAAACTTGTCATAGAAAATTAGCCCAAAAACCATGGTACGCATGGCTGGTTTATCTTTGGCTGACTATCCATCGCCTAAAAAGAAAAGTTAATTGAAGAGGATTATTTACCACACTTCTCCCATCTTCCCCTGGTCGACACTACGTATCGATGATTTATGTCCATTTACCATACTTGAAATGTATCTGTGAGTTGCCCTAGTTGTCTACCACTTACCTACTTCCAATAATTATTTTGCTTCCTCACTGCCTAAGGTGAGAACGTATGTATTCGTATTCGTGCAAGGAATTAAAAAAAAAATGTATCCACGGAAATCAAAATGTCCACTTGCTTTTTAAGTTTCAGAGCTTTTTAAACATTCCGGTTCCGTGTCTGTCTCTCAGTCTGTCCATGTCACTGGCAAAACTATATAAAGTAATGGTCCGACTAACCCACCAAGGACGGGGTTAATGATATTTTCAGGGATTGTGCGGGTCAGGCCCATGATAGTCCCAATATAATGGCATTGCCATCGGACAACTAGTATCGTTTACGCATGCTCAAACGTGGATTCCCTGATACTGTGTAATCTCAGTTCCTAAAGGACCGATTTCTTCCAAATTTCAGGGTAGTTGGGGGCTGACTCCAAGACTATTTCCTATGAGTTTTGTCACGATTGGATCAATAATAGCTCCTGCGCAAGCGCACACTTCAAATTTGTTGTCATTGTAATTACTCCTTTAGTGGCGAGGGCTCCAGTCATCGCTAAATGCGGCGATGACTGGAGAAAATAGTGAAAAAAATTAAAAAGATTATTTTTCCATTTCGACCGTAGGGAAGGAGATAATGAAAAGAATCTTTTTTTGGGAATCAATGTATCGAAAGTTTTGAATCGAAAAGATCGTTAAATTTGCTCAAAAGAATCAATATTTGAGAATCGATCTTCCGATTCTCCTATTTTGCTCAAGCTTTCAGATTATTTCTACTCATTCTGGTCAAGAATGTGGTTGGATGAGTTGTTTTTCTGAGTAATAAATTACAAACAAATATTTGTAAACAAATAGGAAGTAGGAAGGTATTTGTTCCATTGAAATGAACTTTGTTCTCGCTCGTAATATTTCTACACAAATTGTTAAAGTTACATATCGGTAGACACAAATAATATGTGGTCCTCAATCACAGCTTGAAATAAAATAATAATACATTGCCTTTTGAAACAAAATAAAAGGTATTTTGGCTACAAGAATTACTTAGATAATAAAATTTGTAAGCAATATTGTAACACGAACTTAGTTCACACTTTATGTCCCTAAAATTGAAGCATAGGCAAGCAATGGATCGAATCGAAAATCGTCCATAACAAGATCAATACGCGCGATTCTCTGACAAGTTGGGATCGATCTAAAAAAATCTATTAATCGGGCCGGAAATATCGATCCGCTTGAAAATTCGATTCGATCTTCCATCCCTATTTGACCGTGCGCATAGAATTTGTTCCGCCTAAAATCCCGTGTTTTCACCAATGAGACATATCCATGTACTCGAGTGGGTACATCCTACAAAGGGAAGTCGTCGGTGAAATTTTTGTGATCCATATAAATCCTGAATGAAAGAAGAATTTTTTATGGAGAAGAAATCATTGGTGCATTTTAGATTTTCATGGAAAATTGGGTATTAAAATCGTTCTATATTAATCGTAAGCACGGCCACACGGGTCATAAATTCGATCCTAAAAATTCGAAGAAAAAACTTCCCAATGGACGACTGGAACATTTTCACATGCACCTACTTGCGATGACTAGGATAAAAAGTCACGCCTCGCCCATGTCCATAACTAGGGTACCTAGTCCTAAACTAGGTACCCGAAAAATTTCGTTAACTTATCGGGGACTGTACGGGTTAGTCCCTAGACGGTCCCCAGCAATTTCATCGTCGTCGGAAAACTAGTAGCGTGTATGCATGAGCAAACGTGAACTACCTGAAACTACGATATCTTAGTTCCTACATTTCGATCTAATTCGAAGGGTGGCAGGGGGCTGACAATTACCTACGAATTTCGACATGGACCGATTTTGCTCAAACTGGGAGGTTAGCCGTGGGCTGACAATTACCTTCGAATTTCATCACAGTTGAATCGGTGATAGCTGCTGCTCAATCGAAAAATTTAAATTTGTGGTCATGGGTACACTATTCTACCACTTTCGCTGAAATGTTCACTAACTGATTCTATTCGTCCATGTTACAAAAGTGAGGAAGCTATGTACTGTCAACCCAACTTGGCAGACGTTCATGCTCCTGAGTCCTCCAATAGCTTTTCTACTAGGTACTTTGGAGGATTGGCAATTTTTGGAACGAGCCAATTGTATTCTGAAAGCTATACCACTGTTGGCAACAACAGTTGAGTTTTTTAACTTGGTGATAAGAAAGCAACATCGACAAAAGCTCTCCACAGTTGACAAGCTTGTGACCACAGCTCGTGTTGTTGAGGCTGAATCAAGTCTCCTTTTATTATTATAATTTACTAGAGATAATTTCAGCATTTTTATTGAGTTATTAGTGTGATACCTACATCGAGTTGTGGTAATTTTTAGTGATTTGAACCATTAATTATTATGTTTTCTTCCTTTCTCCTTGACATTTACTGTAACCTGACCCCCTTTATTAGGGCCTTGGGGAAGAGGGTAACTCAATGATCAACTCAAGGTGCGGTGGATTTGGAGTATAACCCATATATTTAACACGCAACAGATAACATAGACAACGGTAAATTTACCAACGAGTATAATAAGTTCGATGGTAACCACTCTCCCAGCTGAAATCCCCTTTCACATATATTTATTATACTGGGCTTCCTGAACATATACCTACGCAATACCCTTTGACATGCACTTATTATACTGGGCTTCCTGAACATATACCTACGCAGTACCCTTAACATATACCCATTATAAGTAGGTACCTATCTTCACTGTATATACCCCGTCATAAACTCCTTCCAACCATCTATCTTCCCTGTAAATACCCCGTCATATATCCTACAACCAGTACCTATCCCAACTTATTACACTGGTACCTATCTTCCCTGTAAATACCCCGTCATATACCCCTTCCAAGTACCTATATTCCTGGTAAATACCCCGTCATATATCCTACAACCAGTACCTATCCCCACTGATTACACTGGTACCTACCTATCTCCCTTGTAAATACCCCGTCATATATCCTATAACCAGTACCTATCCCCACTGATTACACTGGTACCTATCTTCACTGTGAACACCCCGTCATATATCCTCCAACCAGTACCTATCCCCAGTGAAGAAGACCCTGGCATAAACCCCTTATTACGTACCTATTTCTCCTGTAAGTCCCCCACATTACACCCTCTACAAGTACCTATTTTCAATCAAAGATACCCTGCCCATGACCATACCTTATCGCCAGTACATATTACACTCACTACTTCTAGAATCGAGAGCTTAATTAATAGGCCAGGATTATGGAAACGATCGCTAAATTATTTAGTTGTTGAATCATTGAATCATTTGGTTAACAATCATTAACTTTAATCAATAGTCGAATTAAAATCGTTAAAATTCATCCAACCATCGGAACTACTCAATTATTAGGTTAACATTCATTAACACTAATCCATAGTCGAAATAAAAATCCTTAAAATTCATCCAACCATCGGAACTACTCAATTATTAGGTTAACATTCATTAACACTAATCCATAGTCGAAATAAAACATTAGCAATTTACTCCTCTTCTTTCTCCTCCCCTTTTCAAGTACATCGATCTCCTCGTTACCTAGTAGCTATAATTATTTATAACAAATCAGCACAGTTCCCACGGTCGGATTCTGCTGAGGTCCTGCTGAGGAAAGGGGTATGCGGGGGAAGTTGTCGCGGAACTCGCGGACCAACTTCACGATAGAGGCGCTCGGTCCACCTATCGGAATCCCGCGGTACAGAGTAGCGCCTGCCCGTGCCGTTCACATTTACAATCGATCCATAGAATACCAACTCGATAATTTCTCACAACTCTTGTTACAATAGTCGTTCAGCCCGTCAACAATCGTTTTGACTTTCCAATAGTATTTTTCAACAGTTTTGATAACACCAAAGTTACAGAACACGTGGCAGCTCTGTAACTTTGGCGTTTACGCAAGCGCATTAGCTACTAAACTAAATAGGACTTCAACTTCAAATAGGAAGGTACCAACATTTTTTGTTATCAATTTTTAGATCGCAATTTTTAGCTTCGAACGAGACCTCACTGTAGGACCAACCGCTCGCTCCCAACAAGGACTTGAGGGTTGAACGGAAAAATGAGCATAAACATGAGTGCAAATCGTGTAGTATTTTTTCGTTTTATCATGAAAGACCTACGACTTTCGTATTATAATCACAGGTAATTAGGTACCTACTCATTCTACAAAATAAATAATGATTGTGAACCTCGTGATATTATATTATAGGTGGTATTATTGTCACCTTCCATATTAGTGGAGGTACTTTACTTATTACGCGGTTCTTGAAATCAGGATTATAGGAAATAACATTGATTAGAAAATTCGTACAAATGTTATAATTTTCAAGACATTTTAATCACAACACTGTGTTAATCGAAAACAGTTACATATGTACAATTTACAGTATATTAACAAAATGTACATTTTATATAATTATATTACAAAATTATTAATGTTTACGATTGACGTGGTCGACTATTATTAGCTAGCGTATTGAGCAACATGATTTCCTCTTGGGTTAAAACTGATCGGTCTGTACGCTTTACCCCTCATGAATGGTTGCAATGAATTTACACCCATGCAAGGAACACTTTTTAATGGCACCTGGAACAAAAAGAAACATGATTATTAGAACAGAATCAGTGTAGGTCTGAGCATAGCGCACATTTCTGCCACGTCCCACACAATTACATCCAAATTAGACAGCTGTTTCGATGCCTGGGGTAGAGTTCTAACGGTCAGAAGTATGTCTGGAAGTTTCCGAAGCCTTCAAAAGATTGGAAAGATTGAATAAATATATATTGAACCGTATACAAATTGTTTTCTGAGGTTTTATCTTTGTTTCCCGTGACATTTAAGCCTTGGGAACCCCAGTAGTCTGATGTGATTCACTTCGTTATTAAGTACAAAAAACGTCATGGTACATCCGTGACACATAAGATGGGGACAGAAGAGGATCGTTGGATAGGGAAGGGTTGGGATGGTTAGTGCTGAACAGCTTCTGAGGCTCGAAAGACCTCATAACTTGTGATGCAGAGTGCCACAAGAGGTACACCCTTCCGAAAGAGTAGGCTCCTCATTGAGTAGGTGAAGAACCAAACATTCCTCAAAGGGCAATGGTTGAAGAGAACTCTCAGATGCACAAGTTTGATCGTTCTCAATCTACTATTCTTCACCGGTAGTTAAACTGGCCCCAGACACAGCGTGCAAACGACCCTACTGTGAGGGAAGTAGAGGCGCCTAGGGGCCAAGGACGCATGTAATTCAGTTTTTCCCATTTTTGTTTGTTTGTGGGATCAGCTATTTATATTTTCAATTTCGAAATTTTGAATTTTTTACATCCCTTAAAAAGAATTAAATTGGCATAAAGGCACCTCATCCCTTTAGAGTTGCCCTCTAGAGGTCTAGAGGTGGTGATAAATAGGAAGAATGCCGCCAACCGCATTAAAAAAAAACCGTTGAAAATTGGCTGAGAAAAATGGGGAAAACTGTGCACCGCTAAAATGGTTAGGGAAGGGGGGAGGTTATCCGTTTTTTAAACTTATTGGTCCTAACTAGTAATAATGTTATAGTAAAAGATCTTATAAACCCTTCGGTAGCTGAGATGTAGGCATTTTTGAGGACATTTTGGGTTAGTTTGTCCGGTCGCAATATTCTTCCAAGCAGGCTTGGGTTACGTCACAAGTTATGCAGTTGTACCTATGTGCTCCAGAAAAGGTCCCCATGTTAACTAAGAAACAGGAACCACGGAAATATGAGCGCATTCCCAACATTGTGTGTTTTTACAGGTCTTCCTAGTTCTTTCTTTCAGGTTTTACAGGTTTTAACAGTTGAATAAGTACCTACCAACCTAATAATAAACTAGAAGGAATTCTAGTCGAAACAAATCATAAATAGTAACAATCTTCAAACTGGAGTTGATCTATCTTCAACACAGCGCACCAAATTGTTGTTCATATTCATTGGATTTCCAAGTAAATTCTTCCATATAAATGGCTGTATTGTCTCCAAAATACTACGAGGGATATGGGTTGGACGACGTAATAATGAGTGAAACTAATATGTTAATTGGACAGCGGACAAAGAATAGTTTTCTTATATTTTTAGCGAATTTTCTAAGAAAATGAAGCTATTGAAATGGCTCCAAAATTTTTGTAAAGCAAATTTTTGAAAATTTTCTTCATGGAAATCCGTTTCAGACCATTCTAAAACTTTCCTGAAATTTAACCCTTTTTCATATGAGTCGTCACTTAGAAGCAACACGCCTTATGAACCAAATCCCAATTTTTCAGGAGGAGGAAAAAACTGAATCCCGTTTTTGATCATCCGGGTCCCTTTGTTTCCCGTTATTCAGTCACTTCTTGCCTTCCGGTTGTCGTCAATACTGAAAAATAGTATTAATTAATAGGAAATTAATAGGAAATTTTAGTTGATACGGGGTGTTGTCCGTAGGTAATCGAGGTATTGAGGTCGATGGGGGTGTTACGCTTTTCGAGTATTTATCGATTTTGTAGTCTAGTTGAAGCAATT
>JAEMON010000001.1:71930934-71958433 GCA_030264115.1 Lygus lineolaris
CACTCCAGACGATATCTGACCGAGGAATCGAAATAAAAATCCCCCAAAAAAATTTAAAATGTCAATGATGTAAAAAGAAAGGATGAGTTCCTTGGCCAGAATTTTTGGCCAACGATTAAATTACTATCTTAAACATAGGAACATATGGTATATTCGGAATCAGGGTGAAATTTCCTTTAGGAATCACCCACCAAATCGGATAAAATTATTCTTTGAAAATTCGCTCAACTCATGACGCATGAATAGGACTTTTTTGGTTCTGTGCCCGTCTGTGGTTCAGCAAAACTATACGAATTTATGGTCTCATTTCCATAAAATCTTCAGAAATTGTGCGGGTTGGCCCCTAGACGGTCCCCATTATTTGCATCTTTTTAAACGTCTCCTTTTGATTGTACAGATGGGCTCCAAACTGTCACTTTTGAAGCCTCCAAATGAATTTTGACAATCACAAAAAACTAATATTATCCATTGTAGTATAAGAGAGAGCAATTAAATACAGGTACTTACGCTTTCTTTTGCTTCTTTATTATTATCCTTTCTATTGTCTTCCGAATCAGGTGATTTTGAGGGGTGAGACAGGAACACAGTTTTCAGCTCAGTAATTCCAATCGATATTTTGGGTTGCTCAATTTTCGCTTCTACTTGGTCTCTGCCTGCATCTGAATCAATTCCTTCGGCTCTTGTCACAGAGCTTCTAAATAAAAGAGATTTTAATAATATCAATCAGTCCACAAAAAATAAATAAATGAAGCTACTGCTCCTTAATTGTATTGAGGAATAACTTTACATTTCCCTTTTTTATCTTGGAGGGAAGCTTATATACATCCCTGTTAGGACTGTTACTGAAAGCAAAAGGTAGATTTGTTACTAAGCTTAGTTTTCAAATAATGAAAAAGTAGGTACCATTATGTGAGTGAAATTCTAGAGAAACGACATGCGAAGGTAATGGAATGTTTGTCTCTCTTTATATCCTGATGAATAGAACAGAAGAGTTTGAACCATGAGGTTACCTGTATTTATTAGGTACCAACTCTGGTATAAGCAACATGAGAGAATGCAACATCAATCAACATAATTCCATACATGCACCGATGTCAAGGTTATATTATTATGTAAACTACTCAAGACTGGCACTCATGGTTTACTTTCGGTAATAAGATAATCAAAATGTTAACTATTAGTTTGAAGGTATGTACCAACTTAGAATCCAGAAATCAAATATTTTTAAATCCGCCCGTCTGTTACATTTCTCCTAAAATATTGAACCAGAATTAACGAAATTTTGGCATGTAGCACAGTGGCTCAAAATAGAAGTTCTTCCCCATAGGAAATAGGGGGGAATATACCCCATATTCCTATCTACACCTAGAATTGCTAATTAGCTGCGATATCTAGAAAATTCACGTTTTTGACCATTGGAAATGCCCAAAATTGGTTTTGTTTAAAAGAAAAGTTGAAGACCTGAGGCTTCTGCGTCGAATGAGACCAAAGCCAGCTCACCAACACAATAGGCAATCACCTATGTTGGCAATTTTTGAAAGTTTTCCATTTGTTTGACTTTTTCAGTCGGGAATATTACTAACTAATTAATTAGCTGGTTGATTATGTTAGGAATTTAATACTATGTCTGAGCTATACCATTGTTTCTTATTATTCCCTCATAAACTATTATTGCTTATGATATCTATTTAGCTATTGCATTTTATGACATGGAGTGGCTTATAAAGAGTTGAATGAGCTTTGACGTTAGGTATTCCTACTGTACTAGGATATGATATGATCAATATTGAAATTTAACAAAACAACTGGTTTTGGAGGGAAGTAGATACTCGAATAAAAACATTGATGAATTTAACAAAAGCTAATTGTTGCAAACTAATAGTTGGTTACCTAACATTTATCTTCTACTAATAATTTTACTAGTACGTTGGCTTGTATGCTTTATTCGACATTTACCAGGGGAGGCACATGCAATAACGATAGTTGAATCGTTTCATGCGGTTTGCCATTTATGCGTTGTTAGCGATGAGGACTTAAATAGGTAGGTAGGTATTTTACCATTAGATTAATAGGTTGGTACGAACCTGGAAATATCATGCAGCTGGCAGCTTAGTTGTACAGATGACTAGATTTATATTAGGGATCACGTCCAGGGTTAAGTCTGATCTACAACCTAAGTTGATACCATGCCTTGTTAGTAAATTGGAAATGGTACAGCAGAGTGGTTCCGAAAGTGGAGAAAATGTTTTTATAGGTAATATTTTTCTCTAGGTAATTATCTACAACTTGACACAAAACTCAATGTTCACTGTGATTACGTTGTGAATAAATCGTTTCAATATGTATAGTAAGTCACTGAAATGTCTCAAGAGCTAGAAATATTTCTGAAGAAAATTGCAATCAAATCTCAACCCTTGGAACCAACCAAATCGTAGATAATAGAAATATATGACCAATAAGGTCTGTTCAGTTAGACTTTGTACATAATTTCAGAGTTTGAGGTAAAGAAGGAAACTATCACACAAATATACAGGGTGTCTACAGTCAAGTTGGGACGAACTTCAGGAACCGATTCAACAGGTAATTTACAACATTAAATAATGCCTGTTAGAGTTATTTTTTTAACCCCCTTAATTTCTTGAGTTTTTCCAATTTTGAGACTTTGTTTTTTCTTTCGACCTTACATTACTAAAACAGCCAAAACTCCCTTAATTTACAGTTTAAAATGGAAAATAAATGTACCATTACCAAGAGAGTTAAACTTCTTATAAGAACAGCCTACTAACTATCTTCATCAATAGATTTTAAAGGCTCAACATTCAGCCCAAAGTTCAAATTTCAAGAATTTTCTAAAATTTGACTTTTATGTTACTCATAGTTCCGTAGAAAATTGGCTGAGAAAAACTGTACAACAAATGGTTAGGGGAGGGGAGTAGGGGGGAAGTTATCCGTTGTTAAACTTATTGGTCCTAAGTAGTAATAATGTTATAGTAAGAGTTCTTATAAACCCTTCAGTAGCTGAGGTTTAGGCATTTTTGAGGACATTTTGGGCTCCATCCCTTGCCCCCTAAAGACACTCCCGATTCATTTTGACTGACGAAAAATGGTTATTTTCGGAAAAATAGTGAATTTTTGGACATACCAGCACATCCAACTCTTATTTTTCTAAGCTAGTGAACATTGAGGTACACCTGAACAATAGTTATTCAGAAAAATTCAATCAACTCAAAAAGATTACCAAGATATGAGTTAGATGTGCTGGTATTTCCAAAAATTCAATTTTTCTCGAAAAACCGATTCTCCGTCAGTCAAAATGAATCGGGAGTGCCACCATTCCATTCAGCTTGAAAAATTCCCTGGAATACAATACTTTACCCCCAAGTCATGGTCAGGTCGTCGACACCCTAAACAACTTGATTTCCTTAAAAACTCCACGGTTTTTCAAATTCAAACGCTATTTTCTCCTCAATTAGTACACCTAAATCAAAAAGTACTGCACTGTTGAAAAGCTGAAACCCTGAGAAAAAGTTTCTTGTTGAGCTCCCTGCTCAACAGCCCTGGTTTAGAAGCGAAAGAATGCGTGAAAGAAAAGTCAAATTTTGGAAAATTCTTGAAATTCCGAAAACTCGGGTGAATTTTGAGCCTAAAAAATCTAATGATGAAGATAGGTAGTATATCTCTCTTATAGGAAATTTGACGCTCTTTTCCATGGTCTATTTATTTTTTATTTGACACCGTTTTTGGCTGTTATAGTGATGTAAGTTTGAAAGAACAAATAAAATCTTAAAATTGGAAAACCTCAAGAAATAAGGGGGTTAAAAAAGACTCTATGAGACACTTTTTATTGGAAATTACTTGTAAAATTGATTCCTGAAGTTTGTCCCTACTTAACTGTAGACACCCTGTATAAGCGAAGTTACAATTAATACTCAATGGTTTCTTATTGACCTTTATCGGCTTAAAATTGAGGCAACTGAACCAGTAACCTTCCATTCTTAGATAGGTAATCGGAAGATCCATGAATTTACTGTTGCAATAATCTAAATTTCAATGTTTTGAAGTACAATGACATGGCATGATATGAAACATGAAAACAAAGAAACAAAAGCAGTAGGCAAACAAAAAGGGAATTAAAAATCTAAATAAATGATCTACCTAGGTACTGTTCATTCAATAACGTTTCTATAAACCAAACTTTGGTCACTATGAATGGGCGAATCTGATTTGTTTTCCATGCAAAATAAATGTGAGCATTTTTGGAGAAAAAATTGGTGATTATTTTCCAGAAGACACAAACCCATGAATTCCCATTTCTTGGTTTCTCCTTTTACTGATATATTTGCTGTCGATTCGTAACCTCAATGGTCCTAAAATGTATCTACCTTATTTTGAGGAACTATGTATGTTTACTAGCTCTTACAAACGTTACCAACTAAGAACCTACCTATTTTTGGCAGGCGTTCCACTATTGACTTGAGATACTTCTGAGTCAGAACCAGTCAACGAATGTGGTAGCGCTCCTTGAGCGAAATTCTTTCTGTAATTATCCCTTGATGAACTACTCGGAGCAGATTGTTCGTTACTTTCAAATCCACCTGAAATTCCAGAATGATTATTAATTATTATCTTTCAGACTGAATTAAACCTCGAGCAAAGGTGTAGTACATTCAAGTTCTGAGGACAATACGAAGTTTATGACTCGAGGCCCATCTCCACAGGTAGGAAATTTAATCTTCATTATTTAATATTGGTAAATTATTATAATCGATCGCTAGTAGGTATTTTATTAAGAGCCTATGCAGTCAACTTTCGAAGTAGGTACCACAATTTGGACGGCTTTAAAAAAATAAGTACCTTCCTTCTCAGCGACAGTGTTACTTTTTGGGTTGAATTGCGAGAATCGATTTGGACATTTCGCTTTGTCTAGAGGACTGGAGGCCATTGATTCCAAATCACATTTCTTGCTTTTAGCGCATTCTATGTCTTATGACCTTATTTGGAAGTTATTATGTTGTTCCTAACTCCTCTAAGTGCTGCCATCTTTAGGATTTTTTTTTTGTCAATTTCTTTCCCTCAATTCAACGAAACGAGCATATATCGGCCGAAGAATTCAGGAATGGGGGTGGCCACCGGCGGCGGTCCCAAAAATTCAGTCCCCAAAAGGTTAAGAGTAAGAGGGCGATTAAATTAATAGGGAATAGGGAAATATTAATAGGGACGTCTAAGCCTTTGAATGTCATAAAAATTGGACCACAGCTTCGTCTAGTTTCGCCAGGGCCAAGAGCAAAACCTCGCCTTTGAATGTTTCGAGGGTCGAGGGGGTAAACTTCAATGTGACCCTCGATCGTTCCATCAGCTGAGCTCTCCCTACACCACCAAACTTTGAAATTTATTAAAAAATTGAAAGAGCATCAAGGGTAACCTGCGGTTGGTCTTATTCGACAAAGAATTTGATAATAATGAAGTTATTTGATATTTTGTGTAGAATTTCAGGCATTGACAAATCTTTCTTCTTTTTATTCCTTCAGGAAATTTCTCGCTGATCAGGGATATAACATTTATCCATAAGGGTTTATACATATAAGTTGTGCCCCTGTAAAGAAAAGTTCGAAACAATTGAACGTGATTGTGTCACTATCTCAGCTCCAGGAGGCCCATTGAAACAAACGATGGCAATAAAAATAAGATTCTCATATTTAGGACTGAAGAAAAGTAAAAAAAAAAAAGTGGTGGGAAATCTCGACCCCTTCGCTGTGAGCTCACCCTTAAGGATCAAAAATTTAGCGCCCAGATCAGCTGAGTGGAAAACTAAGCTAATATACTTGGGTGAGCTCATAGATCACCCAAGTCGAAAAGTGAGGTCACAGATTAGGTTTTAATTTGAGTGACATTAAAAGAACAGTGATCACCAGAAGGTATTTTTTTACTCATCTACAATAGTGCGCATAGGTACGGAGGTACAACGTGGGAAAACTTCAATAATGTCTCCTCTTATCAAATTATTTGTAGTGTAGAATCCATTAATGATAGTTGTTTGTCCATTAAAATGAAAACCTGTAGTCTATCTCCCAAATTTGAAATTTAGTTGGAAAACTAGGTACCTATGGGTAGTTTTCACACGATCTGTTCACTTTCAGAATTGATTTTTTCGATGGAAGGAACGGGTATTTCAGGAAGTTCGCTTTTAAGAGTAAGCGCACGCTATCATTGATCCGTAGGTTTTCTTTAACTCATTAAATCAATTTAAAACGCTTTTATACGCTGAACTGGAGAAACGCTATTAGACATTTATGCCTTATTTACGACTGAGGCGGAATTTTTTTTATGATAGTACCCCAAAAATTTAACTTTCTAATTGTTTTATTATCTGTTATACCCATATTATTTTATCAATGCCCAGATTATATGAACGCGCCTGAACTCAACTTTGTTTGAGTAAATAACTATTTTATTATTGTTTTTTTTTTTTGACATGTGATTTACTGTAATTAGGCCTCGGCCTGTAGTTATCTCACGAAATAAAGGAATTGAATTGATAATTTCATAAAACTCGGACCATAATTTAGTAGGTTTAGTCTTCCCTGGGACAAGGGAATATACTACGGACGCACTTTTGAAACGCAAAAAATGTTTGAAAAAAGGAACAGCCGATTGAATAGAGCATTGTTTATTAGGTTATTGCATAACCGATACTATACAAGCCAATCAATTCTGCTCTACAAGACGAGACAATTCCAACGATACCAATAACTCGTGTTTACACATTTTGTCACTTAGGAGGTAAATATTTGCATAATCCCATCCAATTCATCTGCATCTTCAGTGGGACACCCTACCATACTTATCATCAACGCTACTCCTTCTTTACTTTCAATTCAATAGATTTATAGGGCCTATTTTATTCATTCTTCTTACCTGAGGGCTGCTGGCTGGAAAGCTTTGGTGTGACGTACATTTGAGTGCTTTTTGGAATCTGGCATATTACCTGTGGATGTACAGTCGCTTTTTTTGATTTATGATCGAATTTTGGTGAACTTTCCACGTCGTTGGTTCTCCTAAATAACAACGGAAGTTTTCATTAGTTATCAACATTCTTTGATGAATGCCTATTGATAATTCCTTGGTCAGTCTATCAACTTGCCAGTTTCAAATGTTTTGCAATCGTAGGTAAATATTGCGATTCAGTACCTAGGTAATACATTAGTTCTAAAATAAAGAAGGTTCCCAACAAAAATTAAATCATACGTAGATACCTTCTCTGGCAAGAATTCCTAGGTATTCATGTGGATTAAGGGGATATGGTGGTCGAGAGGCTCATATTTCTTACTATTCACATTAGCCTTTTAAACCCATTCTTTTCATATCCTCACCCCCACAAAAGTGGAAAAACATTTTTATCCCCTAAATGTATTAATTGTTATGAATACGAAGCGCCTGGGCTACGAAACTATGTTTATTGTTGATCTTAAAACATCTCGTTGCTAATTAAAAACCATAATTCTTGTTCTGCTCTCATACTGCACTCTCTGGTGCTGTCGACCCAGCCATAGGGCTACAATAGAAAGAACTCCGGCGTACTACCATGGTGGATGCGAGAGACTCTCTGGGAGTTTCATGAAGATATGGGGGAGATACATGCTCAGATCCAAGGATGTACAAACAATGAGCCACCATGAAGGGATGTTCCAGAAAGGAAGTTGAGGCAGTCTCTAGAGGGTTTTTCAGGCCAGAAAAGTTTGATGGGTCCCAAACCTGGGATGATTATGGCCCCCACTTTGAGACCATTGCTCGTTCCAATGACTTTTGTATTGCCGATTTGACCTGGATTAAGTGGTTGGAATAGGCGCATGAAGGGGTCACCACTAGCATCCTCCTTGACTGGTGCTGCCCTTCCCATTCTTGCAGAGTTGCCTGACTCCCAAGAATATGATGTAATGCCAGTCTGGTTTCGCAGTTTGGGGATGTCCATCGTGCACTGCTGTATATGGACAGTTTTTGTATTTGCTGTCTATTACCAGGGGAGGACATCTCCGTTTTTGCTCGGGAGGTAAGAATCCTGACTCGGAAGGCCTTGACTTGAGCCACGAGAGAAAGTGTTGGGATATTGGCTGTATTCCAGTTTGTTGAGAGCCTGCGTGAAATGTTATGCTAGGTGATCCACAGGATCTAGAGGTTTGGCCTTACGCAGTGAAGCAGCAGTTACACAAGCACGACATTACACTAGTGCAGCCCCCTGAAGAGGAGTCATAGGAGCGGTATGTATAGGCTGTCAGACAAAAGCTCGCATGCATGGTGGTAAATCTGCACAGAGGCCTGCTGGTAGGCTAGTTTGTTGGCGTTGTAATGAGATTGGCCATTCTTTTCATGACTGCCCTACTCAGGTGGTCATATCTGAAGGTGCTCTCAGATATTGTTTTCAGGATTTAAGCACCAACAAGAAGAAGATGGTTGGTTTTACATGTAGGTAGCCTCGTACCGTTTACCAGCTGTCAAGAGACGGGGGAGAATGAAGTTATATTATATTATATATATGACGGAACCATGTTAAACCAAACCAAATCTCGTTACCCACTAATTAACAACCTCAGTTCTTGTTCTGCTCTCATATACCTACACATTTTGTGCTCTCATTATAACAAAACTTGGAGCCCTCACCAGTTCGACAATATTTATATCCAGTATTAAATACTTACTGTAACTTTTATAGAAACTATTTTACGTAAAAAAGGACCATCCCAAATGTGAGAATAACTTTGGCCCTAATTGAGCTACAGATTTGTAGGTACCACGTATACTGGGGTACTAGAACTGCATTTTAGTGTAGACTCAATTTTGTTTATCAAAATTTGTGAATTCTTCGACTTCGAAAATAATGGTTTCAGATTCGGATTGTTTCATAAATTTCCCCAACCTCTCCTAGTACCCTAGTATACGTGGTAACTTTAATAATTTCTGTTCGTTTTCAACTGTTGTATCCTAAAAATAACCAACTATCCTGCTTTCAAGAAGAACAGATACCTATGAGGCATAAGCTTACCGTGGCCGATAGTCTTTATATTCCCGCTGCTGTTGTCTGAACTCGGACAGCACTTGGGTTGATGGTAATGCTTCAGGAGATGGGGGTTTGTTGCTATTTTGAGTGATCGAGTACAACCTCAGCTGTTGTCTGATGTCAGCCTTTTCTCGTTCTCTTTTCTTTTGGAATTCTTCCTCCACTTTTCTCATCGCCTCCAGCTCACTTTTCCGTTCTTTTTCTAGAACAAATTAGAGGGATAATCAAAGTAATACATAGGGGCACCAGGAAAACCCAACTGATGCATATTTGTGAGATGGGGTACTTATTACAGTTATTGAAAGAAAGCATTAGTATCCATGTTGAAGCTGATTGTAGAGAGAAGTTAATTGATTGATTCTTTCCAATTTTGTTGCCCTGAATCAAGTTATTTTAGTGGATAAGATTATCAAAGATAAGTTATCACTTATTATTAGTAGCTAGAATGGAAGAGCAGAAACCTTGATCACCAAGATCACTATGGATACTATAATAAAAGTACCTTACCGCTCCTATGCACACACATAGAGGAAAGATCCTCACTTTTTCAACATCGAATATATTTTTTTCACATTTCGTTTCACAAATTTTACAATTATCACCTTCTCCCACGCTTTAGATAGGTACTTTCACTACAGAGTTAGGTACTTGAACTAAGATACTTATTGCAAAAATCATCTCATTTTTAGAACCACTGGCAAACCCCATTGAGTACCCATTCGACCCTAGTGACGAAAGAATAGGTAGCTAGTAGTGTAATCTAGCAGTAGTAGTAGGCAGTGCAACAAATCATTCAATTTTGAGATTAGGGAACAGAAAGTAAGGTCTTTGTAGAATCGCATATGTACCTTTATGCTCTGCTTGTTTCGAGAGTTGAGCTGCCAATCGTTTTCTTTCAATTTGCCTGACTGTGCTCTGGAACGTGAACTTTTTAGCCCTTTTGGATTTTTGGATTGTTGGAGTGATTTCAAGACTATTCGGCGTATTTTCTTCCATTGCTGCTCTGGTACTCAAATCTTCACAAGATTTTGAAAGTGACTGGTTGCAGTTGTTGCTCAGTTTCTCACTGAAAATTAAAAGTAAGTATTCGCAATTATGCACATAGGTACTAGTTGTACTCGGGAAGGTTTTGCCATATGTGAACCTTTATATTTACCAAGGTTTGGAATACTCGGGGAGATACATTACATGTCCTCCAGACGCCAGGTACGAAAACGAAGGCTGTTTAATGAGGGAAGAAGACATGTCATCTTCGTCCTGAAACACAAATGAAACATCCATATTAATATAATTCACTCACTCACAGCTTAGAGTTGCCGTTGGAAAAGAGTTTCAGGCTCTAATGGCTCATACTCTCCCTCACTTGAGAAAAGTTGTAGACTATCAAATTCTGCGTCGAATGAGACCAACAACAGATAACAAACGCCAGCAATGATTTTTGGTGATTTTTCAAAGTTTTCTGACAATTAGGCACCTACCACGTTCTACTGAAAAAGTATTGTGGTGTAGTGAACACGAGAAAAATCGATAAATCACCAAAACTGGTCTCATTCGGCGCAGGATTTGATAGTCAGTTTCTTTTTTATAGAGCAATTTTTGGGATTTTCAATTATTTCTGATGATGATCATTTTAAATGACTGCTTTAGGTATAGGAACATTTGCTATACTTGGAATCAGCGCACAATTTCATGTAAAAGGAGGAGGAAACCATATTTTTGTCCGGAAAACCCCGATTGTGAGCCTCTGTGCGCGACCCTGGCGGCGTGTTGAGACCACCAGAGACCCACTAATATATTATATTGGAATAGTACAGTTTTGTTCAGCACAGGAAGCCACATGAAGGCATCAGGCATGAATTCATTCTCAATTAATTTACCTACTCCTGGTGTTTATATAATATAGGTACTCTACCTCATCAGGTACGTCGTTATTTTCATTCCACCTACTGAGTCCAAGGTGGGTCATGTTCAAGGAGTTTGGGACACTCCTACTCAGAACCCAATTGCTGTCGAGCAATGGTGTGTCCTCCATCACGCTGTCTTCCCTCGGAGGCGATCCTTTTCCTAATGCTCCAGACATGGAGCGCTTCAACTTTTTCAAACTGTGTAAACTCGACTGGTTAACTTCTTCTTCCTGGAAACAATGAAAATTCAATCTGGTGATATTCGTAAGAACCCCATTCCAGTTGCTTTAATAATGTAAAAAATTAGGTCTATACGAAGGTACCACTGAGAGACAGAAAGATTGTCACATGCGTGTTGAATTGTCCCCTCACCTATAGTTTTTGTGGGCACCAATGATCCATTAGAGAGTTCTTGCACGTTAAGTAAAGGAGTGGCGAGTCAGGATACAAATAGCGCGCAATAAAAATATGGAGTGTGTCCCGTTGCCATAGCGCCAAGAAAAAACACGACTCGTATACGAAACAAAAGAAGAATTGTTACACAAATAGCTCCGACAGACTCAGAACAAGCGACTCTCTGAATCCCCCACCCCCCGAGAAGAAGGAGAACGTTAGGTTAATTTCCATGATTGTTTATGAGTTTATGTCGTAATCACCTTATCTGAGATATGAAATGTATTACTTTCTTAACAAGAGTAGGTAGCCTTGAAAAAACACGGAAAATGTCGCAGGAAGACAGCCGGAAACACGAAAATCGCAATAATATTACTCAGGGATAGAGTTGGGTCCCGACAGCCTCCTCTTTCAGAGCAATACGAGTCAGGGGTTAGCATCTGATTATGCTCTCCTTTTAACAATCTATTCGGAATCCTGGCTCTACTCGTTTGGCGAGCAAAAACTCTCTACTATTAGGTATTGCATAACTACCTAATCTATTTTCCAAATAAAATAAAATATAAGAATACCAAATTATCCTAGAGTTGTGAAATGTTTCATCAACTCTAATATGAAGCCTCACAGGCTCTTCAACTACCTAATGTTTCAGTTAACTTTTCCCAAGTCATTTATCAAAACGCTTGTTCAAAATCTATAAAATCAATCTTTTTTCTTGTTAAGAATACTTTACAGAAAATATTTCCAACTACATACATACCTTGGTAGGTATTAGAAAAATGTGATAGGTACAGTTACCAAACTGCTCAACAGACAAACACTTTGAAACTAGGTACTACTCGGCATTTTTAATGGACAACGTTATGTTGATTGTTACCTTATCGTCAAATGAATATAATTTTACTCTATCATCCCTAGGTAAAGATAGGGTAAACCGAGGAGTGAACTTAGCAGTTGAACAACTGTCTTGAGGCACTGGAGCTCCTGGGAAACCTCCATCTGAACTTGTTTCTTCCAGGTCCTGCTGAGGTGTCCATGCAGCCTATGTGAGGAAAAAATAAGAAATTGGTAATAAAATACAATATTTACTCGATTCTACGTCAAGGTAGATATAGCAGTACCTTTGACATAGACAGAACTGTAAAACGTCATAAGATATTTCCAACTCGTGACAAGAGACCTACTCGAGGTTTCAAAAATTGAACTGAAGGGCAGCCCAATTTTCGATTGAGGATTTCAGTTTCATTTCAGTTGAAGTTTCACAACGTCTAATTCATCCATAGGAGATGATCATTACCGGCGGGTCTGTTGTTGGCAGACTTTTCCCATTAATCGTTTTTTGTGTTGATAACTGATGGTAAGGATGAAATAGTTCAGGTGCATTATCGAATTTTTCTATTTTCCCCGATTTTTTTTTTTTTTTTGCTCCAGTAACGTCAGTCATTGATCAGCTTCATCCATTCCACAGCTTGAAAGTTTACTGCTGACATGACTTTCTGTTTGTATTCCAACTGCTAATCCCTCTCAGCAGGCCTTGTGAATGAACTGCGTGTGGGATAAGGTAGTTTCAATGGAGTGATGGATCGTATACACCGAGCATCCATCCCCTTGCAGCGTTTATGTAATCAAACCGAAATTAATTAAAAATTGACTATGCGAAAGCAAAATAGGTAGGTATGTATTATCTCAACTCGCTCCCAATTTACAAATAAAAATTACTAAAAAACCAAACAAATACGTGGGTAATGCTCATTGCTTTCATAGTCACACCAGAATTCTATTATTACATTATTATACCTAAAAAGTTAACAGTCTCTGTTATCTATCTATCTATTACTAGGTAAGTAGGTAACCAATTATTTTATCAGGTACCTACCTACTTTACATTTGTTCATGTCTAATAGCCCTGTATACCTGATCAATATTGTTGTACGTAGTAGTATAAGAAACAGTCTTCTACTTACAGTGTTTAGTTGATTATGGTCCAGCATAATCTATATAGGTAGGTAGGTACCTACTGGTGAAACACAAGAAAGTAGATAATGTTAGTTAGGTAGTAAAGTAGGTACCTACTTTCAAGTAGGTACAGGTTTGTAACAAAGTTATTTGCAGGTACGTCAGTCTGTTGGCAGTAAGATAAACTGTGATTATTGAATTCAAGAAATCTAAGTTCCTAGTTGATTCTGATTAGGTACTGTTGATAAAAATTATGGGGACTGAGTGTTTTTTTTTACATGTTGTCAGTCAATTTAGAACTGCCCACTACAAAATAAGGTAACATACGTCATGTGCCCCTATATATTAATATTAGTTATAAATATTTCTTTGCCAGATCTTAGTCGAATAAAGGAGAGCAGCATTAGTCAATGTAATTTACTAGTTATGTTGTAGATACCAACCTGAGAGTTATGAGTTGAATCGTGGTGGTGAGGACTAGCATCTCCAGATATTCCAGAATCTGCAGATTTATCCATGAGGACTGGAATATGAATGGGAAGAGGTGGAGCAAACATTCTTTGCTCAAACTGAAGTACGTCATCTTCTTCGCACTGCGGGGGAGGTTCAGCTGCAGAGAGCAGGCGCCAAGCAGTGGTTGGGGAGAACCTTGGGATATCTAGTTGCTTGCGAGGGAGAGTAGCTCGGAGCTGAACTGATATTTCTCCTTTCACCTGTAAAATTGAATAGAAATGTCACCTGCACAGCTTCGACATATTGGTTGGAGAATGGTTTTGAGCAAGATGTGATTCTTAGAAAAAATGAAAGAAATGATCACACGTGGTCTCATCACTCGTTTTGCAGTAAACCTAATGAAGATGTTGAGCTGAAAACTAGAACTAAAGGGTTTTCAAGGTTGCTGAATCCGAATTTGACGTTAAAAATCCAAAATTACTACACACCGAAATTCCCCAATCTGTGAAGTTGGCAACCTTACCATGGGGGACTCTAACATCTGTGTGGACTCTAACATCTGTGACACGCAACTGTGTTCCCTCGCCAACTACTACGTTTTGCATGTAAACTCCAATATCTTCAATGCAGATCAGAAAAGAAGAAGATTTTCTGACCTTCCGCAACACCTTATTGATCCCATACTCATGGATCACTAATATTATCGTGGGCAGTATAAAGGGATATTGGCAAATGGAATATCACTAGGTAGGAACGTAATGAATCTATACGCACTGCATCATCATCCACAACAGAGTCACTGTACGCATCCGAATTAGGGCCATGAGAGCCATCGTATGATCCATGCGGCACTTGCTGTATTTTCGCCACAAACTTGTCAACTATTGACGGCTCATTTGTTTCCTCCTGTGCATTCATTCCGAAATAGAACGTCTTTACCGGAGGCTGGGGTGATTTGGCACCTGCCCCTCTGTGAAAAAAAAAAAATTTCGAATAATTAATACTTTTGCAAACAATAGTAAATATTAGTGATACTAATAATAACGTTATAAATTAATTATAATATAGGCCAACAATTTGGGTATTGTGTTGTGCTTGATATCCCATGGTTGAGGAGTCAAGTGTGATTTTTTCACCGTTTAACTGTTTCCACATACATTACAAAATAATTTGATCACTCCAAATAAAATCATCCTCTTGAGCATTATTGAATGATATTTATTGGTTATTTTTCGTTTTTCCAAATAAATAATTTTAGTGGGAGTTTTGCAAGAAGGTCACTAGGGGTCATGAGGGGTAGGCCTGGAGTGTCCACAAGGGTCAGGTAAAACACGAAATTCCTTCTCGTGTGCGTAAATATCTAGGTACTCTATCACGTTCAAAGGTTGAACAGAAAAGTGACCTGATGAGCGAATTAGAATGAGAAGCTGATGAGAGCAAAGCGGGAGAGCGAATGAGAAGCTGATGAGAATTTCTAATGGGGTGTCTGCAGGCAAGTGCACCCAGGTTTTTACATAAATCCACTTGGGCTGTTGATACACATGAGAAGGCTTTCCATATTCACCTTTTTCTTTTTTCACTGCATCCAGTTGTTATTTATGAATATTATCGAGTTTTAAAATTTAATTTAGCAAAAATCAAGATTGAAACCACTTCAAAGGGCGTGCCTGCACTCCATCCTCGGGCAAGTGGGCCCCAGCCTCAAGGCAAATACACTCGTATCCAAAACCTTGTAATGTTGATTCAGATATTGAATGCAGGCAAGTGCTCTGAGGCTAATTCAACATTGACCATTGCTAAACACACGAGCAGACATCAAATTTCATGAAGAAATAGCCTTTAGGAAGGAACGTACTTGGCCACATATCAGGGCACATGCCCGCACAGGGTTTTGGAACCTCAGGGCAACTGGGCTGGTCCAATGAAAAACCCAAATTTTGTTTCATGGGAGCAATTAGGGCTTTCAGGTGCCGAAAAATTCAGGGAATCATAATGGGCAAACAGCATTAGAATAAAATAGCTTTTTGTGTCCAAAAATCGCAATGCTCAACGACTAACCTCAAATTATAGATTACAGTTGAGATAATACCTCTCTGTAAATGCCAAAAATTCTATCTGATGTCAATCAAAATTTCATCTAGCGAAATAAAAAGGTTTTAATGGAAGTGGAATCATCAAGGAAGAGAAATAAAGGAAAAGCGCACTTGGCTGCAGTCGCCCTTTTTACAACTTTTTTCCATTCGGAAATGTTAAACATTAAATGGTGGATAAATAATTAACTCACAAAATCCCATGGTACCTAAACTCATTTTCGAGCCTTACAACAAGCCACTTTTCATTGAATCCATTTTTTGTTTTTATGTGTTTTTGTTTGTGTGGTACCTGCCTGTTTGATATTCAACCTGGCTTTTTCAGTTCACTACCAACTCCTTGGGGTTGCCCCAATAGCTAAGGTTCCAACTGTCCTGATTGCTCACACCCAAGAATTTATGAATGGTGAAAGACGGGGTTATTGGGGAAGAGGGACAACCCGGCACTGTAATTTATTTAAAAATGTGAGAAAATCATTCTATTGGTGGTTTTAGAGCTAAATCGTTTTGAAATCCTCTATTTTCCACCCCTTCGAGGTAACTTTAATAGTGTTTATAACTTTAATACTCGTAGAATAGGCATACGATGTGGGATCATTACCTAATGTAATCTAAATACCAAATAAACATGTGGATTTCAATTTGATACAGGATAGGTAACTTGAAATTTAGGGAAAGATTCAAGGTAATGTTGCAGTCTACTTCAAAGAAAATGGATGAAACACGACTGTGAATCTTCATCATTTTCGATGTTTAAACTCGCATTAGCAGTATAGATAGGTTAAAAGTAGGTAAAATTATCAGTTTGTAAAGGAAAAATACCCATATTTGACACCCACTCTGATATTTTTTCACATGGATGATTCATGTGAATAAAAATAACTGAAATTTGCCAGTGAATCTTTATCACTTTGAGGTTATTGATTTAAGGCTGCATCAGCAAGTGCTAAATACTCGTAGATACGGCTAAAATCAAATAGGCGTCGCATGCGCATGGACTTTATTTTTTTATTTTTATTAAGGTTAGGGGGGACTTTTGGAATCCGAGCTCCCGACAATTCCACTGCGACAAAAGAGATCTATTGTGGATTATGCGCACGGACTACTTATTGATCCAATTGCGAGGACTTTCGTAAGGGACTATCTATATAGCAACCCCTGAAATACTTATAATCGAAATCAGATGAAAAATTATGGACGATATGTGTGTGGCAAAGATCCTCAGACACATAAAGACTGACTGATATCAATCTTATTTGAATTGCTTGTTAATTGATCCGACAATCTCAGAATTTGGATTGGGAAATTTGAAGGGTTGGGAAGGCGAGGGACCCTGCATCGGCTTTAATTATTACTGATCTCATCAGTTGAAAACCTGGCCACCAAGATGCATGGTCGTCTTAGTGAAACTCAGATCTCCAAGAAATTTCATGTCGGTCGGACAATATTATGAGAGGAGAAAATGAGAGAGCCTATTGGCACTGGTTTTTCGATTCCAGTCATGGCCACAGGGAACCGCAACGAGGCAGTACAAATTAGGAGTACCTCAACGACTCACTGTAGATGAAGTGGGCCTCAGTGGTTCATTGGACAGGAAAACGGTGGGCATCATCGATCTACCATAAAGAGAGTGGGGCGGAGCTACCCACCCTAGAATGAGTAAAATGGCCCTCTATAGTAGATAGAGCAGGCCACAGTGGCCACTATATGTAGATAAAGTGAGCCTAAGCGGTCGCCTTAAATGGAGCTGGCCTCAGGAGCTGGCTAGCAATGGGGAGGGTTATTTATTTTTTAACAGCGAATAACAGGTTATTACTACCTATATTTTTTTAGCGAATTTTCGAAGAAAATGAAGCTATTGCAATGCCTTCAAAATTTAAATAATGCAAATTTTTGAAAATTGTATTCTCTTCATGGAAATCCGTTTTAGACCATTCTAAACCGATTCCTGAAATTTAACACACACACACATATATATATTTATAAATTTATTTATAGATGTGTCACTCCAGACGATTTCTGCCCGAGGGATCGAGATAAAAAATCCGAAAATTTTTTAAAATGTCAATAACATCGAAAGAAAGGACGAGTTCGTTGGCCAGAATTTTTGGAGTACTCCAAGGGGTCAAATTTTGAAAATTTTCAAAAATTGCTAAAAACGTGTTTTTTGAGCTTTTTGGTGTGAATTACCATCTTAAACATAGTAACATATGGTATATTCGGAATCAGCGTGAAATTTCCTATAAGAATCACCCACCAAATTGGTTAAAATTATTCTTTGAAAATTCGCTCACCAACTCATGTTGCATGAATGGAACTTTACACAATAGAATCGCTCAAAATTGTTTAGTATTTTAGTATTTTTTTAGTATTTGTCATTAAAACCTCTTTTTGAGCCACAGTGCGGCCCTCGGGACTTTTCCCGGGAGTCCGGTGGCTGTATCTGGCCCTGCGGCGCACCCAAAAAAGTTTGCCCTTTCCCAGAGACAGACAGACTCTGACGCTAAGGTATAATAATTCAGCTGGTAGGTCGTACAGGTACGCAGTAGTTCTAACCTCCATGGTTCCTGCAGACTTGATGGAGAATCTCTGTCGGTACAGCCTTCTACTTTTGGTCGGAGTTCTGGCCTCGATTTGGTATTGGCATTGTGATGTTTATTCTGTTCGGCGTTCTTGGCATAGGGTGACGCTTCAAAATATTTCTCTTTGTCTAAAATATCGTAATTCCTCGTTAGTGGAGGAGAAGGGCTTTCCGACGCTTTGCCAACTGGAGGCTCTCGAACTGGCCGCAATTTCTCCGCTGCTTCCAGAAGTTCGGCCTAACAAGAGTAATGTAACAGATTACTAGTTGGTAGGTAAGACACATAAGATATTACTCATTCAATATGTACCTACTCCAAATGTGCAGTAATCGGAACAAAACCATACAATATTAAATTCTTCGCAAGTTAATTTCAGGAGAATTAAAGTGCAGATTCGAGATTCTTCAAGTATGTGCCAATTTTTTGAATAATCTAGCATGGTCATTAGCATACCTCTTGAGTAAGTACCTAGAAATGTAACCTAACGTATGCGTAGTTAATTGTTTGTACCTACATGCTCTGAAAAGATTTGTTGTATAAACACGTGCGTAAGAAGGAAGATAGCAACTTCCATGAATATTGCCAAATATCTCATAAACGCCTTCCTTCCTTCGTGTTTTCAGACAAGAACAACTAAGGCTGTTCTATCTAAAAAAAAAAAAAGTCAGCGAAGTTTGGCGGGCAATATAGCTTCCCCACTTATTGTGAGATGGACGTATTAAACCTAATTAGTTGGTGCATCCATATGTTAGATACCTTTGTAAAAATACGCAATTGATAGTACCTATGTATTACCTAATGATATTTATGGTCGTGCTGTTGATAGTATCCTGAACTTACTGACACGATTAATATATTATTTGTTCTCTATTTAGAAAGGATATAATAGAATACAAATTATTTTATGAACTCTTCTTTTAGATGTTTACATTCAATTTTATACAATTCTTCCCCAGTAGCCAATGGTCGTGATTCTGGGAAGAATTTGTTCCTTGTTGGAGTTTTTAGTTTTTTTCTTCAGTTGTGCTGAGGCTTCTACTGATCCAATTGCGATAAAATTCACCTCCGAGGCAGCCCCCTACTACCCTCCCGATTGAATGAAATCAGTCCATTAGGAACCAAAGAATCGGTGTTTGACGTTTGCCCTATCATTGTTCCTAAGACAATGTAATTCATGGGGAACCTTCCAGGAGCTAACCCGCACAATCCCTGAAAATTTCATCAAAATTGGACAATAGGTATTTTCGTAGGTATAGTTTTGCCCGGGTCAAGGCAAGACCACAGAAGGACTGACAGACCGACCTGTCGTGACACAGTACCGAAATTGTTCGAAAAGCTCTGAAATGCTAAATTCCAGTGGAAATATCGACTTAAGAAGACATTATTGTTTGTTATCTACTTTTGTACGAATATAAGGCCTGATATATTTAAGGAAATAAACGAATATAAGGCCTCAAACTGATTAGTTCGGTAGTGAGGAAGCAAAAGACTTTTGCTAGTGGGCCCATGGAGAGCTTCGTATTCTATTCCCTAACCGTTCATTCTGTAGCTTCGCTGTTTCTGTCGTTGTTCTAGAATGCGAAGGTACCTAGGTTCATCTGTTTTCATAGGACCAGGGGCGTGAAATAAAACCGAATCATTTTTTAACCTACATAAATTTGTTAATAGTTCAATAACGAACAATTTCGTCAAAAAATGTCCTGTCTCCGTGTCACCTGTAAACGTCTAGTCCGAGGTTTCACACTCCTGTTGGTAACTACCCCATAACAACACAACAATTTATTTCAGAGTTTTCAAACTTTAGCATAAGTGATTGCCCTTCAGTACCCACTTTCCTAGGAATGAAGTGTGCTCATGTGTACCTATCCAATATCAATACTTATCAATATCTCATTATGCAATAACTCAAGAGCACACCAAGTGCACATCAACCTGGAAATGTTGATGAGCTATTGTATAAACGACGGTTTTCGACTATACTGAGTTTTCTCTAGTACCTAACCAAGGAAATTGATCGATCCCTCAGCCATTTATACAGGTCATTGTCCAATTTTATCATTGAAAAAAATTATTAAACCACAACAATTACTTGGAATGGCATAATGATGACACAACCATCCTTACGTGAAATTGGGGTGTCGACAAGCTCCTGTGGAGCGCCCCACTGGGTGGGAGGTACCCGTTGTTCAGGCTGTGCAAATTGTGCTCGGCCAATTTCTTCCTGGATTCTGCTCGCGTTTTGAACAACCTCAGTCGACGTGAGGGCTGCCCGTCAAGCCCGGCGTTTTCCCATTCTTGGTAGGAATCCGGAGATGAGCTGTCACCCTGAAAAAAGAATAGTAGCGAATTAAGAACCGAAATCTTTGTATCCATGATGCATGTTTATAACGAATACTTGGACGAACTTAAACGTCAGTTTTTGATTTGAAACGAGATTCAATTGATTCTCAAATTTAAAAAAAAGTTGCAAGTCATAAAGCAGATTAAACGATAAATGATGAAGTGTCTTCTGATTTGACAATTCGTTAGTATTTTTTTATTTAGTTAGTATTATATAATTGTAAAAAAAAAACACGTAAAATAACCATAGTGTAATGTTGTGGGTAGTATGGATGGACCATTTTCAGTTTTGGAATATAGTTGCAGTCTTTTATTTTTCAGGTACACGTTTTTGCAGTCAACGCCGCTTTTTTCAGCCTATGCTACTTAGTTAATAGCAGCTGGTCCCATTAGTCGTTGCAGATTGCATTATACCTATACTGTTATAGCATCATGGTGTTTCCATACTTTTAGTACTAGGTAGAGATATTCCAGAGTCTTCATAAAGAAGTTATCACACTCAATTGACTGTATGTAACAGTAGTCTAATCTGACCCCATATCTTACTTTATGATTAGATCTGAAGTAATTGAATCGTTTTCATAACTCAGGCAGGGGTTAAATATAATATTCTGAAACTCGCATGCATAGGCATAGTAGGAAAACGATGAAAAGGAGGCTTTCAACTCATCCACTGTGGTTTGGTATCAGCCTAACGTTGATCGTATTCATAAATTAGAATAGTTATTAAAATAGTCAGTGTATTCTTACACTGTGGGAAATAAGCTGAAGAGTCAGAAACAAAGAACTGCGGGTAATGGGTACGTTTTATACGTTGAGATGAGTCTATCAAAGTGATTCGTTGAGTGTCTTTTGCGTCCTCAGAACCCGAGCAAAACTAAAAAGATGTTGATAAAACTTCAGAGGTGTTAAGATAGCAGTGTCGAATTTGACAATAAATTCAATAAAACACCTGATTTTAATGAAAATGAATTTTTTAAACGAATACATCATCAACAAACATTTCCCACGTATATCACTTATGGATAACCATGTATGTAACAAACATCTCCCAGCAAGTATATCACTTATGGATAACCATGTCCAGCAAAAGGCCGCCCTATTTTACGCTGATCCCGAATACACCGCATGTTCCATACCTAACATCGCTAATTAGCTCCAGAAAATCAAAAACCTAACAAATTCAAGTTTTTGGAGCTACTGAAAGTCGTTTTCATGTGAAAGACAAGTTGAAGTCCTGAGACATCTGCGTCGAATGAGACCAACGCCAGCTCACCAACACAGTACCAATCTAACCTTGATTTTTGGCGATTTTTTAAATTTATCCGTTTTATCGACTTTTTTCGCGCTAGCGAATGAAAAAGAAGAAAGTGAAAACCTTTGAAAAAAACACCAAAAATTATGGTAGGATTTTCTTAGAAAAACAGCCAGCCCTCTGCACCCCCGGATGCTGTTGCTTAGAGACTATGGCTAAAATTCAATAAACATGGGACATGCTTTAGCCGCTCTTTTTGTGACAGTAAGGTGGTGACAGTTTGGTGGTGACAGTTTGGTAGTGACAGTTGGGTCGCATTTTTGTGACACAATTTCGTAGGTAACGTTTTCGGGTAGTTAGCTAAAGCATGTTCCATGCTAACACAATTTACGGACGATTCCAATGGTCAAAAACGTGAATTTTCTAGGTTCTTATTTTTATGATGTTGCAGCTAATTAGCTGTCATAAGACCGTACAGAAAACTGGGGTATATTCAGAACCAGCGCAAAATTTCCTATAAATATGAAGTGGAGCTTAGTTTTTGCCGAAAAATGACCCATAGCTTGTTTTTTGCTCTTATGCTTACACTATCTGTTGAATTTTCATCTTATTAAGGTTTGTTGTTGGTAGAAACACTATAAAACACTAGGGAAGTGTCCGTTGGAGAGGGACTTCACTGTAACAGGAAATTTGCTCATAATCATTATGCCGAAGAGTACCTAACCATGACATTTGTTTTTTAAAATATTTACACCATTTCGAGATGATCAAACACGCTAAGTCCACGTACCTACTACTGCTCTCTGATTTTCCTAGAGTAGAAGTGAGAGAATTAGCCGTGAAATAAAAGTTTGAACTCGTCAACTACCTACCTACCTGTTGAACGGAACAAAAAATGACTCAGTATGACGTCATGAGCGAATCCTCCAGTGATTCATCACTTTCTATGGGTAGCAATTTTCTGTAGTTTTAACTGGTTTCGGCGAGTCTTGACCCTTCAACATTTAAAATTGGGCCTTGCGGATGCACCAAAATTTCTGGTCCCGAACTCACACTTTCTCCTCTTTCGTTCTTCGTCTGAAAGCCACTTCGACAGATGGTAGTCAAATCTACGCGAAATATCAGGGCCCAACATAGCTTGTCCGTCTACCCGAATGTTGGAGTAGGTAGTAATTGGGTTACCAGCGTAATGAGAACTTACCAGGGGTAATGGAAACAAGAGCACACCTTGTACCTACCTACTTTACTTGGTAGTATACCTACCTAATAGGTCATTTAGCTTCTGGTGATGGTAGGTAGCTTCCAACCGAGCAGCAAAACTAGTAGGTAGCCTCAAGTAATGATATGATCTGATTATAACGTTGCTTCGCATGTTGCAAAAATAGTTTGAAACGTTTAAAACAAACCGTGTGTTCCATTTTGTGTTTTACAGAATCTGATCGATGAAATCCTAATGTTACAATGAGTGGATAGCTACTTCTGGTTTGTTTGAATTCTGTATGAAACCAAGTTCTAAAATATGAATTCATACATAAAGCGTTGACTTAGTTAAATAAGTATGATAATTACCTAATATCTACCTGATTCGAACTACACGACATAGGTAAAATTCCCATAATGTAGGATAATAGCACTATTGAAAGAGTCCTAAACTCACGTGCGTGTTGGGTATCTGAGGGGCTTTGTACTTCTTTTTAGTTCTTGAAATCCTGAGTTTTGAAGGGCTCTCGTTATTGGTGAAGTTAGCAATCCGTCCTGTGTATCTCAGGTCTGGTTCACTACCGTAAAAATCTCTCCTAAACTCGATGTGGTTGTTCTCAGCTGCCGGTTTCTGTTTTTCCTGTGGACACAATGAAGGAACCGTAAATAGTCAAGGTCCAGAAATGCAAAGCTATAGCTCCAGGTCATTTTCATACATGATTAACAGTTGGGCACACGTAAGGCGTTCTTCTAGCAATTTCTTCGTGCAGTCATTGAGGGATACCTTCTTGTTTGTTTCATATTTTCAAATGAAATTTAATTCCATTCTGAGAATTTTGAAACCAACAGCACTCTCTTAAGATAAGTGGTTTTCTTTTTATGATTTTTTAAAGAATTTGCGTCCCTTGTGATGTCATTCCAGCCATCTAGCCTGAGTGGGACCCCCCCCCCTCTTCACAGTGTGACGTCACAGGGTATGCAAAATATGAAGAATCACAGAATGAAAATTATTCTTCTCTTAGGAGAATGAGGTTGGTGTCGAAATTCTCAGTATGAAATCAATCACTTTCATTAAAGAAAAAATGAAGTTCTTCTGGACCATGTGTATTCCTCATTCGATTGGAGATGAGGCCTTTACCACCGTATCTTGAAATCCCTTATCATAAGACCCTATCATAAGACCTCCTCATGATAGATTTGTATTTAGAAGGCTTCCACACAATTCACCACGGTATTCATCGTATTTTTCCAAAGTAAAAGGCCTTGTGACCTCAACTCTATCGGAAGGCTTTTACACAAACCACAATAACCCCATCAACAATTTTTACTTTCCTCAGCCTACCTGAAAGGTGAAAGGAAAGTATTGCGATCAGCAGGAAACCCAATGTCTGATCACCACTTTTAAATGGTCCTAACGATATCTGATCAATTTTCTCCAAGTTTTGGAAAAGTGTATGTAAGTCCGTATGGGTGTATGTAATTAAATATTTATTAGCCTACGCTGATGGCTATGTATAACCGTTTTTGTGGATTTTAAATCTGAATTCGGCCCTCAGGATATTTTTGTGGAGATGAGGGGTATCGGAGCTTGTTTTTACTTGAAAGAAGAGTACGTCCTGTGAATTTCATCAAAATTGTTCGAGCATTTTTCGAGAAAAACTAGAAAAAATGTGATAAATTGTCATGTTTCTACGGGTGAGGAAAGTAGTGTGAAGCCTCGCACCAGATGTTCATGATTGATAACGATGATTTGGGTGATTTTAATACGTACGTAATCAGAAAAAAGGTCCAGTCATGCAGCATGGGTTAATGAGCGAATTTCAAACAATCATTTTAACCTATTTATAGCGAATTATAAACTACGATTTTTTGATATTTTTATTGTTATTCATGTAGGAAATTCTGCGCTGATTCAGAATATACTATATATATGTAGGAACATACCAACCTCGAAAAACACGGTTTTTGATCCTTAATTTTCAAAACTTGACCCCTAAGAGTACTTAAGATATTCTGGCCAACAAACTCATCCTTTCTCATGATATTATTGACATTTTGAATTTATTTTAATCTTTTCAGAGCGTACTTCAGGAATCGTTTTTCTTTAGAATGGTCTGAAAACGGATTTCTATGGAAAAAATTGTCAAAAATTTGATTATAAACAATTTTGATGCCATTGTAATAGCCCCATTTTCTTCGAATGCGCCAACAACTGCGAAGGGAATTTGAATTTATATCGAACTGAGGAGAAGACCGGAAAAGATATCTGCGCGAAACTTTGAAGCCCTCTTCTGAAAAGTTTTAGATTGGGGGAGATGAGGAGTTTTACCTTTTACGGCAGAATACGTCGATCCCCAGTCTGATAGCGACTCAACACCAAGATCGCCTCGTCATACTAGGAGCGGACATCTGCTTCCAGCTAATAAAGAAGGTACCTATCTGGAGGAGCATTGCCTTTCAGGGGAAAGATAGGATGTAGGAGAAGGTTGAATTGCTCCATCGTTGATTTCCTCTGGAGAATACGCGGTGTTAGTGTTATGAGCTGCTCTGAGAGCATTCCTTCCCTTGCCAAGTCCAGTCCGCGATACTTCGTCTGTGTTGCGATATTGATGTCTCAATTCTATTAGGTTTCTCCTCTCACGAGGTCCCCAGACGGGTTCGAGGTGGAATGTCGGGTCACTGAGAACAGCTACTGATTTTGGAGTCAGCTCTATCCACTGGTATTATAATCGAATCGTAAGTATGTCCGTCTGTGCGTTCGATTGAACCAGGAAATCACAAGTTTCTCTTCCATTTCATGCTATTTGAAGACGATTATTACATCTTACTAGCTGGTTAACCCGGGCGTTGCACTGGATAGTTCAGTGATCAGTTGGAATCGATATCTAGATTGTGTAAACCCACGGCAGAAAAACCCTGTTTCCATCCTCTATCCCTAAAGGAAAATCCCGGAAATACCCCACCTACAAAAAACTCGCCCTCAAGCTCAACGTTTAGAACATTTCAAGGGACTTTCGACTAATTAAAACGAACTCAAATATTTTCAATCGGCGTAGTAAGTGTGTTTGTTTGGTTCTTACCGTTACATTTTCTGAATATTAGCGTGCCCAACTTGGTTTTAGGACCGTAAAAAATCGGTACAGCACGAAAAGAATGCAACAAATTCAACTTTTCTATGTTACATTGTCTTTGATTTTTCAATTCAAATTTTCGGCAATGATTTTTTTTCATCAAAGTGTGTTGTCAGCTTGTCAGGAGCAATAAAATAATTGTCCTAGCATTTTTAGACATCATCTTAGGAGGGAAGAGTGAATATTTGCCGAATTTGTCAATTTCAGCGTTTCATTGAGTTCTACAACTTTTTTTCCTGCTTTTGCATCACTGATTCCAACGAAGAACTTGCAGGTTTTGGGGCCTAAAACACATAGAACTCTGTTCGACAACGTCAACACAAAGAGAAATCAATCCCTCAAGAAAATTAATTTTGCTTATAGCCTCCTATTGAAGGAGAACTTAAAAGCAATATCTACTATTACTGTCCGATACCTCACAATGTCACTTCAGATTTTGTTGCTTAGTGGACAATTTTCCATATCCTTCCTTCATTGGAATGGCTAACAGGAAAGACTAACCAACAGAACAATCCATTATAGCGTAAAAGAATAACGTTAAATAAAATGTTCATAAAATGTACGTTTTTGTTTGTTAATTTTGAATTAAGCGGTTGAATTTGCGGGCTGTCGAAATGGTTCGAATATTTTTCGAAAGGTTAGTTTCGTCCGAATTCGAAATGGCTAGCTCATTTTCAGGTTTTGGAGTAAATTAACAACTTGAATTCTTAGGGACATAAGGTACATTCGAAATCAGCACTAAGAATCCTACAAGAATGACCATAAAAGAGTTTGAAAAAGTTCCATTCATGCAGCATGAGTTGATGAGCGAATTTTGAAAGAATACTTTTAACCTATTTGGTGGGTGATTCTTATAGGAAATTTCACTCTGATTACGAATATACCATATGTACCTATAATTAAGACGGTAATTCACAAAAAAAACCTAAAACACGTTTTTTTTAAAGCGATTTTTGATTCTTACTTTTCAAAATTTGACCCCTCGGAGTACTCCAAAGATTCTGGTCAACGAACTCGTCCTTTCTTTTGACATTATAAAATTCTTTTGGATGTTTTATCTCGATTTCAGGGCAGATATCGTCTGTAGACTTATATAAATAAATAAATATAAAAAAAGTTCCATTCATGCAGCATGAGTTGGTG
>JAEMON010000001.1:71958960-71976439 GCA_030264115.1 Lygus lineolaris
TGAAACGGATTTCCATGAAGACAATTTTCAAAAATTTGTATTTCTACAATTTTGAAGCCATTGCAATAGCTTAATTCTTTTCGAAAGTTTGGTAAAATTAAAGTTGGTTTGCTGGCTGTCAAAGTCGCTCTTAAGGTCAGTTTTCTTCCAAATTTGGAATCGATATCTCATTGTTTTCGTAAATTACAGAGTTTTTCAGGGGTTTTCCCCACTATGCGGCGACATCCATCCGAGACTGCGAAGAATAAGACATCACAAGGACAAGGTCGACGAATGGAAAAGAGGGTAAAATGAAAATTACCGGTTTCTTGAGGGAAATGGTCCCACCGTTGTGTAGGATGAGGCCATTGTCTGTGAGGCGTAGGCGAGGGGCGGGGGCCAAGTCGGGAAGGACTTTGGGCCGGATCCGTCCTGGAGGAGGGCTCGAGGGCCGCTCGTCACCCAACACGCCTCCGTGCCCGGACCCGGAGTTGCCCATCTTCTATGTTCATATCTTCTGCTGAAACAAACCGAACAATCCGTTATGAGATTTGCCAAGGAATAATACAAATAAGAATAAGAATATTGTAATTCATATGAACAATAATAATAAAACATTCACGAAACATCACGTTCTGCCCCGAATAAAAGTTCCATTCATGCAGCATGAGTTGATGAGCGAATTTTCAAAGAATAATTTTAACCGATTTGGTGGGTGATTCTTAAAGGAAATTGCACGCTGATTCCGAATATACCATTTATGTTCCTCTGTTTAAGGTGGTAATTTATACCAAAAACCTCGAAAAACACGTTTTTCAGCGATTTTTGACTCTAAATTTTCAAAATTTGAATTTGATTTGGGGGAGGGGTACCTTCATTATCCCTAAATGTCCTCAACTATAGGAAACGCCTGAACAAATGGTAATAATATCAAAAGAAAGGATGAGTTCGTTGGCCAGAATTTATGGAGTACTCCAAGGGTTCAAATTTTTAAAATTTAGAGTAAAAAATTGCTTATGTTTTTGTTGTGAATTACCATCTTATACATAGGAACGTATGGTGTATTCGGAATCAGTGTGAAATTTCCTATAATAATCACCCACCAAATCAGTTAATATCATCCTTCGAAAATTCGCTCATCGACTCATACTGCATGAATGGGACTTTTTTAAATTCCATTTTTGGATTCTACGTATCGTGGAACGTAAAACATCAAATTTTGAAGGGGGTTAATTTTTTTCCATGCTCGATTCCAAAGGTTTGTTATTGAAAATAATAAACCAAAGTTAACTTTTTTTTTGGGCTGAGTTATCTACTATTGGATTGTAAATCCTTCCCCAGTTGACTATGGGTACAACTTTTCCTTCATCACATCGTGTGAAAGGAATTGAGTGAGAATCGATCACAGTGCGTGTGTGTTACTGAGCGGAAGGAACTGAGCTGTCGTAATGGGAGCACACAAGCAGCTCGGCTCTGCGGTTTTTATCAACCAAAGCGTCACCGTCACAGTTCTGTTAGCGCGGGATTACCCAATCGCCTTATGAGATGTGAGACGACATGACGCCGCGCAGGTTCTGCTCAACGAAAAGATAAGTCTACCAAGTTGGGTGGACAGTATAGTATAGACCCCTCACTTTTGTAACATGGGAGAATAATCAGTTAGTGAAGATTTCACCGAAATTAATAGAATAGTTCCGGAGCTATAGCTGGGGACGCTCCTACGACAACCAATTTTAAATTTGCGCCCCCGTAGGAGTCACTACTGATCCAATTGAGACGAAATTCGTAGGCGATCATCTTGGAGTCTCCCCAATTCACGTTTGCGTGATGAAATTAATAGGGGATCGTCTAGGGGGCCACCCTCACAATCTCGGAAAATTTCATCAATATCGGAAAACAATTTCGTATTCTTTTGCCTGGGACAAGGAGTTGACCACAGACAGACACGGAACGAAAATTTTTCAGAATGCTCCTTAATGCAAAAAGCATGTGGAAATTTCGATTTTGGAGAACACAATTTTTCATTACTCCTTGCAAGAATATCTAACTTCCATTCCCAGTAACAATTCATTCACATCCATCAAAACAAAACTTCTTGTGCTCAAAAATCAAAATTTCCACTTGCTTTTTGCTTTTCAAAAATTTCTGAAAAATGTTGGTTCCGTGTCTGTCCGTCTGTCTGTGGTTAATGATTTGTCCCTATACGAAATAATGGTCCGCTTTTGATGACATTTTCAAGCGCGGGTAAGCCCTTAGACAGTCCCCTATAAATGTCACCAGTAGCATGTGAATTCCGGAAACTTGAATTTCCTGAAACGAAGGTTTCCCAGTTTCTAATGGATCGATTTCGCTCAGATTCGGAGGGTGATTGAGGGCTGACCCCAAGACAGTTACCAATGAAATTCGTCACAATTGGACCATTACTAGCTACTACTATAGTTGGGTGAAATTTGCGTTAACTGATTCTATACGTCCATTATTAAGGGGGGAAAACATTCTAAATAGGTGAAAAACGTCGTTTTTAACCCATTTTTTAAAAATCTTTCCTCCCAAATTGTTCTAACGATTTTGATGAAAGTCACAGAACTTACTCTTCTAACAAGTCAAAACTAGTTCCCCCTCATCACCACAAAAAATATATTGAGGGACGAAATCAGCGTTAAAACTCCCGAAAATAGCCATTTTCAGGTTTCTACGGGCGAGGAAAGTAGTGTGAAGCCTCGCACCAGATGTTTTATTTCTAAAACATAACTTGAAATCATCGATAGGTGCGCACTCCGGACAACTGTTCTTCCTGGATGAATAGGAGAATATGTCAGTCTCATTGGCGAAGAGTGCCAATCAGAATCCGCCTGTTCTGGAGGTTCTAATCTAATTTATTTATTGGATTTTTTTTTTTTTTTTTTTTTTAATAGGGGTCACGTCTGGGATTGAGCTGCTGTACGAAGGGTTTTCTCCTCTAATACCCTTAACACGTCAAATTTCGAGCTCTTTGCGGTTGTCACCCGCTATCATAAAAGGTAGAATAACTGTCACCTAAATCAGTTTTCTTCGGCCATTGGCTGTAAATTATCCGGAGGAGCAGCTCCTTCCCTGTCAAGGCCAGACGATGTTCTGCTCCCATCGACATTTACGGCAGCGATAGGGAACCCAGTAATAATTATCATCGTGTAGGCAGATCACACGGGTATCGAATGCCCTCTCCGGAGCTGACGCCTCACGCTCAAGACATACTGGTAGGTATATCCAGTGGACCATCGCTTTATAAACTATAGGTTACCCTTTGTTGCAAAATAGTTACGTTAGCGACGATTGTAGCACGACCTACTTATACAAGGAAAAACCCGTTTCGAACTGAAGAAGTTGTTCCTATAGAAGACCCGTAGAAATCTACAGCGCCGCAATTCCTACAAAGAAAGGAGTGCAAACCTACCATCGACTGATTATATTTATATTGATAGGTCTCGGGATAAACAGCAAGATCGCACAGAGAACCTCCAAACAACGATGCGTCAAAAGGGGAAGATGGACGACCGACCCACAAAATCTACTGTAGCGCCTTCACTGACGATTTGAGGAATTTTGACGAGCTTTTCCTCTTCCTCAGCAACTGGACCTACTCCAAAATATGTAGGCAAACTGTGCCAACAACGTCAACCAACCCAACCAACTGTCTTTTTCTCAGAAACTATATCAAAACACATAGATTTAACGTATTTTTACCATGTTCGGTCACTTGAGATCCATAATATGCCTGTTAATTTGGGGTAATATGGGACGGAGAAGGATTTGAAACCGTATTTATGGGCACGTTTGCCGAAATATGTTACCTATTCTACGACACACACAAACATTTTAGTGCATGAACACTTCATTGACTCTTGACCACAGAGTGAAGAGAGAGAAGGGTATTCAAGGTTAGGTTCACACCTACTCGTAGGTGTGAATTTGAAGGGGAATTCGATGTTTGAAGGCATATTGACTGCCCATTTACTTATTTACTGAATAACTTTTTAGCTCGCATATCTTAATCTTGCTGAGGCCACAATAAAAAATAAAAAAATCATTTTTAATGAGGCTTCAGACTACGTCCTTCACCTAGAAACCCGAAAAATGGCAATTTTGCGGGTTTTAACGCTGATTTCGGCCTTCGGGATATTTTCTTGGAGATGAGGGGTATAGGAAGTTGTTTTTACTTGATGAATGAGCAAATCCTGTGAATCCCATCAGAATCCTAAGACAGATTTTGGGGAAAAGCTGAAAAATGTGATATAAACGACGTTTTTACACCTATTTGGTTCTCCCACATGACTTAGGTGCTCCTGTACATTTAATGGGCGTTTTTCTCTGAAAGCCGATATTAGCTCTCTGGAACCCCCCATGGAAGCCTCGTACGATGTGAGCGTTGTCTTTAAGGATCAGTCAATGCTAGGCCACCCATATTCACCGGCAATGAAAATAAGTTGCACTCCTCCTCACTCGCTGGACATCCTAAGATCGCTGGCATGAATTTGATCCTCACCATCCAATACCCTTTGTAAGTACCTCCATCTAAATTGCAAAGACCTACAAAAAGCGACATGAGCAGCTTGAGGTTGTGCAGATGCTACTTTCGAGAGCTTTTCCACTTCTTTAACCCATCCATTCACCTTCTCATCCACAAAACATTACTTTCCTTCCACAGATACAACGTAACCGCCTAGGAATCGATGTCCTCCACAACTTTTCTACCTGTGCGTCCAAACAAAGCTTGAGCTTCTTCAATATTTTCGGGGCGTACTACTAAGTATGTATGTCTTGCTTCCCTGGGGAAAGTATCCATAGGTTGGACCAAACTGATTGAGATTGTCCCACCATTCCTTCAATTCGGAAAGCACCTATTTTGCTTAGTTTATCTCCCAACTGACCTGGAGGCTTCAATTTTCGCTGGATCGTCCTCATACATGTAGAAACTAAGCTCCGAAATCGGAATTTTCTTCATAATTTTCGTGGGGGCTGCATCTAATGCAGCAGTATAATGCATCAGTATAAACGTACATACACCCATCCTCACAGTCATTTTTTGTCCAAAACGTGAAGAAAGTAGAAATCAGATGTCGATCAGAGCCATTCTAAAGAAATTGTTTGCTGATTGCAGTACTTTCCTTCCACCTTTCATAGTTGGGCCGAGGAAAGTAAACAATTAGGATATCGAACTTGTTAACACCAGGAAACATTATTATGTTCAAATAACCTAATGGAGAGTGTATAATGGGTGCTAGTGAAGAGTTGGGGGACATGAGGCACAATTTATAGGTATTACCTACCAAAACTGGCACGCATCCCCAACCTATCGAAAATCCGACTAATCTAATTGTACAGGAATTTGGTTTGCATTACATTAAAGTTAGAATGAAAACGATTTTTATGAGTATCCGCCTCTATCTAATCGGTTATAGGGAATACATGGAAGGGAGAATGGAATATTTGTGAGACGGGTACTTGACCAGCGCTGTGTCATCAAGCAGATGGTAGCTAGTGAACGTATAGCAATACAAACCGGTTCACAAGAGTTGCGCTGCTCGAACCCGCGAGTCGGCCGATTTCGTTCAGATTGAGGACGTTAGAGACGTAATGTTACACGGCAGCTTGTGGTGCCATCATGAGAGGCGTTACACCACTGTCATGCCTCAAGAGTACCCTCGTTAGGTACCTATGTGATTACCATAGTATAATTTCGTGCCCAAAATCAGAGGTTTCGACCGTGACCACTCTGGGAAAGAAGTATTGATGACAAACCGCTCCTCTGCGAAAAACCACAAAAGGATAGGTAAGCGAATGTCCACCGACGACTCGTCACAAATGTATCTGCACATAGGAAGGAAGGCGAATGAGTCGTCTACATTCATAATGGTGCCTGATACTTCCAAGAGGATGGTGGCGACGAAGAACCACGCACGGCTTGGAATGATCTCTCTCTCTCTAACCTAACATGACTTGATAACCTCTTCTACTAATGATTAGCACTCATGACGTGAAGAAATATAGAAGCACATTTTGGTTTATTATTTTCAATAATGAACCTTTGGAATCGAGCACGAAAAAAACTTTAAACCCCCCCCCTCAAAATTAGAGGTTTTACGTTTCAAGATACTTAGAATCCAAAAATCGAATAAAATAAATTCCGTCCGTCCGCCGTACGCGGCACTATCCTTAGTTACCATGATCCAAAATTAATGAAATTTGGTATCCCGGCCCAAATGCAAATTTCTTTCGATTCCACCGAACCAAGTTTGTCGTTTGCTTTCAGAAGCTTCCTTAGTTACTGAATTTAATTAAGAATGAATTATACAACTCTCTGATAATAATAATTACTAGAAGGTACCCACTCATTTTCGCCAAGAGATGATTGTGAACCTCGCGGTAGGTGGGTATTTTATGTCAATAGGATCTTTGTAGATGGGCGATCTATACAGAAAATAATGAACCGTTGTGTAATAATTTGATGAGTTTCAGCGAATTTTCGAAGAAAATGAAGCTATTGCAATGGCTTCAAAATTTTTGTAATCCAAATTTTTGAAAATTTTCTTCATGGAAATCCGTTTCAGACCATTCTAAAATGATTCCTGAAATTTAACACTTTTTCATATGTATATATATTTATATATTTATTATAAAGGGTGATTCAAGACGAAGCGATATATCTCCTATAACATAAGAAAAATTTTACCTAAGGAGGAACTCAAACTAGTGTATTATAGCATGTGTCAGCCTGTAATTCAGTACGGAATATTAGCTTGGGGTGGTACTTTTACCACTCCAACCCCCCCTCTTTTATAACCAAACTATATTTGAAACGAAAAACTATTCTAAAAACTATGATGTCTCTTTCTCGTCGAACCCCAACTGAGGAGGTTTTTGACCTTGTAAAGGTCTTCAATATTCGTCAACTCTATGTGAAAATTTCGCTATTATTTTTATCACAAACATCCAAACATTATAAACGATACAAGGACACCTATTTACTTTACAGGAAACATTGTTCCCCCTAGACCCCGGCTGGTTCTTACTACTCATAGTCCATCTTACGTACTAAACATAATACACAGGTGTATAAGCACTAACGTGAAATCTCCTATGAATCACAAAACTGAAATTTTATCATGGATAGTCAGGAGAGGAATGAGAGGTATTGATAGCTTAATCGGCAGCATATACCTGTGATAAATAAAAATGTTGGCAGGTGTGTGCTGTTGATCATGTAACTTCATGTAACTTTGTGATCATGCAACTCAAGTTTTTATTGAACGGTTGATTTTTGAACTTTTATCGACGATTGATAGAATACTATGCAATCGGCAACTGATTGCTAACAACACGGGCATAGCCTATCGTTAGGCAGAATCAATTAAATGTTTAGCGCCAAAGTACCATTGTATTTGTTACTCATTTGTCTTATGTCATTGTAAAATCATTTGTGAATAAACTTTATTCTATACGTAAATTGGGCCCTACTTGGATGTGTTGATACTATGTGAGCTTCACTATAGCGCTCACTTCTTATGGTGTCCAACGGCTTCCATGCGCATAGCCTTAGGTGTGCATACCATCTTCATAGTTTTTTTTAATTAATTTATTTTGTGAGGGTCAACACCAGAAATGAATGGGGAACTTGCAGGGCTAGGAATTTTGCATTTTGAACCTCAAAATCTGATTCAGCTCCCTTCAAACCCTCCTGGTGGCAATTTTCAGCTTGACATTACTGCTGGTTTGCCCAGAAATTTGGTAGAAAGGGAGCGCGTGTCGTCTTTTAGGTTAGGTTCAAATTACAAGACCCATTTTCGGTAACTTTCAATCGTCGGATACCCTTCATATAGCACCTTTTTGGAAAGCCCTCATTAAGGTTGCCCGTCCGCGCTTCACTCTACAGTCAGCATCTGTATTCCCATGAGTTTGTACACGTACCTACAACGACAAATATTAGTCCAATACAGAGACCCCCCTCTTTTTTGATGTCGGTCAAAAATGGCTCGAATCTGTAGGATTGTATGATTGGAAACTACTTGAAATCCCCATTGAGAGATCCAACTCCTAATCTAGCTGTAAGTAGTTGTTATATTCTACAGAAACTGAAGGTGTTTATCAACTTTCTTGGAGTATCCGCCTGACAGCTTTCCTTGAAGCCTTATTGGCCTGCGAAGGTGCAAAAGTAAAAGCCGACATAGTGAGGCTTTATTTGCTGTGAAAGGTCTCAGTTTCATGGTCACTGTGTCTATAGGGTTAAAAAGATTTCTCGCTCATGTAACAAGACTTGGCGACCCCTGGAGGGCGCGAGCCGGAGAATCTATGCCGAGAAAGAAACCGATAGACCGAGCGAAGCGCACTTTCACCTGCTTCGACAAGTCAGGTGAAACTACGTGCACCACCAAGGTCGACTAATCAATATGGTAAGTTAACCCTGACTTCTGCTGAATGCCCAGTACGGGCTGATCACATTCTATCTCGTAACATCTGAGGTTTATAGGCCAGCTCGCCGACACCCCCTAGCGAGGTGGCGAACTGCACACATTCCATCTTTTCAAAATTCCAGTATTACACCTTTGTTAAGCCACCACACATACTCCCTGGATGTCAAATAACCAAGTTTTCACGTAAATGGGGTAAGGGTATTGATTTAACTCCACGGATTACCTACTTACTTAATTGGAACAATGACCTCGTCTTATTTTCATTCCCTCACTTCAGATTTAACAAATCCCAATTTGATTCAGGTTACTATCCCTTTGAATTTGCTAACAACAAATTTGGTGACTGGATATTCATGCAGGCTACTCCATAATTTTACCCTACCTGTTCTACATTCCCGGCAGTGTTACGGGATGATTCCTAAATTGAATTGGTTCTTGGTATGGAGGGAACATTTCTTTCTGAGATTCATTCATAGTTTGGCGTCTGTTGTGGTATAAGTATTTATTTCAGGTACGGTAGTTCATTGGTTCAGCGCCAAAGTCCTAAGCAAACATTCTTTATGAAAATAAATTGTCTATGAATTGAAAATTGACGAAATACAATACCCACTTCTTAAAGAATGTATTTTTTTAACTTGTCAACTTCTGGGGAACTTCACTTGACTGCCATTTAAGTGCTGGGGAATTTCATCAATCTGCCATCACTTCAACTGCTAGCTGTACCATCAGGGAACATCAAGCTCTTCAGAAGAAAGAGTGACCGGAATAAAGTTCTAAAGTGAAATGCTCAATCGTCACAAATTATACATAAATTCTAAGTATAGATCTCTTCTAAGTTAAGGAAAAAAAACCAAAGAAACCTCTTTAGAGTTTTTTCTCTCACGACTCTTGAGTCGGTTCATTCTATTTCTTCCTCCGTCGAAGATGTTGGCAGAGGTGTTTGACCAGAGATGACTCATTATTGCCGCCGACCGGAAAGATTCCGTATTCTCAGCGAAAGTTCCTCCGCTTCGTCGTGAAGGCTGAACGGGTCATGAGCCAACATCAGAGGCAGCTGTCGATAACTTTTTTTTCATTCTTCCAATTTATTTAATAAACGCAATACCCTTTAATTTTAAAAAAATCATTCCCAAATTTCCATTTTGCATTCTTGAGCCTTGCTACGCATTCGATTGATTCGACAGGGATATAGAGACAATTTTATAGAGACGATTTATAGAGACAATTAGGATGAGCTTTACTCACGTCTACTCTGCTCATCAATTATATTTATTCCTTCGCCAAATCCTTATTTTTGAACTTTAAAGATTATGGGTGGCTGTTACTTTTGCCTTCACCCTATCACATAATTACATTTATCCGTTAAACACATTTCTCATCCCCTGGAACTGGAAAGAATGTTGTACGCGGAGAATTCTTTTACGAGAAAAATTTTCCCAAAAAGGACGGAGGCCCTATTTCCATGTCAGTGGCTTGCATAATAACGCTATGAATGGGAACAGCCTCTAATGGAAATGAGATTCATTCTTAAGTCATTTACGAAACGTTTAGTGAGGTCTGGAAATTCAGCAAGTAATACGGTGAAAAGCAGAACAATGAGGCAGAATATATGTGCATAATGACCTATTGCCAAAGTCCTCCGCGACTATTCAAATGTTTTGGTTCTCTCTTTTTCTCAATGATTCCCTCAAAACATTAGCCAAGCAGTCGTTGAATAAATCAATATATATTACGTTGTAATTGTAGCCTCGTATTCCCATTTCAACTCCATAATGTGTATTTTGGATGAAATGGATTACAATATATCTACCTAACGACAATGGAAAATCGTTTTTTCAAGAAATCACATCATCGTTCGATCGCTTCACTAAGCGATAGCCTGTATCTGAATTGCGCCGTTCCCGAGGTAATAGTGGACGAAAGGCAGCGAAAATAAACCCTGCATGGATGCCGGATTGTCATCCGTCATTGCCTCAAATTTCCATGCCACAAATTCCAAGCCCCGTCAAAAATTCCATGCCACAAAATTCCAATATTTCCAAAATTTGGGTTCAAACTCTCATAAATCGATCCAATTCATTTAAATTTTTGGGAATAGGGCACGGATGCTCATAATATATTTTATTTACTCAATATTTTACTCAATGAATAAGACGAAAAAACATAGTTAGGAGCCAGAAAAAATATAATGTTCACTCTTCAAAACACACGTTTTGTTCACGTACCTGAAGATGACCCCTCTGACCCCTCGGCTCAAGTAGAATACCTTAATTTATTATCATGTGCCTTTATTTATTTTTATGAATTTACGTGATCATTTTAATACGTACCTACTTAACAATTATTGTTTTATCAACAGCGGACTTATTTTCATAACTAATTTATTGGCGCATAATATTACCGGAGGTTGATGTGGTGACATTGAATACGTTTTGAAATTCCTTCTTTCCCTTTTTTTTGACTTGTAATGGGTAGGTTCTTCCTTCTATATATTCATCTGATTTGATGGATTTGATATCTCATCTCGCTCTAGTGACAGAGTCACGGTTGTTCCTTCAAAGAACAGCTCTGAGCAGCTGTCACTTGAAGGACCAACCCACGAACCCCACCCTCATTCTAGTCTTTTCCTGCCAGCCAAAGATGTAAGTTCCTCTCGATTCTATTCAAAATATCTTTCATTCCCCTCGTGGTTCAAATGCTAAAGATAGGAATTTCTTACAAAATCTTCATCCCCCCCCCCCCCTCCCCCCCTTTATAATCCAGAGCCTCCTATTTATACGAGTATACCTACAACGAATAACTACCTATTTCTGTGTATTAACAAGTGAAGACCGCGGCCGAAAAACCGTCTATGTTACATTTTTGAAATTTTACAGGAGAGCTAAAAAACGATTGAGAAACCTTTCGATCCGAGAATGGATGGCTCTAATGTAACATAGACTTCTTTTCGCCAATTAAATTCCAATCCAACCAAAACGGTAAAATATTCTGCAATCATTACAGAGCTGTTCTGATAGTAACCATATTATATATTATTACACAATGGCTTATCTGTGCTGCAAATTATTACACAACGGCCTATTATACTTTCCCACCATTGCTGCGCTAGAAAATATCATAGAAAAATAAGAAGACGAATATTACGCGAAAATGGGTATTGATTTTATTTCCAGGTACCTAGTGGTACGAAAATGCAAATAAAAAAATAAATAACATTTTAATCGGTACACTTTAAAGGAAGCTCCTAGAGAATTTCAGTCTGAGCTGTATATGGTTGCCCCGAGTTTTTCAATACTTTACGTCTTACATCTTTCCAATCTTTAAAGTTGATGGTATGTGACTTCGATTTGTGAAGTCTATCCACATCATTGTCCTCGTTTCTTGCTATTTTTGTCGTCATAACGTCCACCACATGTGAGAAAATTAGGGGTTTTGTCTTCGAAATTGATAGAGGAGATCCTAACGAATCGTTTGATGCCAATAACTCATTTTCGAAAAAAATGTAACATAGACGGTTTTTCGGCCGCGGTCTTCAATTCCTTCATCCTTCGCCAAGGGCTCAGTAGGTAGGAACTAGAGCACGCTCAGTAGGCAATAGGTATTGTGACCCCTTCTGGGTATATCATTCTACATATCTAAAATCTCGTTGAAATATCGTATCTCTACCAGTGAATCTCAATGGGTCTCATGACACTTTCATACATCCTTTGCACCTTATTTATCCATGATTATTGCTATCAATTATTGTTGTTAGTGCAACACTGTGTCACTTTCTGTTGGTTTGGAATGCTCAGTCATTTCCATCTAGGCGAAGGAATAAATATAATTGATGAGTAGAGTAGACGTGAGTAAAGCTCATCCTATTTGTCTCTATAAAACGATATCCCTATCGAATCAATCGAATGCGTAGCAAGGCTCAAGAATGCAAAATGGAAATAATTTTTTTTTTCTTTTTAACGAAAGGGTATTGCGTTTATTAAATAAATTGGAAGAATGAAAAAAAAAGTTATCGACAGCTGCCTCTGATGTTGGCTCATGACCCGTTCAGCCTTCACGACGAAGCGGAGGAACTTTCGCTGAGAATACGGAATCTTTCCGGTCGGCGGCAATAAAGAGTCATCTCTTTGAAAAACTTTGAAAAATCGCCAAAAATCATGGCCGGTCCGATTCGTAGCAATTGCATACTGAAGAAGTATCTGTGACGTCAATCGTTAATTTTCAAGTTTATTTTTGGCCACTCCTAAATTCTTGTAGGGTCACGTGATGGACACGTGCATGATATACACGTCGTGACTGAAACTTAAGTATACACAGCTGGTATATATTCTAATAACATGTCTAAATGTCTAACATGCCGGAATTTTTGCACTTTTTTGTGACTAGATAGACAGGGCATTTGGGAGGGCTCCTGTTGGGTTATATCTATCTCTTGTATTGCCAATCCAAGTTGATGATTATGCTGGATTTGGTAACTAATAATTAACTACACTTCGTTAGTTATTTGGTTACTGCGTGTCCAAAAAACCCACTTACTAGGTTAGCACAACTAAGTTACGGGGACGCTCGAGTCCTTTTATTTCACGGTCGAATTCGCCCGCCTCAGAGTGATCGGTCTGACGGTGGTCTTCTGTAACCAACAATATGACGCGAATCGAGTCCGAGCTTGAGCATTTGAATAACCGCAGGATGTGTGTCCCATCCCATCCGTCCCTTTTAGTTCCTCGTCCGCCCCCTCGTCCCGATTTAGTTCCTTGGCGGCCTCCGTTCAGTTGTCAGCCCTGCTCGCTCATAAACCTTTTCAGTGGCGTGAAGCCTTTTGGGGCAGCTCAGCATGACAAACCCCATCATCCACAGTCACTCACTGCCGTTATCGGCCCATTAACGGTCGTTTCCAATTCTGCCAATTCCGCTAATAAATGAGTCTCATCCTTCAATAGACATCGTATACTTATAAGTATATACTTTCATCACCAATGTTTCTGGCCTGCAAGCCTTGCCCTCCCCATTGCTCAGTTGATTGGCTACCGGTTTCTATCACTTTCTTCAACCCTCTTTCTTCAGCCTAGACGGTTGTTTTGATGAACTCTTTTTTTTTCTTCTACCAGGTATACAATGATAATAATTCTCAAATGCTTAAATTACACTACTTCACAAATTAAAACCCTTCTCTATAAATGGAAAGGTCCTTCTTATGTATAATAATTGAGAGCATTAAAAGTTTTGTCCATTTCCTACAAAACATTACAAAATTTCTTAACTCAGCTAGCATTCCACAATTAAGTGCTCTGAATTCGTATTGGAGTGACCACATCTTTCGCAGGTTGGTGCTTCCCTCTGGTAATCGGACGATCGACGGTTCTGCCGAAATCCTTCGAAACCTCATTTCCGATGAACCATGGTCGCTCTGGTATCACCAGGGTGAATGTTTTTTGTAAAACCGACCTTTTGGTGCAGTGGAGCAGCGCTCTTCACCAAACCGATCGATGGTATCGCTTATAATCGATGGGTGAAAAACTCCTATGCCTCCATGGCTATGTCCATCAGCTGTCATGTTTCGGCCAGGTGGTCCAGCGCAAAATTTCCTATAAAAATCGTCCTGAACATTGTAGTTTTGGTCAGACCACCAACATTTTCAAGCAGTCTGTCCTATTCCTTCATATCGTCTTTGGTCTTTCAATCCAGTTTCAGTCATGTATCATGATTTAATGAGCGAATTTTCATAGAACCATATTAACCGTTGTTTAGCGATTTTTGAGCAACGCAAATTTTCATATTTGGTGAGCCATTCTTATTGGAAACTTTGCTTTGATTCCGAATATAACATGTCTAACTAATTTTCGACGAAAGCTTCACTAAACGCCCTCAATTTTAAATGATCCCTCCAAAAGACAAAAGCTCCGAACATTCCGGCCGAAAAACACATCCTTTCTTTTGATATTACTGAAATTTTGGCAACAGTTTGGATTTTTTATACCGTTCCTAGCAAAACTTCAAGATTCGATTCAGAATTGATCAAAACGTATTTCCATGGAGGAACTTTTCAAACATTCACGTGCCAAAAATTGTGGACCCATTCCAATCTTTATTTTCTTTGAAACACGCTAAAGCTGGATTCATAACATAATATGAATGTATTGGTATTAATTAGGTTAATTGCTATGAAGGCAGTTTGAATCAAACAATCGGCCAAAGCCTCATTTAACTGGACGGAGCGAACGTTACACGGTGACTGACCCAGTAATTTACCGTAACTCGATCTGTTAGTTCCGTTGACTGGTCGTTTTGTTGATATGGTCTCGCGTTTTGATGGATATTAGGTGAAGCAGAAGGTCAGTAATTAAAACATTCATGTGTACGCGATGTTTCTTGATAGATGCCGACATGTGTTTAATTAATTTATGTACAATTTTCAATGTTTCGGTGCGTGGGCATGAACAAGATTGAACATCAATGCAAGATGATTTGTAGAGTGGTTCAGCACAGAGTGACATCCTTGCAGGATTGTACTGATAGGTTATTGAATTTGACTACGGACTATCTTTAGGCCAGTGGCCAACTGGGGGAATTCCAAATATGAAAAGTACCAATCGATTGTGGAATATAGGAGAACAAACTCGTGCGGATGCAACGATGAAATTAATAGCGAACGATACCCGCACATCCCATTGGAATCTGGTGATTTTGGAAACCTAGCAGATACCAGAATGGTATAAAATGCCACCAGTTTTCGAGTCAGGATGGATGCAAACAAAAAATGGACCGCGTATTAAACATACCCTAAAATCATCAAGCTTTGTGGGTTTCCCTTTGAAATAAGAAGACTGGTGAGAGTCGCACACAATATGCGCGTGCGCAAAAGACACTCCTAAAAATCATACATTTTGATCTGTAAAGAAACGGACAAAAGATGCTGAGACGCTTTTGAAGAGATCAAAATATATAAATAAACCACTTACTGATAACCCTATCCATTCCATGCTGACTGGCCTAACCTGTCCATCATAAAGATAATGAAACTTAGTTCACAAAGTAAAAAGTTCCATTCAAGTAGCAAGAGTTGATGAGCGAGTTTTCAAAGAATGATTTTTAACCGATTCGGTGGGTGATTCTTATAGGAAATTTCACGCTGATTCCGAATGTACCATATGTTCCTATGTTTAAGATGGTAATTTACACGTTTTTTAGCGATTTTTGACTCTAAATTTTCAAAATTTGAACCCTTGGAGTACTCCAAAAATTCTGGGCGAACTTGACCTTTCAATTGATATTATTGACATTTTGAAATTTTTTCAGATTTTTAGCTCGATTCTTCGGTCAGATACCAGACGATATCTGACACATATATAAATAAATATAAATATATATATATAGGTATGTATATATATAAAAGTGTTGAATTTCAGGAATAGTTTTAGAATGGTCTGAAACAGATGTCCATGAAGAAAAAGTTCAAAAATTTGCATCATTTAAAATTTGAAGCCATTGCAATAGCTTCATTTCTTCCGAAAATTAGCTACAATGCAGCAATGGCACACAAAACAACGGTTCAATTTAGCTCTTGGTTTATCTCAATCGTCACTGATTCCCATTCCTCCAATTTATCTTTAAGTTTGAATTTTCTGAAATTTTGTATAGTTTCGGATAGAGACCATGTATAGGCTGTAGGGTAAGGAATGTAGTGTGGATCTCTGCACAAGATGCTCCAACGCTGACTTTGGAATCACTCATCAAGTGGAGTGCACCATTGGAAAGCTTATCAAGAGGAGTGTGCCATTGGAAAGGCGATTGGAATGGATAAATTAGAATTCATGACGCCGCGATAAAATAAAAATTAAAAAAAATCATTGAGATCCAAAATACCCAGTTCTCACACATATCTTCCTCTTCTCCTGTTCAGTGAATCAGGCACAATTTCGATTCCACCGCTCTTTATCTCAATATCAGCTTGGCTTACATTTAGTTTGAACCATCCATGTTAACGGTCGTTCAACAGGATATCTTCAGGCAGATGAGAATGACTGCTTAGGACTATGAAGAGATGATGAGAGCTATTTTCCACGAGCCAAATCTTCGCTCCCCATTTGGCGACAGCAACAAAAAACGTCTCATTGTTTAGGGCGATTGTCATTCATGTGGTGCTCCTTATAAGTCCTCGTTCACAACAATATCATGAGAGATAGAAACATCACGGTACGCATTCTTCACTCGCACAACCTGACGAACATCCTGATCCATCACCAGCTGGTGAATGGGTTGAATAAAACAATGTTTACATAAATATGTGACTCGCAGACCAAAATGTTAATCAAAATCTACCAATTTTTTCTACATAAAAAATGAACCCGAAGCGAGATTTCACTCGAATTTCTTCGAGTCCACTCTAATACACGCGTCGGATCTGTTGGATATAAATATGACTTGGGCTGTGTTTCATTATCTTTATTCTGTGTTTTATAGGCTTAGTCAAGCATGGGTGGACTAGATGACCGATCTGCAACAAAGTTATGAGGACCGACAGTGCGCCCTACCGGCGAAAAATTATCAACTTTATCAATTCGTGCCAAAAACCCCGTAAGGATTTCTGTGTTGTAAGTTGGCAGTACTGCTCATCATCTCGTTATCTCGTTTTTTGTTTTGTATTTCAATTTCAACAAACGCTTTCCTTTTTCAGAGTTTTTTTTTTTTTTACTTGAGTTGAAGTGGGAATATTTTTTTAGCAGGATGCCATTTCAGTAGAGGGAAAACGGGAAAAAGGGAAACATTTCAGCTGGTAAATGGTTCGGCCTTCTCCAGAAGAATGCGTTTGTCGGAGCTCATTACTATACTTGCTGATCTATTGATGGATAAAATTGGTCTTCACGCATTCCCCAAATTTTCGTTGCGGGATTTTGACCGTGAAGTTATTTAGTTGTAACGCAAAAAGAGCGTAAATCGCGTTAGTTAATCTCACTTTTCGCGTTTTTGACATTTTATGTCTTTGCTTAGGCACATTAAAATAAAAAAAATAAATAGCTAAAACGCTTGCATACGAGTCTGCAACACATTGAGACATT
>JAEMON010000001.1:71977439-71991839 GCA_030264115.1 Lygus lineolaris
CTGAGCCACTACTCACGTCATCAAACTAGCAGTTGATAATAGTATGGTCTTGTGCCTGAGCCGTTGAATGGCGAGATCCCACATGACGCTGGACATCGTGAGCCTGGCATCTCTTCCGCGGTCGAGGTGTCAAATTTCAGATTTGCAACGGCCGCCCCACCTCTCATTATGCCCGAAACGTGAAAGCAAGACAAAATATGAATCGAAAGTCGGGTTAGAATTAATTGAAACAAGGTGAGAAGGGGCGTCATCACTCTTCCCGGGACCAGTTTGAAAGTGAGTCCCACGATGAGGAGAAATCTTGGAGCCTGAAGAGGTCTGGGGCTGCAGGTTGGGCCGATACCGGAGGGAATGAGCGAGCGGTTTCTTTTCGCGACGATCCCAAGGCACCCCCTCGGCCTCTTGGGGTTATCTAATCCTCTGGAAGGAACAGGTAACGCCCTCTTCAATGAGAACCAACGTCTGGGTGCTCCACGCCCGTCAAGAAGTGGCCGGCGGCCGAGGAAGTTCATCGTTTATCGGAAACTCCTGTTCGGGTTTTGAGGGGGAAGAGAGCCTTCCGCGTCGGCGAAATCGATGACTGGAGTAGAAGCCTATGTCTTCCCATCTCCCAAGAGGTATTTGAGGAAGCGAAAGTCTAGAGGTAAACATTTAACTAGGGAAATGACCTCTTCCAAACAAGCTCAAAGAGGCTTTCTTAGTCTCAAAATGTACCTACAAGAGGCTCTACGAATTGAATGAGGCGAAGTGAAATTTCCCGCAATATACATTACAAGATAAAACTGAAGAGCTCATTTGACTGACAATAGCAAGAGAATACATAACTAAACTCCAGGGAACTTGTTTAGAAATATTTTCAGAGAGAAAGCAGTAATTCTAACGATTTTTGTCAAATAAAGCCCACATTACTCGGGAAGATTAAATAATAACGAAAATTATGTGATAAAATGAGAAGGGAAAAGAAGCCAGAAGAAGTGGGCGGGCTATAATATATGTCTGTAAGCAGAGGACAACAATCTACAGGCGTTTCGGTGACCGAAAATCACCACAAGTCTTTCTCTCCAAGTTAGGAGGTACCTGGACGAATAACTGTGCAGCTAAAATATAGTATTTTCCCTTTCATTTAAACCTTTTTCACTTTCATTTAAACATTTTAAACTTTGAATTAAAATTGTTCTATTCCCTTGTAGGAAAGTAAGTTTTTGAAGAAAATGAACGCACGAAAACATTATTTGAACACAAGAAAGTGGCACAGGAGTGGGTAAAAGAAGCATCACTTGCTCCATCACTTGGGGAAGATGGTGCCCCTTTCGGCGACTCAGGATGTCTCTTGAAGTATACTTTATCTTGGAAAACGCCTTTTCCACAGGGTTCAGTATTGGTGAATAAGGTGGTAGGAACTTCATCGTCATTGTAGAAGAAGCCATGAAATCCCTAACAGAGTGTGAGCGATGAATTCGACCGTTGTCTAGTACAAGTACAGCCCCCCCCCCCCCTCACCAGAACTCTGATCCTCAAGTGATGCCCTCCTGTACCACTTTCTTGTGTGTAAATAATGTTTTCATGCGTTCATTTTCTTCAAACATTTACTTTCCTACATGGGAATAGAAAAATTTTAATTCAAAGTTTAAAATGTTTAAATGAAAGAGAAAAAGATTTAAATGAAAGTGAAAAAGGTTTAATTCAAAGTGAAAAAGGTTTAAATGAAAGTGAAAAAGGTTTAAATCAATGCGAAAAAGGTTTAACTAAAAGGGAAAATACTATAACAAGAGGATAAATCATAATGGAAATTGTTGAAATCACTGATAGGGTGTGTGGTTTTCAAGCGACTGTCAGTAATATCCTTGTTTACTTACACACAATATGCTGTTCCAGTATTGAGTGCAAACACTGCAGGGGTCGATTCTGCAACTAGGTTATTTCCAACAAGAAGTGTCTCTTAAAGTTTTTTAAACCCTTGTTTTCGTGAGTGAATACGCCGTATCGAATACATACGACCATGTACGAGCGCATCCGATCCATTTTTGTTTTACGAACTAATGAAGAATCGGGGCCTTGAGTACTGGGGAAAATTCAATAAACACAAGAAGGTTAGCAAAAAATGGGTCTGAGGCGCCAGCATGTAGAAAATAAAATACTATTTTCCTCAAAAATCCATTTTTTTATCAGGCAAAATTATTCAGGAGCTTCACCATTCGATTCAGCGTGAAAAGTTACGCGGAAAACGTTACCTACTCTACAATATCTAACTCCTCTGGCTATGGTGGAATCGAGAAACACCCAAACACTCTATTTTTAAAAAACCATTTTTGTTTATTCAAATGTGATTTTCTCCCTTATTTCCACAGTAAAATTAAAAATTAATACACCACTGAAAACGGAGATGTTTTTCCCTTTCTTGCAACCGGGATTCATCTAAAAGGTTTAGGTAAGCTAAGATTTAGGTTTTTAATTATTTATTTATTTATTTATTGGTATGGGCGAACCCAATTACATAATTATAGAAATATAACAACAATTGCCAAGCGAGCATACGTTGCTAAGATTAGGAGAGATACAAAATAGAGATACAAAAGAGAGATACAAAATAATAGTTATTAATATGAACAATTACAAACATGATTATAGAATAAGAACTTCGGAAAAAGTAGGGAGCAATGAGACCAGATCAGAGATTGAAAGAAAACACGAAACAAATTGTGAACCATAATGTCATGGAAGATGAGCTATGTGCGTAGGCATATGAAACTTTTTTTAATGGAAGTGATGGGGATGTTGAAAAAACGTATGCCAAGTTGGGTGGGCAGCATAGCTTCCTCACTTTTGTAACATGGACTTTTATAGTCAGTTAATGAAAATTTCACCGGAGTTGGCAAAATAGTTTCGGAGTTCACTTAATCCAATCACTTATCCGATTGCGGCAAAATTCATAGGTAATTGTCTAGGAGTCAGCCGTGAACCACCCTCCGAAATTGAGCAAAATCCGTCCAATAGAAACTGAGAAATCGTTGTTTCAGGAAATTTACATTAGCGCTTGCGCACATGCTACTAATGGTCCTATGGCTATTAAATTAATATGGAACTGTGTAGGGGCTACCGCGAACAATCTCTGAAAATGTCACCAGAATTGGTCGAGTAGTTCCGGAGTTATGGCTATGGAACTCATGTCAAAATTGCACATGCGCAGTAGATATTGCTGATAGAATCGTTTTGAAATTCGAAGGTAATTATCAACCTCCAAATACCCTTAGGATTTGAGCGAAATCGGTCGATTAGGAACAGAGAAATTGTGGTTTCAGGAAATTCACGGTTTCGCATGCGAACACGCTACTAGAGGTCCGATGGTGATGAAATTCATAGGGGACCCTCCACTGTCTAACTCGCGTGACCCCTGATAATTTCACAAAAAATTGGTTGAGTACTTCCGGAGATACGCCTATGACCAAAAATTTCAAGTTTGCGCTTGCGCAGTAGCTATTACTGATCCAATCGTGACGAAATTCATAGGTGATTGTCTTGGAGTCAGTCCACAACTACCCTGCGAATTTGAGCTAAATAGGTCAATTAGGAACTGAGATAACGGGAGGAAATTCACGTTTGCGCATGCGCTCACGCTACTAGTGGTCCGATGGCGATGAAATTTATAGGGGACCGTCACGGGACTAACCCGCACAATCCCTGGAAATTTCATCAAATTCTGACCACATCTTCATATAGTTTTGCCTGTGACAAGGAATTGACCACAGTCAGACCGACAGACAGACAGACAGACACGGAACCAAAAGTGTTCAGAAAGGTAAAAATCAAGTGGAAATTTCGATTTTGGAGGACACCATTTTTTTTTATTTCACGAATACAAAGCTTCCTACCTTCGGTAGTTAGGAAGCAAAATCAAGTTCAGGGTGATTTTGGAGCAGAAGATTTGCCGCTCGGGGAAGGCTGGAAAATGGGAGCTGGAGTTGATAGTTAGTGGGGGAAAAATCAACAAAGAAAAGAAGCTGGGATCGAGTGCCAACTTGGGGAACCTGAAATTTTATTTCCGACAGAAGGGAAGCACAGTCAAATTGGCCTCGCAATAATTTACTCAGAATCACCACATCAAACACGGACCTGCGCACCTGCAGCTGAGTGAATCCACATCTCTCGAGCAGGCACGATTAATCAATGTCGATAGACGGGATCTGAAGCTTAAAACCTATATAACGGATAGTAGGTCCTATAACGCAGGAATTTATGCTGAACCCTCTCAACTGTCTGATGTGAATAGCATAGAATGGACTCCAAATAACAGCGGCATATTCTAAAACCGGCAAAACCAAGGCCTTATAAAGCTGGACAATGGCCGGAACACTAGTGAATTCTCTCGTATTCCTTTTGATAAATCGAAGAGACCTCCTCTACTCGTGACAGAGTCAATGTGTTCAATGAACGTGAGTTGATGGTCAAAGAAGACCCCCAAATCATGAACCAACGGAACACGGTTCAGTAATTGACCATTCATCTTATAATCATACGATATGTGGGTTGCTATGCGATGCGAGGTTTAGGTAGGCTGTTCCTCTCAATCCTGGAATAACCGTCTGGTATCTTATCTTCTTGCACGAATGTTAGAATATTTAAGGTTCCCCCACTTTCGGTAGAGAGGGAGCAATATCCGTGCAATTTCCTATTTATTTTCACCAAGGAAACGACATGAAAATAATAATTATGAGTTAATCTTAATTTATAGATTAATAATGCAATAGAATGCGTGCCAGGTATAGATCAGTAAGCCACCAATAATAATTAATCATCGATTGAATCTACCGCATATTTACAATAATGATTGCCTGAGCTGAATATAATATCAGCCCCTTACATGATAAGACCCTCCGAGATTATTAATAGAATTTGGATTTGGACTCATGTCGCAGAGGACTCTATGGTTTTTTTTAAAACTATAATATAGTTAGTGTATAGTTAGTAGTATAGTGTATCATATTATGATACAACCAAGTTTAGTTATTTTTCTTAGTAGTCAGTTACTCTTGAGCCTGTTCGCTCGAAGGTTCCCCACGGTGTAAAATACAATTTAATTTGAATAACTTCAACTTTCAACAATTGTAGAACTCCATATCAAGGTATGATCATAATTACGCTCTAAATTAAATAGGAATAACCCATTCAAACACTCGCCGATTTTACTAATGACCGCCATTGAATAATGCTCATATTATCCACATCATAACTTACCCGCCTCGTAGTCAATTCATACAGAAGCCATGAACCAATTATTATGAACGTACCTGAAACAAAATAAACTGAAATCAGATATCAGAGAGAAAACGAGGAATAGCTCGGGCAGAACTAACAATAAGTGTACAAGGCATAGATGAGGAGTAAACTAGGTTGAAGTTAGTAATTCATTAAACTATCCGCTCTCTGGCACAAGGTACATGCGAATGGGCGTCCAGGGAGAAATCAAACCGACCAGCTGGCTCTAATAGATTTGACCTGGCATTTTTGACCCGTAGCTCGCATCACGGAGAACGGATGAAAAGGAAAGGAAAGTTCAACCCGAGCGGCCAGAAGAAAATTAATAGCAATAAAAATCAATTTTCGAATGCTTGCACCGATGCGCAACGATCGCGACGTTTGGGACAAAATATGTATATTTCCAACAAGAAGAAAGGTGCCACAGCAGCCAAGAGAACAAAAAGTGTATTTTTTCTGTATTTGTTGATTGGTATATATTACACGATGAGTGGTACTACAGTAACCATGTACTTATAAATCATTCGATGAGACGGCTCTACTCTATACAAGAGCATTAGATACATTTTGTATAAAAATATTGTTTACTAATGCATGAATTTCAGTGGACTTCCCTTCACTTAGAGATTTTTCAAAAAGAATAGTACGAGGGCATTTTAAGCTTGGAGCTTGAGCCGTGCTTGTCTCTTACTACCCTTGGGAGCCTCTCAGTGCTGAGGTCCTAGTTCTCTAATTAGCGTTTAATAGTGCACTGATAAACAACTACCAAGTGTCAGTGTGGTTCATAACCCAGCTGCCCCGAGCTCATTTGAACCTCAGACTTAGCTAAAGGGCCCTGTTGGAATAATTTTTTTATTATAAGTAATACCTAAACGGAAGTTTCGGGACAGTACCAAACAGACGACAGAGGAAAGGTGTTTTAGTCGGTATACCAAGTCGTACTGGGGAGTCCGACACGAAGGGCGAGCATTGACTCGCTGCCAGTACATAAAGTATTTCACCAACCTCTTAAAAAAAAAAATCCCCTAAGCGTTGATCGACCTGAGGAAACCGTATCAACTCCGATTCTGCGAAAGCAAACGACAAGGTAGGTCGATAGCACGTTGAAGACCTGATTAGATACCTACGAGCGCTTGAAGTTATCCACTGATATATTTTTCGAGTGTGAGAGAATACAGTTCGGGGACTCGACAGATGATATAAGAGAGCGAATCATCACAATCATGACAAAAATACGAACGAAATTCCCATTCCTGCATGATTTATGATCTCATTGGTTGATATGCGGTGAACGAACTCAACATTTCTTCAACATTTTTACAACCTGTAAAAGTATAATGTTTGGCCATGTTTGTGCAACTCCTGGACGAGAAGGAGGGCTCTTTTGAGTCCTTATCTCTCAGAAAAAAATTTATGATAATTCCCCATTCAAATGAAGCTCTACTACCCACAGCAAGCTCAGCAAGCCCTCAGCTGCTGCTCTATGGTGGCATTTTTATTCTCATACGTATGGATGAAACGGGAAAAATCGCCACTTACCTAATCCACTGACTCGTATATGAATGGAAGCCGAAAGTGGCAAAATGGTGGAAAGTTGACAGGAATTATGTGATTCATAACTGCCGGGTGATTTTAGAAGGATGCCCGGCTCGTGAAATGGCCGCCATAACTTCCTTATTGAAAAAGTCAGGATCCAGTGAAAGTGAAGAGCCTACAGGATTATTGCAGGCCATCTGTCGGTTGTCGAAGTTAAATGCCTTCGCTTTTTAACCAGAGGAACGACGAGGACCACAAGAGGGGCGGCAGTTCATAATTTACGAGGCAAGCCCTCGAAAGATGCGGAAATACCGCCGAGTTGATAAAATCCGAGGGAATCCTGACGTAATGGGTTTATGGACTAACTTTGTATTGGATAACTAGCCACGCAGTAAAATTCATACAGTGATTCGATCAGGGGCCACCTCCTCAATGGAACTATCCAATTAGGAATGTTTACGGCACACTGTAATAGGTGACTATGGGTAGCGTGAGCGCATGCGCAAACGTTAATTTCCTGAAACCCCAATATCTCAGTTCCTAATTGACCTATTTCGCTCAAATTTGGAGGATAGTTGATGGCTGACTCTAAGACAATCATCTATTAATTTCGTAACGATTGGGTCAGTAATAGCTACTGCGTAAGCATAGGCTTGAAATTTGTTGTTATAGACGTAGCTACGGAACAACTAGACCAATTTCAGTGAAATTGTCAGAGATTGGTCGAGTTAGACCCTAGAGAGTCCCCTATTATTTCATCGCCATCAGACCTCTAATAGGTAGCGTTTGCGCATGCGCAAACATCAATTTCCTGAAACTACGATTTCTCAGTTCGTAATGGAACGATTTCGCTCAAATTCGACGTGTAGTTCAGGGCTACCATTTCCTTCTAATTTCGACACAATTTTATCAGTAATAAGTATTGCGCATGCGCAATTTTGAAATTTGCTTCATGGCCATTACTCTGGAAGAACTCGACTAATTGCTGTGAAATTTTCAGAGATTGTGCGGGGGACCCCCTAGATAGTGCTCTATTAATTGGATAGCCAGCGGACCACTAGTAGCGTGTGCGCATGCGCAAATGTGAATTTCCTGTTTATTCTATTCCAAACAACAATACAAAGGCAGAAAAAATGTGATTTGTCATAAACGATAATTCCCCATTTCCTGAGGCTGAGCTTCAGACTCTCTTGACAGCAGGGATAGCAACAGTACTCTGCAGATTCACGTTTGTCCAAGTTCAATGTGTTGCTGTAGGTTCAGAATGGACTTAAACTGTTGTTAGAAAACGGCTCATCCGACACACACGTCGTACACTGACACACTTCATACCTTCTATACTTCACAAGCAAGGATACTACAGTGATTGTGATTTCTTCATACGAGTTATGGATCATGACTTCACCTGAAGATCCTCCACTCATATTCAACTTGATTCCATTTGTGTTTCATCGAAAAAATTAAGTAGCAATAGGGATTGCATTCGAACTCACGAACTCGAACTATGAAAATTTCGGGTTCGAGTTCGAGTTCGATAAGCATAGTTCGGGTTTGAGTTCGTCACGAACTGTTCGAGCTCGAATACAGGGTATGGTTGAAGACGGGTTGGTCCCTATGACGTGAACATCAAGAAATAATCAAGTTATTCATTTATCAAAATGAAAAAAAAATGAAAAAAGTCCGCCATACTGGGCGGGCAGTAAAGCTTCCTCACTTTTGTAACATCCACGTGTAGAACCAGTCTAATTAATTAAGTGTCTATTAATTGCTGATTCAATTAAGAAGTTCAAAAGTAATCGTCCTTGTGTCATCGTCCGAATACTCTCCGAATTTGGAACTGTGAAACCGGAGTACCGGAAACCGGCGAGCACTTTCCATATATACCTATTTATCTGGTCTGTGTTAAGGGGAAGTGAAGGGGAAGGTGAAGGTGTGCAGAAGGGATTAGAAAGGAACTGGGGACTCGTGGTGGATATGTTATAAAAGTGAAGGGGATTTATGTTGATTGGCTGTCTTGTCAAGTGCAAGGGGATTTAGAAGAACTGTCCCACTAGGGATCCTAGGTCCATGGCAGTGGGTATAGTTATGTGCCAGGAAGTGAGCGCATGCGCAAACGTGAATCTCCTGGAACCGATCACTAATACGAGCTCGTAGCAACTGCGCAAGCGAGCACTTGAAATGTTTTGTCATAACAGTGACTCCGGAACTATTCGGCCCATTTTCGGTGAAATTAAAAAACGGATTTCCAAGGAAAAAATCCCTAAAAATTAGCATGACTAAAAGCTTAAAGCCATTGAAATAGGTCCATTTTTATTGAAAAAATTCGCTAAAAGGGGGTTCCCATTCATAAAAACAAAGTCGACGTCAATTGCGCACGTTTGCGCCATTGCGCAATGCGCAACGTTGTCATATAGGAACCTCCTTGCGAAAAATTATGAAGATTCAAAAAAAAGTTAGTTTGTAGCTCCGTAAATAACGATTTAAGGGGGTGAGAGGGGGGGGGGGGGGGGGGTGTGAGTAAATCGTGGGACACCCTGCATACATGTATGGAAACTGTTAAAATCCAGGAAGCGTTTTGAAAGGGTATAAAACCAATTTCCATGGAGGAAATTTTTTAAAGTTGGCATTATAAAAATTCTGAAGCCATTGCAATTGTTGCATTTTCCTCGAAATTTCGCTAAAATGATTTTCGATAACGACTCGAATAACTGCTAAAAATTCAGTCATAAACTGTCACAGCTCATAATAGGTTGAGCAGATCGATGGAAGTAGAAGCGATAACAGGCGACTCTCTCCGGCCTTGTGAAAACAACTTCCATTCAAAACGCCTTGCGGGGGTCCCTCATTGAGCAAGACCGACTTTTACGATCCAGTCGGAGACGTTTACGACCAGTTTGAGGTCCGTTTACGCTGCGTCGGTACCAGGACGGTAGAAGCCGGCAAGAGCTTGCGAGTGGGGGTGGAAGTAAAACGACTTTTACGATCCACTCGGATACGTTTACGAGCTGTCTGAGGACGGTTTACACCGTGTCGGTACCAGGACGGTAGGAGCCGGCAAGAGCTTGCGAGTGGGGGTGAAGGTAAAACGACTTTTACGATCCACTCGGAGAGGTTTACGAGCTGTCTGAGGACGGTTTGCCCAGTCTCGGTACCAGGACAGTAGGAGCCGGCAAGAGCTTGCGAGAGGTATGGAGAGGCAGATCCGAGGAGGGGAGAGGAATGTCGTTCGGCAGCGTCGGATCCAGTGAACTGTGACAGTCCGTCACAGCTCCGCGATCCTCGCTCTGAGCGCATCATAATATTGGCTGAGATTCGATTGTTTAGGCGTTCCGGAGCGTTTTGAGACTTGTGGATCTCTGCTACCAAACCAAGGAGAGATCGCAGACGTGAACTACGTGGAAACGCGTAGGTTAAAGGAACCAGCTATCGTCAGGTGCGCATATGGAACCAATATTCGTCACTGTCAATTGCGTTCTCATATCGTCGGTGCTACAGCAACACCGGCTAACTGACATTATTTTGGCGGTTTTGGGGTTATGACTGATCTTGAATCAATTATTCGCGCCGGATCGAATGGTGTGCTCGGATTTGCTCTCAGAGCAACACTGAACTCGTAATCGCAGGAAAGGCAACACTGGGTATCTAAAACCCCCCACCAACACAAGCTGTTTGCTGTTATATCAGTTGATACTGCTTCCGAGCTGCTGATCTCCACTCTGAGTATTTAATATGAATTATTACAGGAGTTCTGTGTCATTGGCTGATCATTACTATTTACTGATTATGATTCACTTTCGGTTTCCTTCGGATTTGGAGGCGAAGCGTCTTTTTCGGGGGGTTGAAAATCCGCCAGCAGTTAGCCACTTTTGTCTTTACATTATGAAGGCAGACATCGGGATCATGAGATTAACAACACTGGCTATCTACATGAGTGTGGAAAACATGGTGCATAATATGCAATAAAGTGCATATTACGCACTTTCAGTGGGTACCTAACCATTTTCGAGCCAGGTACAAGGTGAAGTGGACGTATAAGAAATCTAGGTGAAGAATAAATAATAGAAAATCAGTTTTTTGCCTCCTGAAAAGTTGGTGAAAATCAGTTAGCCGGTGTTGCAGTGGGACCGAAGATATATATAGGAGTTTGTCGGCAACAAGGGATTTAAAGCTGGTACCATTGAGAGAGCAGGCTTAAGCGAATTTTCAAAGAATATGAAACTATAGCAATGGCTTCAAAATTTTATTAATGCAAACTTTTGAGAATTTTCTTCATGAAAATCCGTTTCAGACGATTCTGAAACCATTCCTGGGGAGAAAATCTATCACCGCACCTCGACAATCTTACATCATATACTAGTATAATTCAACGGTCGATACAAACCAACGGACCTACTACAGGATCCTCTCAACATACATGTATATATTTATTATATTATATATCATCATTATTAACTTCAAGACCCTTGTATGCTAATAGGATAACCTTTATGTTGCAGCATTTCGGAAAGCTCTCGCTATAATATCTATAACTTGGAAAAGGAAACAAAACTTGAGCACACCCTTTAGCACTTTCAATACCATAACAGGAATTGGAATGGGTAATTGCGATCAATTTTCTTCAAAAGTAATTGGAATTAGTGATGGGTAATGAGATTCCTGTTTTAAAGCTAAGTGTACACCTGAGACAAAATCTCGAGAGAAAGTCTCGATACCAATCACAGGGGGTTGTCTACTTGAGATCTCATTCGCTCTCGAGACTGATTCTTGAGACTCGGTAGCGACAGAAGTCGCGAGACCTGGAATATTACGTTTCCACTTGAGAGTCTGTGCAGGGAGTGCAGTCGTGAGATAGAGATGATTTTTATGTTAAAAAAAAAAAATGTGTAAAAGATCTTGTCCTTAAATGGATTCGCGGCAAGCTTTTATAATAATTGCCTACCACAAAATTGCTAAAAAGCGGAAAATGAAAAAAAAAGTTCCATTTATGCAGCGAATTTCACTAAAAAACAAAATCAATTTTCAATTTCAAATCAATCAACATTATATCAATTTCAATTTCCGAAAAAGCGAATTTCACTTTAAAAAACGTCCACTTTTTCAAGCGAATTTCACTGAAAAACAAAATCAATTTTCAATTTCAAATCAATCGAAATTCAATCAAATAATTTCAATCAAAATTCAATTTTACCACAAAATTGCTAAAAAGTGGAAAATGAAAAAAAAAATGAGCGAATTTTCAAAGAATAACTTTAACCGTTTTGGTGGGTGATTCTTATAGGAAATTTCACGCTGATTCTGCATACACCATATTTATGTTCCTAATGGTAATTTACACCAAAAAACTCGTTTTCTACTGATTTTTGACTCTAAAATTTCGAAATGTGACCCCTTGGGTTAGGTACTCCGAAAATTCTGGCAAACGAACTCATCCTTTCTTTTGACATTTTAAATTTTGTTTTGGATTTCTCATCTGGAATCCACGGTTTAATAATGGCCACACTCCGATTTTTGGCTTCAGGTACCTATTATTAAATTATTAGGTATTTGTTCCCTTCGATATTACCCATTTTTACTATTGAAAAAAAAAACATCAAAAAACAGTCGAACAACTCAAATATCAGTATAATACAAGCGTAAAGTCTCCGAGACCTTGCAAAATCTTCAGGCGCTGGCAGGAGACAGGAGACCAAGTTGCGAGAGCTGGAAATAGCATGTCCACTTGTGACCTGTGCACTCATGGAGACATTTTCGCACTTGTCTCCGATACTGCTCTCCGGTCCGTGTACATTTGCGATTCGAGTCTCATGACCACTCTCGAGACTATTTTGTCTCAGGTGTACACTTAGCTTAACAACTCTGACCCGTTCGCAGACGGTTTGTCTTTGAGTGTGTTTTTGGACTGGATAAACGGTTAATTCCGTCGAATTTCATTAGCATAGGTCGGAGAGCTGTGGGATTTGGGTAGGGAATATTCAGGGAATTTCTAATAATTTCAGATTGAGGGCCACCCCGTGGCTTTTACGACACTCATTGTGGTGGAAGGAGGCCTCGTGTCAGGAAATACGTTCGTTCGTTTGTGATCTTTACAGATCGTGTCGGACCCCGAGTCAAATTACGTCAACCCGTTGATATTCAAATATGCCACATCGGCTCATGAATTTACAAATCGACCGCCCTTCACTTCGTCGTATATTATTTAAGCCAATTTCTCCGCCGTCAGATCAGGTTTCGGGCCGACGGTGAAACTCTCCCCAACGAATAAAAAATATCCGGATTCTGCGGCCAATTTAGAGACTCACCGGACGACTTTTCATCGCGAAGAATTCACTTGTGTTTTCAAAAGGGTGACTCAATACACGATCGACACCACCTGAGGGGACGGTGGGCGACGTTACTCAATTTACTTGTTTCTGCTACTCTGGTAACTGATTACCAGAATCCGGAAATGCAGCATACGTAAACCTCTTTAATTGGAATACATTTAACCTCTTCTGGTTATTGGAATACATTTCTCAACTTGTGATTAATCTCCAGGGCCAAATGCCATATGGAAGGCGGCTTTAGGGGATCTAATGAGATAAGGCTGAGTTCACAACTACGGACATCTCAAGAAAAAATTGTTATTGGAGAATGGTTATGACTAGGCGGGTGAAAATAGAGTAGTTCTCACATAAATATCTTCTTTCAAGTCGTGGATACAACAACTAACTATCCAAAGCACTCGAAAAGCAAAAGTTCCATTCATGCCGCATGAGTTTGTGAGCGAACTTTCGAAGAATAATTTTAGCCGATTTTGTGGGTGATTCGTATAGGAAATTTCACGCTGATTCCCAATATACAACATGTTCCTATGTTTAGGATGGTATTTCACACCGAAAACCTCAAAAAACACGTTTTTTGGCGATTTTTGAACTAAATTTTCGAAATTTAACCCCTTGGAGTACTCCAAAAATTCTGGCCAACGAACTCATCCTTACTTTTGATATTATTGACATTTTAAAATTTTTTTGGATTTTTTAGCTCGATCCCTCGCGCAGATATCGCGATATAATATATATACATATGGAAAAGTGTTAAATTCCAGGAATCGTTTTAGAATGGTCTGAAATGGATTTCCATGAAGAAAATTGTCAAAAATTTGCATTACAAAAATTTTGAAGCCATGCAATAGCTTCATTTTTTTAAATTTGCTAAAACCAAAAAACGCTGCAAATTATTACACAACGGTTTATTTTCTGTATAGCTTGCCCATCTGCAAATATCATATATTGGTATATTATAGTAAATACCAACCTACCTTAAATATATTGCGAGGTTCACAATAATTCCTTCGGGACAGTGAGTAATTTATCTACTTGTAATGCTAATTATCACCCGAGAGTTGTGTCATTCATTCATGACGAAATTCAGTCATTAAGGAAGCTTCTGAAGTAAACAAAAAATTTGGTTCAGTGAAATCCAAAGAAAGTAGCATTTGATTAGCTGATCTTTGACGAGGGATTTGGCCTACTCAGGAAGATTTGCGATTCACACTCGTGTTTCTTCTCTTTTTTCCGCTCAACCCTCATGTCCCTTAGTCTCGTTCGAACTGCCGAAGAGGTAACATCGGAG
>JAEMON010000001.1:71991849-72013741 GCA_030264115.1 Lygus lineolaris
CTAAAATGCTCCGCGAGGTCTCATTCGACGCCAAAAATTTTGTTATTTTCGAAATCGATGGAAAAATATACCTTCCTACTCGAAGTTCTCGCTAGAGCTCGAAGTTCGCTAGAGCCTTTTGAAAATTGCATCCCCTATTTTCTATCCCTTAGAGAATGCTGACGGTTACGGCAATCTTCGGGGCACAACTACACCCCAAATGGGGCAGGTGTAGCAAATTTCGACAATTTTTGTAATAGTTTTTAGGAATTGTGAGCTGAAAATTGGTTGTAGTCCGGCGTTTTCAAGGGCGCTAAATCAGAAATTGAGGTCGACAATGCAAATTCCGACCCACTGGGGGCATCAAATAGTAATTGTAATCTAATTACTTCAGTGTAATTGGATTACTTCAGAGTAAAATTACTTCTGAGTCAAAATTGAGCTCAGATCAGCTTAGTCCAATATTGAGATCACAGATCTGCTGAATAACTGAAGCATGTTCCATGTTTTTTTTAGATTTAGCAAGTAGGGCTGAAGTAGAACTAACCGGGGGTGCAGCGTGCAGGGGGCTGGCCCCCTGCCGAGGCGCGGAGCGCAGTCTTTTTTTGGTAGAATATCATTTTTTTTAGTTTTTTTTAATATGAGTAGAACATACAGTAACAGCCAGGTATGTTATAGCCTATATAGAGCCCAATATAGGGCTCTATTACCGCATGGCCTATATGCAGGGGAGGGGGATTCGTCTGGGGGGCTTCGTTGACTAGACAGCAGTATTCGAGGGCAGTAATTGTCCAACACAATAGCGCTCTTCATACCGTATAAGAAAACTTGATGTAGGGTAACGCAAAATCTGGTTTGAGAGACAAACTTGATGACTTGAACAGTATCGCATCCGCTTCGCAGTCGCAAGTGTTGGAAAACTCGTTATCACAGGAGGAGCGTCACTTTCGCTGGTGTTTAAATTTGCAACGCCAACGAGTTCACCGCCTCGGAGATGAATCACGTTCTCACCTCAACTCACACGAGATTCGATATCGTCAGGCTCGTTCACAATAACAATTGACCTTCCTAACACTTGCGATGGATAAGGAAATATAAGGAGTATTTACGGTCGGGCCGGTATTGACGTGTTACCGTGTTAAATGAGTTAAACTGGAGGAAATCAGTCGCAATGAGACTATCCTAGTGCGATACCAACTGTCTTCGAACTTATGGGGATCGACAAAGATGAACTCGTATGTCGGTCTGATTGGGAATGGGGTCCACAGAAAAACAACCTTCTTCGCCGAGCTTTCGTGAAATGTATTCACATCATCAGTGCCTGCACGATAACCCCTTAATTCTCCCTTGACGGCACAGTTAACAAAAATGAGAAACGGAAAATCCAAAAAAAAATTAAAATTTAAAATTGAGTGAGTAGCAAAAATTGAGTTGTCACGTAAATTCCTAAAGAAAAACGTTCCATTCATGCAGCATGAGTTGATGAGCGAATTCTCAAAGAATGATTTCAACCGATTTGGTGCGTGATTCTTATATGAAATTTCACGCTGATTCCGAATATACCATATGTTCCTATGTTTAGGATAGTAATTCACACCAAAAGCCTCAAAAAACACGTTTTTTAGCGATTTTTGAAACTAAATTTTCAAAATTTGACCCCTTGAAGTACTCCAAGAATTCTGGCCAACGAACTCAGCCTTACTTTTGATATCATTGACATTTTAAATTTTTTTTTGAATTTTTTATCTCGATCCCACCGGCAGATATCGTCTGGAGTGACACATATATAAATAAATATATATATACACTTATGAAAAAGTGTTAAATTTCAGGAATCGCTTAAGAATGGTCTGAAACTGATTTCCATGAAGAAAATTGTCAAAAATTTGCATTACGAAAATGTTGAAGCCATTGCAATAGCTTCATTTTCTTCGAAAATTCGCTAAAAAAATTGAGTTCACTATGGGATGGGGGAACTGACATTATTTGGTCTGACCTAAGTTCCAATTAGCAGTGATTTATTGGGCGGTTTTTTTGGGTTATTTATTTACTGAGCTGAGATGATAGGCAGAATAACCACGCGATATCCGCACTCTTCCGGACTTGTGTCACGGCTCCTTCTTGAAGTCTATGGTTGTAATAAATAACCCAAAAAAACCCCAAATAAACCAATGCTAATTGGAACTTAGGGCAGACCAAATAAAGTGAGTTCCCCCAACCCATAGTGATGATTACCGCCGTATAACCATTATAACATGGTTGTGGGTGAGGCAGGGACGATGTGGTTTTGTGCTACTGAAGAGCTGGGGTGGTAGGGGCAACATCCATGTCGGTCCCCTCTGAGGAGAGTGCAACGTTGTAACCCTTGGCCTTCTTGACTAAAGGTTAAATTATGTTAATCAAGAAGGAGCCGTGTCACAAGTCCGGAAGAGTGCGGATATCGAGTGGTTATTCTGCCTATCATCTCAGCTCAGTAAATAAATAACCCAAAAAAACCCCAACCATGAAGAACCAGAGGACTGGTAGGTACGGATCACTGCAGATCAACGGTAGTCATTATTAAAATAAATTCAAATGTAAATAGACTTAAATTTTAAGTTCGCGATAAGTTGATTCAAGTCAAATTTGCAGTTTCTCATTTTTGTCAACTGTGCCGTTAAGGGAGAATATTGTAATTATTCTGCAGGCCCTTATGATGTGAATAGATTTCACGAAAGCTAGGCGAAGAAGGTTGTTTTTCTGTAGACTCCATTCCCAATCAGCCCGACATAAGTTATCAGCTGTATTAAGTTAAATGAGTCTGAAACGTCGACAGCAACTATGTTATCTGTGTTATCAGTTTTCTGACGAAGATTCAAAATGGTGGTATACAAACGAGTTTGAAGTTTGTTTTTTTTTTTTAATTTCATTGTAACTCGTTTGACAGGTGGAAATGGAGTCAGGAGGAAAGAGAAGATTTAACAACTGAGCTTAGTTTGAAATCAACACCGTACCTGGACATCAAAAAAACTTCAAGATCTTGGAGACTTTCCTCCCAGATTTCCTCCTCCTCGTCAGTAAATTCGGAGTTGATGAGATTAACTAGGTATTGTTTTCGTCACAATTTCGTCAACTTGTTTTTGTTTTTGACTCTTCTTCGGAATCAGCTCATATCTGAAGGGCAATTCAGCCAACTCTCCTATCTCAAACTCGATTAGCGATTCACAATCGTGTTTCAGCACCTTTTCCCGTTAATTCCTACAATGACCTGACACACGATATGGCACGACACTACACGACCACTACCTCCCGGAACAACTCCCCTAAAATCCCAATGGCAGTCCCGTCACCATCGAATCGAAAACGCAATTTTTTCAATTTGATGCTCTACAAACGACAACACACGAGTGCCCTATACAACCTGAGGAAAATAAATTTACCGAGGTGTGCTGGTATGCACTCGGTTAATTGCTTACACAAGGAATACACTTAGTAAGCGATACGGTGTCAAATGGGGAATTTAAAATATTTTTTTTTCAATTTTTTCCCCCTTGAAGGTAATCATTTCGAAGAAAACGACCATGAAGTCATAGCGAAGAAAGAGTGATGATTCTATATTTCCGATATTACTACCTTATACCAGGTTTTAGATATTTTCAAACATCGAAAGAAAAATATCGATCCGATACCTAAGTTTTCTCTTTTTTTGTTTTGTTTTTTCAAGGATCAAATTATATTTTTTTTTTTGAGAGAGAGAAGAAAGTCAGAGTGTTGAGTAGGAAGTCACTGGATACAAGCACTGAGCTGTGTGAATTTTGTTTAAAGTTTTTAGTCAGTCAATGTATACACCTACCTTCTACATAACTGATTTCACCCTGATAATGCACAAATAAACGTGCGAAACGTTGGTGTGATTAACCAGTTCTTTTATTGACCGCACCTCAAAACCCCACGAAGTCATCCGATTTCAAACAAGTACATATACAATTTTCCAAACACACACACGCACACACACACACACACACACGAATTTATTCATTTTATCAGAATTTACAGTCTATTAGTATGAGGCCCCAAGAGAACAAGTCGCGTGGGCCCGTCATGTATGTGTGTGTACAAGAAAATAAATCTTTAATTCTTGATAAATGCTTCTTAGAGTACAATGTGTAAATTAAGATAACACTTCTATAACTTGAAATGCACTTAAATGGGTGTCTCTGGGTTGTCTTTCATCATCATATTTGAGTTACTTTATTTATTTATTTTTATTCTATTTATTTATATATTTATATATATTTTTTTTAAATTCTTATCATCTCATCTACCTTCGGCATTTGGGGCAGATGCACGCCGTTCTACCTGACATTTTGTTGGTACAAGGAGGCTCGTTATGAAGCAAATAGGTTTTAATTTTTCGCTTTAGCTGGTTCCTGGATTGCGACTCTTCGAAGACAAACGGCATCAAGTAATTGAAAACAGATGGAATCATAAGTGAGGATTGACGCGTACTATGGTCTAATTTGTATACTGGCCAGATCAGGATTGGATAACGTCCTCTCCTCGTGGGTACTAATCCAGCTGGCTGGGGCTCAAGGTATCTATTTCCATACATGAACGCACAGCAGTAGAACAAATCCTGGAAGGGCATGAGGTCTATTTCTTTTAAATTCCCACCCGGTGCTCCAAGCAATTTCCCTGCATACCTATATGCTTGGTTGACCGGTTCTATTGCCTCGAAGTATGCCCCACCAAACTGAAGTATCCCATATCCTGCTCTTGCTTCGAAAAGGGCCAAGAAAACCTTTCTCAGCTCCATCTCTGGTATCAGGTTTCGCAGGAATCGCAGGCTGAAATTGATCCTATTCAAACTCTTCATCAGAGCTGCAGTATGAGTGGACCATGATAGGTGTTGGTCTACGCTCAGACCAATAAGGTATCTGGCATGCTCCACCTCCTCAATCGAAGGGCATTGGCACCTCGCAGATGCATTGCACGCAATTGAGTGAATTGTAATTGATTGCTTTACGCCGTCCTCAAAACCGTGTTCAGTGATAAGAATATCAATCACCCACAAAATCGATTAAAATTATTCTTTGAAAACTCGCTCACCAACTCATGCTGCATGAATGGAACTTTTTTTATTTGACTTGATTGAATCGAGATTACAGCCTAAAACATGGTCGTTGGTAATAAGATGATTTCTCCTAAAAAACGACGACGATACACGTCCACGATATTATATCGAGCTAAGAAATCCAAAAATATTTCAAAATGCCAATAATGTCAAAAGAAAGGATGAGTTCGTTAACCAGAACTTTTGGAGGACTTCGAGGGCTCTAATTTTGAAAATTTTGAGTAAAAAATTTCTAAAAAACGTGTTTTTTAAATGTTTTTTGTTTAAATTACCATCTTAAAAATAGGAACATATGGTATATGCGGAATCAGTGTGAAATTACCTATGAGAATCAACTACAAAATCGGTTAAAATGATTCTTTGAAAATTCGCTCATTAACTCATGCAGCTTATATGGAACTTTTTGAACTCAGATTTTCATCTTAGTTTTCTCCTTTCCAAATCAGAATGATATTTATTCCAGTATTCTGATATTCAAGAGCTCACGGCACTGGCAACTACAGTTCCTTTTTCAGACCCATGCTAATTCCTCCGGGTCGGGTTGCTTATCACGTGACTTTTCGTATCGCTTATCGCATCTTCCCATCAGTGGAACACTAACGCACACCTGAAAATATCCCGAAGCGATGATGATCGAGACTGAAAATTGCGCGCTCATTGATGAAAGGACGAGAAGAGTGGAGGGGAAACGTTGAATTGCGGTTCCAAGGCTGCGCGAGCGGGATTCCTGCAGGAAGAGTGGCCTGCTGGGACTGCGAGGACAGTTACAGAGGGTCCGAGAAAGTGGATGACCGTTAGCGTGTTCACAGTTAGCGGCCGCGTGAGGGAACATTCGCCGCGGACTTGGTTATTCTTTCTGCCCTCCCGACTTGATTTAGGTGGCAGCGCCACAGGACGAGCCGAATCCCGAGGATCAGGTCGGCACCTCAAAGGTAGATCGAAGCCAAACGGTATTACGGGTTTTTATGCCGGCAGTTTGACAGTTTGTTTTGTGTATCTCATACTTCAGGGGAAACAACTTTGTTGACCTTTTTATTTCGACAACCCCAAGTTATGACCATCAAACAGATACCATGGCTGGCAGCATACAGTGAATGAATGAAATGAAATGAAGTTTATTCTCATAAAGAAAAAAATTACAAAACAAAAATTTGCATGAGTTAGTAAAGCACACAAAAGAAAGTTGCACTCTTGTATCAAAATTATAAAAAGTTGGCAAAATTAACCTATACAGGGTGGTCCCAAAAGTAAACTTAGTTTGAGGCCTTATGAAAAATTTCACGATGATCACGAATATACCACATAAGGGTCCCTGAATAAATCTTGACCACTTTTTCCCCAAAAAACCACTGTTTTCGAGGTTTTTTAAGTGTTTTGGGGCAAAAAAACACGGAAATTATCCAGAAAATCGAAAAAACCCTCGAAATAAACGTTGTAGGAAATTAAATTCTGCGTTGAATGAGGCCAACGCCAGTTCTTAAGATTGTACCTACGACTTTTGGCGAATTTTGGAAGTTTTGATCAGTTGATAAACTGCTTGATAGGAGCAGGAAGGTAGGCAGGTCGTATGGAATTAAAATGTAGGTTTAAATGTTTTTATTGGAGCTTCGAAAACATCATTATTTGAGATTCTTAAAAAGTTTGGGTATTACTTACTAGGTAGTTACTCATTACTGCGTCATCTCAAAGAGCCCACCGCCAGCGTTAATGCATTGAACACTTCGATGAGCCACTGATGTTGTTACACTGCGGATTTGTTGAGTTTCCAGAGACAGTCCATCAAACGCAATTTGTATTCGGTTGAAAATGTTCTTCCGATTGTATTGCGGCGGAATAAACTGGAAACTCAACAAATCCGCAGTGCAAAAACATCAGTGGCTCATCGAAATGTTCAATGCATTAATGCTGGTGGTGGTCTCTTTGTGATGACGCAGTAATACCTAGCTAGTACCCACCTAAGTAATATCTAAAGTTTTTAAGAATTTCAAATAATGCCGTCATATGCATGGAAGTAGGAACGTCTCCCTACTTCCTCCAGACAGTATTGCCAACATACATCCCAGCAGACTGCTGTATTTCATCGTTTTTCGGGATTAAATAGCATTATTTGTAAGTATAGGGTGTTCATATCAACTTTTTTTCTTGAGAATTTTCGAAGAAAATGAAGCTATTGCAATGTCAATAATTGAAAATTTTCTTCATGGAAATCCGTTCTAGACCATTCTAAAACGATTCCTGAAATTTACCACTTTTTCATACGTAAATTTAAAAATGTCAATAATATATCAAAAGAAAGGATGAGTTCGTTGGCCAGAATTGTTGGAGTACTCCGAGGGGTGAAATTTTGAAAATTTAGAGTCAAAATACGCTTTAAAAAATCGTGTTTTAAGGCTTTTGGTGTAAATTGCCATCTCAAACATAGGAACATGGTATATTCGGAATCAGCGTTTAATTTCCTATAAGAATCACCCACCAAATCGGTTAAAATTATTCTTTGAAAATTCGCTCATCAACTCATGCTGCATGAATGGAATTTTTTAAATGTTACCGTTGCTATTATAGTGACAGGGGACTTCGTTAGTTTTTCTTATTTTCTTAGATAATTTGAAAAAAATTAACCGTTTCTTAGGGTATAGTTGGTATTATTTTAAAGAGGATCCCTCAACTTCAATTTAATTAACAATTATTTTCTTCTATTTTTCAATAATTGGTAGGTACCTAAAAAAACACAAAGATAAGATGGAGTAAGGATCGTCAGAGTTTCAGCCGAATTTCACAGAGTTTCTGACAAAAAACACGAAGGTCAGATGGAGTAAGAGGCCCCAGTCCCAGGGCTACACAATTACCGGCTCTGCATGATATAATGGCGACGAAATTCAAACTGGATTATCAAGAGGTCTGTCCCGACTATCTTCAAAATTATAACGATATTGGACCATTACGTCGTGAGAAATTGATGAGATAGTTTATCGTACGGACTTGACAAGCATACCTACTCAGGGGCTACTGATTTGATCAGATTCTCAATTAAATCCATAAGGGATCATCAATGGTCGGATCCGAACTAACCATTCCTCAAAATCTGATCAAAATCGGATCCTTAGGTCCCGAGAAATCGTTGTTTACAGTGATTCGGGATGTAAATTAATAGGACATAGATTTGATATGAATCAAATTATGATAGTTTATTGATTACTCACTTATACATAAACCCCGAAAATTTAATCAAAATCGGATGGAAATTTTGCGGGACTCTTGGGTGTGTATTTGCAGTCATGGAACCACATTCGTCCCGTATAATAGAAGAAATTCTGATTTTGTGGGATTTTTTTTTGGGGGGGGGGTTGTGGGGGGAAAAAATCTTTCTCCTCTCTAGAACTGTCTCTGCTAGCTTGACAGACTTGGTACCTATGTGTGTATTTATTTTTCTGTATAGGAAAGAAGCCTATCAAAGTAACATGAAACCCCATTCGGTTTTAGAAAAAAATTGGATTTGATCAGGTGATTTTGAAAGGAGATTCGGCCAAAATCCGTCAGTCAAAATCGATTCGCGTTTCACATTTCGTTTCCGCTATTTTTTCCGTTCACATGTCTCTGCTCCATCTACGCCTATCAGGCCAACTAGGAGCAACCCCTCCTGGGTCCTAGTTAGCCAGGAGACAGCGAACGCGTAAGTTCATTCCATATTAAAGAACTAACTATTCCTTTACCCTCGTGGTTCAATCCGTAAAATAGGTATTCACCATTTTAATCATCCCCCCCACTCTATTTAATACAAGCCTAACAACTTTGTGATTCAATAAACCAACACAGTAGATACATACTCATTGTATTTCTGTTGCACGAACCACCTTACCCAATTCTATATCGGAGTAGGTAGGTGTTATCGAAATTGCATATTAACTTCATATTACGCCTCACTAGTATACTAGGACGATAGGATTCGGCAACTCAGAGCATCGTCTAAGTAATTAAGAACACTACACTTGTCATGAGGAGATCAAGGAGACTCTACTACCTGAGTTGGTCCTACAGTACTCCGGGTGGTCCCATTCGATTCTTAAAATTTAAAACTTTTTAGTATCGATGGAAAAAACAGATTTCAAAAATTCAAAGTTTTCGATCTGGGGCGCTTTTAAAGTTGAATCTTTTATTTTCCACCTCTTGGAGACGACTGTCGGTAACTCCAAGCTTCGGTTCACAACCCCAAATGATACTTATCTACCAAATTCAATTAATTGCGGTTCGTGGTATTCAAAAGCAAAGACCCGCGTACGGCAGCGGACGGACTGATTTTTTCTTTCGATATTAAGATTCTACAAGTGCTTTGAAACGTGAAACCACAAATTTTTAGGGGGAAGGGGGGTTAAAACAAAAAATTCGCCCATTATTGCAAATAATAAACCAAAATATAGCAACTCAGGAATAAAAGCATCAATGCCTCCCATCGACTGATTGGTCGAGTCCTCTCATCCATCGATCACAAAAGATGCTCTCGAGGCATTCATCAGCCCTGATTGATCGAGATTGAAATGCTCAAAAACACCGGCCACTACCGATTTTGGGATTCCTCGAGTCGCCTTATTATTTCCAAGTGCCGGCCTCGAGGATCTGAAAGACTCGAGCTCGCCGATGAAGCAAGCGTTCCCTTTCACCCGGTGTTCCCAAGGCCTTCATGATCTTCACGTCTTGGTATATGGCATTCAACTTAGTGAAAGTATTAGATACAGCCCCCGGAGCAGAAACAAGTGTTATTTCTGCTCGTTTGTAATGATTTATCGACATTTTCTCGTTCTATCGCATTCGTGTAAGTTATTCGGTAACTTACGAGACTGCGCACCAAAGTACCTGCCTATGTGATATCGATGGAGATAAGACCTTCAAAGTAGGTCTTATACGTGGTAAGTAGGTAGCTATTTAGTGGATGCTTGAGATGTCCAGCGTGAAATGGATTTTCGATTCAGGTTCAGGTTCAGGCTGACTTGTTATTTTTCTAACGAACGATTTCAGGCTCCTTACAGGTATCAACCCTTCTTCTAGCTCTGTAATTTATTAACACAAAAAAAAGCTTGTTTTTCCTGTGTAAATTGTGTTATTTTCCGATGTTGATTTATAATTAGGGCAAAACCTATTTGATACGGAATAAGAAATTACGACTAGATACTAGAATGAGTAATCATTTTATGATCAATGTGACAATGAGCTAGAGTCGTCTTATACGATTTTTCGTAAGGGATCTTAATCTAAAGGGATCTAGTTTTGTGGGGTACTAATAAAAAAACGTCTGCCAAGTTGGGTGGGCAGTATAGCTTCCTCACTTTTGTAACATGGACGTAAAGAATCAGTTTGTGAACATTCCAGCGAAAATGGTAGAATATGTTCGGAGTTAGGAGCATGGCTATGCCGATAAATTTCAAGTTTGCGCATCCGCAGTAGCCATCACTTATACAACTGTGGCGAAATAGGTATTGTCTCGGAGTCAGCGCTCAACTACCCTCTGGAATTGAGCGAAATCCGTCCATTAGGAACTGAGGAATCGTAGTTTCAAGAAATTCACGCTAACGCATGCCCTCACGCTACTAATGGTCCGATGGCTATTAAATTAATAGAGAAATGAGTAGGGGCTACACCGTACAATCTCTGAAAATTTCACTAGAAATGGTAGAGTAGTTCCGGAGTTATGGCTAAGAAACTCATTTCAAAATTGCGCATGCGCAGTAGGTATTACTGATAGAATCGTGTTGAAATTTGAAGTTAATTGTCAACCTCCAACTACCCTCCGGATTTGAACGAAATCGGTCTATTACGAACGGACAAATCGTAGTTTCACTAAATTCACGTTTGCGCATGCGCACACGCTACTATTGGTCTGTTGGCGATGAAATTCATAGGGGACCCCCAAATGTCTAATTCGCGTAATCCTTGAAAATTTCACCGAAATTGATCGAGTAGTTCCGGAGACACAGCTATGACAACAAATTTCAAGTTTGCGCTTGCGCAGTAGCTATTACTGATCCAATCGTGACGAAATTCATAGGTTATTGTCTTGGAGTCAGTCCACAACTACCCTGCAAATTTGAGCGAAACAGGTCAATTAGGAACTGGGATAACGGAGTGTCAGGGAATTCAGGTTGGCGCATGCGCTCACGCTATTAGTGGTCCGATGGCGATGAAATTGATAGGGGGCCGTCACGGGGCTAACCCACACAATCCCTGAAAATTACATCAAATTCGGACCACATCTTCATATAGTTTTGCCTGGGACAAGGAATTGACCACAGACCGACAGACAGACACGGAACCAAAATTGTTCAGAAAGCTCTGAAACGTAAAAAGCAAGTGAAAATTTTGATTTTGGAGGACAAAATTTATTTTTATTTCTTGCTCGAATACATAGCTTCTTACCTTCGGTAGAGAGGAAGCAAAAAAAAAACGACACAACGTAGAGAAAATTGGTTCCAAAGTTGAGCCTTAGTTGTAGAAAAGGACAGTTACAATGCGATTTTACTTTCATCAAAGCCTACCAGAAAGGTTAGGAAAGTATTGAAATCAGCAGAGACCTAATTTCTGAAACACCACCATAGAGTGGATCTAATCGACATCTGATCAACTTTATCCACGTTTTGGACGTATGAATGTTAGTATGTTTGTACGTACGTATGTGTATGGGCACGATTGAAGCCCCTAAGAGAATTATTTAAAAAAAATCCGATTTGTCACATGTGTGAGGATGAGGCAAAAAGAATTTCAGCCCTCCATGTAAATTATTGGGGGAAGAAACTAAGCAAAACAGGTAAACATTTTTAGCACATTTTTTCCTGTTTCAAGTTTTTTTGATTGTCAGAGCTCTGCAGTATATCCAGGGCTGGTGATAGGGAATTGCAGTATTGGGCTGATAGGTACGGTGGGTTGAGGGTGAAAGTAATTATTGGCCTTTCTTCCAGGTAAATAGATTTATTGCATTCATTCTGACAAAAGTATAATTTTTCAATTCATTGAATCCTTATAGGTAACAATCTTCGAGTACGTAATCATTTTTCAACAGCATTCGTAGCTCCTTTTTTTGACTTTACCTTCAAGATTTATGGAACATTAAAAATATAATTCAAAAACTTTATTTTTTCTATTCACTATGACTGGGGGAGGCACTCCTAGAGTCTCAAGCCCCTGCTGCGCTCCTAGCGGCCACCAGATGAAAATAAAATTGGACACATCGATGTAGGAGTACCCTTCTAGGTTTAAGGCTGTTAGGGTTCAATAAAATATCATCTGTAAGCTCTAGCAATAAGGTCTTCTTCAGCTGAAGTGTAGTCTGTTGAGTGATGGCTGGCCCTAAATGCCTGGTTGCAATTTTACATTTTTCAACAGAATAAATGGTTTACCCACAATTCCTTCTTCACAATTCACTTCAGCTAGAGAAGAACTTATTGCTAGACCAGCGGAGAGTACGACCACAGATATTTTATCAAACCTTAAGAACCTTAATTGAGTGGACCAGCCCACACCTGACAAATCGTGTACCTACATTCCCTGAAGCGGTTAGAACGCGGAACGTGTCGAAGTGAATGCAATAAATCTACTCAAACCAGGAAGAACGGCCAATAATTACTTCCAACCTCAACGCTCTGGCCACCCAAAAGCACAACAGTATTTTTGGCTGTCCTGAAAAGAATGAAAAATGAAAATGGCCATCTGATATCTAGGTATAATGCAACAACAAACATAAACACAACTCAAACATACAACAATCAAACGACACAATCAACGCAATACGAACACAATCATGAATAAAGTTTAGTAGGTTTACTAAGCGCACGGGGTAGCTGTGTGCCACACTCACTTGGCAGGCTTTTCCAGGATATCAAACAAAAAATATTTTTTTGCGTCAATAGATAAACCTTTCAACTTCTTAAAATGTATTCAAAAGAGGAGAGACATTCTGAGAGTGACAATATTATCTACGGCCATTCAAATTCAATTTGTCATAACGAACGTATGGCTTCCTAATGCTGAATTATTACGGAAGTGAGAGCTAACGAACATGAAAATAGTAAACGACCGTTCATGCTAATGATGAAGTAGCTGCCGATGTGACAGCTGAGGATACGTGACAACTTTTGCCTTCCACACAAAAGCCGAATGTGTCGCCAGCTCATCCTCGAAGGCTTTCTCTGCGTAGAATTTATCAACTCGTTACCGCACCCAAAAGGCACTTTCTTCAAACGGGAAACACTCAGATAGTCAAAGAAAAACCATCCTTCAGGAACAGCCTCCATAAAGAGGGTCCTCGTCCTTCCCTAAAGAGCCGTAGCGTCTGCGGCTGGCAACCCCCGACTGTTTACAATAGCAATTATTGTTTCTTGTTTTCGCGAGAAATGAATAAACGAGAAAGCTGACTGAACAAAACGGCCCCGTTGAATGTAAAAAGTGGAAAACGAGGAGGGTCGAGATGAGGGGTTTCTCCCACATTCGAAACTGGCAAATTGTTGTTAAAAGTTCATTCATTGCTACCGATTGTTCGCATAGGGAAGGAAAGGGAATGTAATTTCCGTTACATCTGAGTGCCGAGGCTGATGTATTGCAGCAAGAGGAAGGCGAGCACGCTCTTTCTGCCTTACAGACCGTAAAGGGATCAGAGACCGGGCACAGACCGTAACTCGCGAGCCTGTTGCATTTTGTTTTTCGTTCGTACCTTCGAAATTACGAGATTGAATCATTCATACAGAGCACGCTTTTATATTTTCGTAATGAAATTATTTGAAACTCTGAAAATCTATTAAAACAATGAAAAATTTTAGATGGAGATGTAAAATGAGCGGATTTGCAAAAATTAACTTTCTAGATATGGAGTACTTTTAGTGATTGACAAAGCTCAAAACGGAGAGTCCGTGAAATAGGTGATTAATGAAAGCATACCCTGGAGAATTGATTCATTCATTTATCACAATTTTATACTCAACATAACCATGATGTACGTTGTGACCAAGAGATGAGATTTTCCACGCCCTCACCATCCATATTCCATGCGAGGAGCCAATGAGATATACAGTCTTTTTAAGATTTAGTTTGACCACAACCCAACGCTATTATAACCTGGGAGCTGCAGTTTCTGGGCTCAAAAATATACAAAGCCCTCGAGAGCTACTACCATAACATGAAAAATGTCATAAATACTATAAATTTCAGCCATCAAAGACCTACAAGTTCAAATGAGGAAGCTGTCTATCACACCCTCTTGACACTAGTTAGGGCTAGTTACCTAGGGTTACAACAAATTGGAGGATGATGGAAATTTAGTCGAATTTAGTAAAATGATTTCTGAAAGAGTGGTTAATTTGAAACTGAGCACACGTTGCTGGTTACGATCATGTTAGCATAGGTAGTTGGAGTTAGGTTTTAAAGAATAAGACACGGTCAAGCTTTGAGTGAACCGATTTTGACGCAGCTTTTTGGTACTATTAGCTAAAAATGTGTATCTGAACAAATAGTTTTGCCAAAATGGGTGTTCGTGAAGGGTGGTTCGCTAGTTTACAATAATAAGAGGCCATTTCTTCAGTTCGCATAAAAATTTGTTCGAATTGAATTCGAGTATCTTTTAATTAATTTTTTTTAACTTCAATTAATATAGTTTGAAAAATTCCATTAGATGCTGCATGAGTTGATGAGCGAATTTTCGAATAACCGTTATACCCAATGTTGTGGGTGATTCTTGCAGGAAATTTTGCGCTGATTCTGAATATACCATAATGTTTATATGTTTAAGATGGCAATTTATACCAAAAACAGGTTTTTTAACATTTATTTTGCAAAATTTGACCCCTTGAAGTACCCCACAAATTCTAGCCAAAGAACTCATTCTTTCTTTTGTTATTATTGACATTTTGAAATTTTTTGGATTTTTCTGGTAGATTACAGGGTCCGATATAGTCTGGAATGACATATACATAGATATATACATATGAAAAATGTTGAATCAGAATAATCGTTTTAGAATGGTCTGAAACGGATTCCCACGGAGAAAATTTTCAAGATTTTGTACTAATAAAATTTTGAAGCCATTGAAATAGCTGAATTTTCTTCAATAATTCTCTAGTAATACCTATACTTTATTTTCCATGAGAAGCTCGCATCATGGTAATTGTAAAATGATATCAAGCCGATAATGTGTAGGTAGCTTGTAGACACAACAAGATAGAGAGAAGGTAATAATGACTATTTCGTTATTTAAAATCATCCATTTTATGTGTGAAACCTCCAATTTGAAACGAAAAACCGCCAATTTGATAGGTGAAATCCCCAATTTGATGCGTAAAACCTCCATTATGACGTGTGAATGCTATGTGTGAGAGGAATTAGATACCCAAAATGGGGCGGATCGTTCAGTAATAGTTGCTTTATATGGGACGAAATAGTCAACTGGAGAGAAGCTATAAGATTTATAGGAGAGGTAAAAATTACTATTTCGTTATTTGAAACCATACTCCAATTTTATGCGTAAAACCTCAAATTTGAAACAAAAACCACCAATTTGAAGGGTTAAACCTTCAATTTGAAACCATAAACCTCCAATTAGAAACGACAACCCTCTATTTGGTGTGAAAACCTCCAATTTTATGTGTAAGATCCCATATTTGATGCGTAAAACCTCCATTTTGACGTGTAAATGCTATGTGTGGGAGAAATTAGATACCCAAAAGGGGGCTGATCCTCCAGGAATAGGTGCTTTATGTGGGACATGGTAGTTAACAGGAGAAGCTAAAGATTTATAGGAGAGGAAAAAATGACTATTCCGTTATTTGATATCATACTCCAATTTTATGTGTGAAACCTCAACTTTGAAACAAAAACCAACAATTTGATGGGTAAAACCTCCAATTTGAAACGATAAACTTCCCATTAAAACGAAAACCCTCCTATTTTGATGTGTAAACCTCCAATTTGAAGTGTAAAACCTCCATTTTGACGCCTAAATTTTGACGTGTAAACCTCCATTTTGACTTGTAAACCTCCAATTAGAAACAAAAACCCTCCTATTTGATGTGTAAACCTCCAATTTGAAGTGTAAAACCTCCATTTTGACGTGTAAATGCTATGTATGGGAAGAATTAGATACCTAATATGGGGTAGATCGACCAGGAATAGGTGCCTTATATGGTAGGAAATAGTCAACAGTAGATTCTTATGTCCCGATCGCTAGTTCGTGATGAGGTGTTTCACAATAAGTTGAGACGAGCCGCAAGTAGCGACTCGGTCGCGCAACGATTTTCGGCCGCAGGCGTAAGAAAGAGACGATCCAACGCGTTAGAGGGAGCGCAGCGCAAGCGTTGCCTGCGGACGCGGCTGACTAAATGCCAAACACAATACGAGTCTCACTCATAAATCCCCGACCCCAGACTCATCGGCATGCTTCCTCCATGAAATCCTGCATCACAATTCATTGGCATGCCGCTGAGACCTGGTCCGTGCGTGGGGAGCGAGAATTGAACTGCGATTCGTATTCAGGCGAAGCTCGGGTCCTCACGATCGGATGCTGCTTCCTCCGGATGACCTCAGAATTAGGGTTGTAGCTGAGCAATCAACATGGGTGGGTTTCGATCATCTGATAACGGATACCAGCAAAGACCCGCTCACCCAACCTTCACCCGTTATCAATTATGAGCAGAGACGAGTGACATAAATAACTTAAGCCCAACTAAAATGTCACAAATCGGCTCTTTTTTGCTGATGATGTATAAATGGCGTACATCGGATGTTTTCAACCATTTTTTTTTTTTTTTTTTTTTTTCATCCTTGCATCCCTCCTTGAAACTGTTGTTTAAACTTGAACGTTTCCACCCATTGGGGAATAATCACAAATTTTTTTAATTTTTTTTCCTGAAAGATACTGGCTCAAAAGAAACAATAATGAAGTCGTATGGCAAAAATAGTGTATCTGTAATTTAGACAATTTATTGAAATATTAATTACTTTAATATGGCGGGAAGGTGACGTCAAAAGGGGTGTTGTCTGTCATTGGCCAAACCTGTCCTAGACCAAACAACCAACCTGTCAACCAAACAAAAAGCAACACAACGCCCAACACTGTTCTGCTCCTTACTAGTGATAATAGAATATAGTACATTAATAGATCATTCAAATTATTCCTATTCTCACTGCTCCCGATGGGATCTCAGCGCATTCTTTTTCGGTTCAGTTCTTTTAGTGTGACGTAGGAAAGGGCTTCTCAAGAGCCCTCGGAATGCCGCCTGTTATTCAAACAACTGAGATTTTATTCCAAGTTTTCTCCACACCAGAACGATAAACTATTTTTTTCATTCTATTAGCAGTGTTATTTTATTCCAAATAACAATACAAAGGCAGAAAAAATGTGATTTTCTCATACACGATAACTCCCCAATGGGGAACAAATGTAAAGCAATCGCAAATGGGTTTAAACCGTTAGGAGGCCTTTTTTGACATATTCTCCATGGGGATCCGTTTTACACTCTTTTGAATGAAATTAAAGGGTGTCTTCCTATAAGTTATACGATAACTAGATAAGGTAAAAGGACCAATTGCGGATACGTTAAGGAAATCCGACGGTTTCTCGTATTGTGAGTCAAATTGAGTAAACAAAAATGTTCTTCAATTTTTCTACATACCTTCCATCTTTGTGAACAGCTGGGACTAAAAAGAAAATGAAATTATTCAGCTTTTATAATCATAAACGAATATTTGGTCAAGTACCTTCTTGTTCTAGTAGCGGACACCCAAAATTTCGATTGTTCCTAAAGCGGACACTTGAAGTTAGAATAGGGAACAAACAGTTTTATTCTCAATTTCCGGTGAAAATAATAATTCACGCTCGTTAAGAATTGTTATTATCAATTCCTTATTTATGCTACTAAAACACCCTTGAACTCAATTTCTTCCACGAAACACTTTGATAAGTTTCTCATAGTGATATACTCGCAGGTCTCATCAACTAGAATCACAGGTTTTTGTTATGCTTGATAATATTTATTTATCACAGGTGTTTGAAACCGTAAACTAGAGTAGAGAAGAAATTTCAACATACCATGTGTGTATTCCGATGCTTGGAGAGTAATTTTATTTCATACTTGGCATTATCATCACTATTTTCCCCTGTTCTCTTATGGTGAAAGCGAGTTTTTCCCGGCGCCAGTAGAGGACACACAACAACCTTATTTTTCACAGAGAATCCTGTCAACTTAGAAAAAAAGTATTACCTATACTTAATGTACTGTTCCTAGGAAACAGAACAAGTGTTAGAGAAATGTTAAATATTCCTTAATACAACTCAACTTCGTGTCCTTGTCATTTTTGATAAGGATATCGCACCAGAACACGCGAAATTGGGGAAGGTGACTTTTAGGATCTCCTAGAAAGGTTATTGATCACCTCAAAATTATTATTCTCCGTTTATCTTGTACACAGATGGATACTACAAGTAAAAAATGACGAATAAACAGCCCAGGAATGTTCTCAGCCTTGCTTCACAGGTTTTTATGTCAACTTGTCCGCTACTGGTGTTTTATAGTCTACGTTAATTGCCCATTTTTGCTACCTGAAGAAACTATATTGGGAATCAGCTCAACATTATCTCATCAGAATAGCCCGCCAAAAATCATCTTAAAATCTATACCAACTGTCAGTAATGGTAGAAACTGATTTCTTCATTGGGAATTCTCTCTTCAAGCCATACGTGAGTCATCAACACTACGTCACATGACTGGAATTTATTGGCCATTGTAATCGTCCGTGAAAGCACTAATAAACTAGGTATTTCATTCTTTCTGTTAGACGAATCGCAGGGAACTCGAATGATTCGGTTTGGGAATTTATTACACCAACCAGATAGTATAAACACAAAAAAGTCACGCGCCTCTTCTCAGCTGCTTTCTGGCTTATCCAGAAGGCATGTTGAGCTAAAAATTGGCAAATGGGAGTTTTCGAAGGTGCTAAACCCGAATTTGAGGTCAGGAGTGCGAATTTCCTACCCACCCACTCACCCTAATGTCGAACTGGAAGACGTTTTCCTTGTTCCAGCGAATGGGAAGAACCTTGGAGGCAACAAAGTTGAAAAGTCAAGATATACCCGCCCCCACTCAAAAGTACTCTCCCGCTTCAAATTTGAAACATTATTATGATACCTATATGTAAGATGCATCAATTGAAAGGTAAGTTACTTTCTTTTTACCGACTGGATCAACGATAAGGCAGCCATGATTAACGAAAAACGGATCTACCTCACCTCCACGCTGCTCAAAGTTGCAAAATCCCAAATCGTTTATACTCCCAGCTAGATTTTAATTTTTTGTTCACGTATCTAGCTTATGGGCAGGGTTGCCAGATACCTGACAACAAAAATACAGGATATACACATATATATACATAGTTGAAAAGCTAGGTAGGTACTTCAGATCAAATACGTGGAGTAGATAACAAGATGGAATATGTTTCTACATCACATTTTTCAGGTAACGACAGTAAACAAAATAAATTATTAAAAACGTCTGCCAACGGGTGGGCAGTATAGCTTCCTCACTTTTGTAACATGGACGTATAGACTCAGTGAACATTTCAACGAAATTGGTAAAATAGTTTCGGAGTTAGCCTATGACAATAAATTTCAAGTTTGCGCATGCGCAGTAGCCATACTTATCCAATTGAGCGAAATTCATGGGTAATTGTCTTGGAGTCAGCCCACAACTACCCTTCGAAATTGAGCGAAATCCGTCATTAGGAACTGAGATCTCGTAGTTTCAGGAAATTTACGTTAGCGCATGCGCACACGCTACTAATGGTTCGATGGCTATTAAATTAATAGGGAACTGAGTAGGGACTACCTCAATCTCTGAAAATTTCAACATCGTTGGTCGAGTAGTTCCGGAGTTATGGCTATGAAACTGATTTCAAAATTGCGCATGCGCAGTAGGTATTACTGATAGAATCGTGTTGAAATTCGAAGGTAATTGTCAACCTCCAACAACCCACCGAATTAGAGCGAAATCGATCCATTAGGGACAGAGAAATCGTAGTTTCAGGAAAGTCACGTTTGCGCATGCGCACACGCTAATAGTGGTCCGATGGCGATGAAATTCATAGGGGACCCTCTAGGGGATAACTCGCGTAATCTCTGAAAATTTCACCAAAATTCGTCGAGTAGTTCTGACGATACGTCTGTGACAACAAATTTCAAGTTTGCGCTTGCATAGTAGCGATTACTGATCCAATCGTGACGAAATTCATAGGTTATTGTCTTGGAGTCAGTCCACAACTACCCTGCGAATTTGAGCGGAATAGGTCAATTAGGAACTGAGATACAGGGGTTTCAGGAAATTCACGTTTGCGCATGCGCTCACGGTACTAGTCGCCCGAAGGCGATGAAATTCATAGGGGACCGACACGGGGCTAACCCGTACAATCCCTGAAAATTTCATCAAATTCGGACCACATCTTCATATAGTTTTGCCTGGGACAAGGAATTGACCACAGACAGACGGACAGACAGACAGACACGGAACCAAAAGTGTTCAGAAAACTCTAAAACGTAAAAAGCAAGTGGAAATTTTGATTTTGGAGGACAAAAATTTTTGTAATTTCTTGCACGAATACATAGCCACCTTCGGTAGTGAGGAAGCAAAATAACAGGTAACTTTCTGTTCTCATTCAAATTCCAAATAGTTCTCTTAAAAAAATATATCAAATGCATCAGTCTTGGATAAAACAAAATCGCTCCTTTTTTATGCCGTGTTTAGCGTCTGATTGGTAACTTAGAGTATGGGTAGGTTGGCTGGAAAGATGGTTTTGTCTGGTTCGGTCAGGAATGTCTCACCTAGGTAGGTACATCTACCCTGCAGTAGGTAATAGGTAGTAACCTTTCTATCCTGAAATACAGGACAAATCGCGTCCTGTGAAGGGCTTCGCCAGGATGCAGGACAGGTGGGCTAAATACTGGACTGTCTTGTAAAATACAGGAAGTCTGGCAACCCTACTCAAGGGAGAATCCATGACTAGCTTGTCAAGTCCACCTGTTACTGCCCCACGTAAACAATACTGCGATCAATCCGTTGTATTATCATGAACAGCGGGACCATCCCTTTAGATTTAATATCAGCTATACTAATTCAGAGATGCCCACCTCTTCACTCTCAATGATTTTGGATGACTCCTGTGGCCGTGAAAAGAAAACAAACAACCCGTCTCCATGAATTTTAGCACGACTCCAGTAACGACCATCCCCTGCAAGAATACCCGATGACTTGAATCTTCCGAAAGGCAAACTCTCGACAAAAACAGTCTAAAGAGGAAGGAATAAGAAAGAAAAAAAAATCCGAGTGAAAACCGGTCAATGCGAAGAGGCAGACGAGCCGTGGATTATTAAGTGAAAAGGGCGTGATGAATTGATGAAGAAGAGAGAATGAGGTGACAGTGTCAAATGGTGGACACGCAAGAGGTGGATGGCCATGGGCGAACATAACATGCCCTGCACCGTGATGAATCCCATCAACGATTTTACGGTCTTAACCGTCTCGGACGAATCCATTGTTCACCCTTCGTACCGCTACTTACCCTCAATACATCAGTCTTCATACGGATTTTAGATCTGCATGTCCCCCGCTAATTTCCTCTTTAATATTCATAATTGTTTACTTTGTATGATTTAAATATCCACCTCTTGATAAACTGAAGTTCTGATCTTCACAACTTTTGTAAGGGGATAAATTATTATTTCGCCTACGTTTCGGTTCATTCGCGAATTTTCGAAGAAAATGAAGCTTTTGCAATGGCTTCAAC
>JAEMON010000001.1:72014741-72026881 GCA_030264115.1 Lygus lineolaris
ACGTGTTGCAAGGATTTCAAGTTTTGCGCATGCGCAGGAGATACCGCAGATCTGATTTCGATGAAACTCGTAGAGTACCATCAAACTTCCGATCTTCAACTACCCTGCAAATTTGAACGAAATCGGACCATTAGGTCGGGAGAAATTGATGTTTCAAGGATTTCATGTTTACGCATGCGCAGAGGCTACCGTTGGTCGGATGGTGATGAGTTTCATAGGGGACCATCTAGGGCCTAACCCACGTAATGCCTGAAAATTTCATCAAAATCGGATGGAAATTGTGGAAGTTATGTGTGTGGCAAGGATTATGGGACACGCAGACAGACAGACAGACAGACACGAAACCAAAATTGTTCAGGAAAGTTTAAAACGTAAATCGCGAGTTGAAATTTTGATTTTGGAGGCAAAAAATTGTTCACTTTTCAAAAGTGAAAACAATGCTTCCGCTACCTTGGTAGACTCGGAAGCAATACTAGGTACTATTTACTATTACTTATAACGCGCCGTATTATGAAAGTAATATAGTAAACACAAAGAAACAATTTTTTGATTATGAATTGAAGACTGTTTCTATCAGATCTAACATGACTCAGCAGCGTGGAAAACAAAGTCAGAATGAAATATGAGATTGCCTCTCCTCTGGGCTTGCCACTGTAGGTAGTTGAAGTCAATAAACAACTTTCCTCGTAAAGCCAGCGAGTCAGACTCCGACAGACTCCAAAGGGCAAGTTTAGGATTTTATCTTCGCATTTATTTTACGAACACTCGCAACGAATTTCACTCAACCTGCGAGTACGAGGAGATCCCATAAAAACGGTTCCTCCCTTAACAATTTCAACACCTTCCGGATCGAATTTCAAATTCACCGGTAAAAAGAGCAGATCGAAAATTATTGGGGTTACGTATATATAAAAAAAATTGAGGTGAGTCATTCTTCTCGCAAAAGGCAGAATTTGAATAGTACATATTGGTTTTGGGCGGGCACCTACCTTTCCTAGGGCGGGATCTATAGACGGTCCTCGAGTTTCAAGGAGACCTTGAGATGGCCTTCAAGGATTCCTTAGCCGAATCCGTATTCTAAATTTTGAGGAGACCATCTCAAGGTCTCCTTGAAACTCCAGGACCGTTTATAAATCCCGCCCCTAATCACCAACCTCGTCAGTCTGTTAGCCTCGAGCCTTCCGTTCTCTATGTAGTGTTTATCTCAAATAATTACTCTTTCACTCTGATAGACTCCCTTGTGAGTCTTTTCACTACGGTGAACCATCTAACAATACACTTAAATATGGTTACAGCTCAGATAGCTTGTTAGTCGAAAATTTCAACGGAAATTCAACTTCAAATTTTCAGTTTGAAATTTCAACATTTCATTTTTCAAATTTAACTAGAAAATTCAATATTTTAAATTGTCAACTGAAAATTCCAACTTTGAATCGGTTCATGTAAATAAAATATCATTGATGATCATTATAGAAATTTTCCATTTCCAGAGACTAGAAATTGGTTGAAGCTATCTTAAAAACTCATTAGTAAGAGGAAAGGTTGGTGTTCAGAATGAGATCATGAAGTCGTGGGTGTGAACAATAATTATTATTGTAACAGATAAGGATGATAGTTTTACTTTAATTGGAGGTAAGTTATTAGGATCCATAAAATAACAGTGATTTTGGCAAAGGGGTTGCTTACGAATAGATTATAAACCGCAATAATTTTCGCTATTTTTGATGAACAATCTAAGAAATTAGGAGTTGTTTTTTTTAAATACCAAGGTAAGATAAGTGCACTCACCTGATGTAAACCCTCTTCAGACCAATTACTGTCATTCATGGTACTCACCTGAAACATAAGACAGAACTGTGAATACAACGCGGCATTAGAGTGAATTGGAAGGATGTATAGAATATTGAATCATGTGGTAGGTTTCATTTTATGGTAGGCTGTTGGTAAGGATTATCCTGGTCGTAGGTTATATCTACAGGTACAAAACAATGTTATGGAAGAAATCCGTACGTCTAGTTTTGTGCAGGGTAGTACTCGGAATGCATTTACAAGTATAGATACATTTATTTAACCCATAGCGCGACACGATGGTATCAGGTACCCAGAGTGATATTTCATAATTTTGTTGTTGTTCACATCAGTTTGTCCTCGAACTATCGCTAGTAGTTAGAATGCTGTACATTCCTCCAAACAATGTAGGTAATCAACCAGATTGCCAAAGTCATGAAAGTTCCAATCAAATCCATCACATGAAAGTAGGCTGTGATCTGTGGATATCTGATACCCAACGAGTCACAAATTCGTCATAAAACCAGCATCAATTACAGGAATTACTATGATAATAAATCAAACGGTATTTTATTTGCCGTCACAAAACAATTTCATGACAATGGTCAGGTACATAGGTAACAGGTACATAGTGATAGATAATACATAGATGAAATCTACTGTGTGGGTATCTGGTACCCAACGTGTCACAAGGTCGTGATATACCCACGTGTCAACCAAGTTTCAAAACAAATTCGCGCGTAAAATATAATTTTAGTTTCAGATAATACGTATTCTTTTACACATCATAACATGTAACATTATTTTCCTCCAAAAAATTCGCTAATACTGATTAGTAACGATTTTGGGACTTTCGAAATTGCTGGCCTCGAACTCAGCCTTTCTTTTGACATTTTGGTACCATTTTGGATTCCTTAGACCATTCCTAAGGTCAAACATCGACCGAAGTCAAAATAGGTTTCCAAGGAGAAACTTTTCAGAAATTCGTCTACCTACCTAAAATTTTGGACCCATTCTTCGAACATTTACTAAAACTTGATCGAGTTGACGTTTCTCAGTTGGAATTCCGGTAAAAACGGGCGATGAAACTGTAGTTATTTTTCTTATATTCAACGGGTACATACATACATGTTTTACGCGAAAGTACTTCCATTTTCATCAAGTCCATTTTCAGACTTCTCCGGGAAGGTTTCGTGCCTACTGAAGGTAGTTAACATTCCGATTCAGATACTACTACTTCATGTATGGATGATAGTCAACTACACGAAATTGTTGGGTTTTTTCTACCACAGAAGAACAATGATCTTCGCGTAGGGTTTACCTATTATGAAAAAATGATAAACTGTTTGAGTCGTTTTAGCGAATATTCGAAGAAAATGAAGCTATTGCAATGGTTTCAAAATATTAGCAATGCAAATTTTTGAGAATTTTCTTAATGGAAATTCGTTTCAGACCATTATAAGACGATTCCTGAAATTTCCTGAATTCACATGTGTCACTCTAGACGATACTGACCGAGGAATCGAGACAAAAGAATCCAAAAAAAAATTTTAATGTCAACAATACCAAGAGAAAGGATCGGAGTACTCTATAGGGTCAAATTTTGGAAATTTAGAGTCAAAAACCTCTTTTAAAAACGTGTTTTTTGAGGTTTTTGGTGTAAATTACCATCTTAAACATAGGAACATATGGTGAATTCGGAATCAGCGTGAAATTTCCTATAAGAATCATGCATCAAATCAGTTAAAATCATTCTTTGAAAATTCGCTCATCAACTCATGCTGCATGAATGGAACTTTTCAATTTGAACCCCGCAAGAGTGATTCATGATAATAGGTACACAAAAGCGTAGGTACTTATTTACCTGTGGGTATTTGCAGCGGTGATGATCATTTCAGTTAATTATGGCTTTGGTTTCATAAATATTCCAAAGATAGGTACTTGAAATGTTGTTGCTGTATTTCATTTCCAGCGACAGCAGAGTCAAATCAAGAACAGTAATGATTACCTGAGGTGAGCTCCTGTCCTTCAGATCCGAATCTGTAGACGACACTCTAATAAGGGATCAGGAGATTTATTCCGATCTGATGGTCGGAGCTAATCAGTTAACCCGCACACCACGAGACTACTTTAAAAGGGACCTCGCAGCTATCGACGGAGATCTAAAGTTTCCTTGAATAGCAGTCGCAGCCCGAGTTGCCCAAGATCGTGTCACGTTCTGTTAGTTTGGAAGTGACCCCCAACCGGCTGCTCTCGGCGACCGTTCCCAGGACTTATTTGCAACCAGACGATCCCCACGTAAATAAGTGAGCTATTAGGTTCTGCCCTATAACCTCAATGGAATTCCTCAAGAGGGACGGCCCTGAGCCAGGTGCGCAAGGTGAACAACTATCATAAGCCCGAGCTGAGCGAATAAGGAACCCTCCGAAGACTGATTTCCATACGCTCTTTCATATTTCGTGTCGCTGATTCTACTCCTATTCAATACTTCAATAATTTCACCACTCTTCAATACACACACCATATTCCCGATTTTATCATGAAGAAATTACCTAACACAAACATTGAGATCCTTAGAAGTCCTTTGAGTGATTTTTGATATAGGAAGAATAATAAAATAACTAACAAGGAGACAATCAGGTCAGTGCATTGCCAAATGTCACCAAAAATTTGTCTGTGAGTTCTACTGCTCAAAATATTGAGAATAAGCTTCTAGGGTTGGGAAATTAATAATTATGAAATATCAACTTATGTTTTTATGACTATGAGAATTTTAAATGTTTAATTTTAATGAGTCACTCTCATAGTAAATTGTGTGATTATTCCGAATCTTACCAAAATTTTGTGTATTCAAGATGGAAATGTTCACCAAAAACATCAAAAATCGGGTTTTTAGTGATTTTTAACAAGAAAAAGAACCACTCAAAAAGGGTAGAGAGAAGGGAAAGGGGAATGTATTTGAAGGATATTGTCATCTTGAGTATAGTTCGTTTGAAATCAGCGCAAAATTTCCTATAAGAACCACCCATCAAATGTTTTTCGTAGTCATGTAAACCGCTAAAAATCTGTTAAAATAGCTCAGATCGTTCGATCTTGAATTCCGGGACACTGTAACCTGGTCACTGGGACCACAGCACTGAGAGGTTTTGAAGGATGACAGGCACAACACAAGCTCCAAGCTTGTGACTTCGTACTATTCTTTTAGGAAAAAAATATTAATTTCCCGACCTCAGAAGAACCATACACGGGCTCCAGGTGTTGGGGAGTAGAAGTAATAGAAAACATTTTGTTGTATTTGGTGATGCACTGATCAGGAGGAATCTTTGAGAGTTATATATTTTGTGAACGTGATTATTAATTCCTCTTCCAAATCTTTGACCTACTTCAAAAACGGAGGAAGGTTTCCTTCATTCGGTCTGTGAGGTTAGCATTTTCCTCGAACATAGGGGAGGCTGTTCATGACGACCAGATCACCAGCACTGCCCAAAATGGATGTTTACCACCAATTTCTCCAACACCTCAAAAATACCAGGACATCGATTGAATGAATCTAAAATTTGAAGAAAAAAAATCTAATAAATGCTATTCTGATTTTTTTGATAATGTTATTTTTGTTTGTACGCGAAGAAGAATTCAATAAATTAAACCCACTTATAGAGAGAATAGACGAATATACTAAGCAACCTCTCGCTTTTCCAGATATTTGAGCCTCAATCGGATTCCTTCGTGGACCTGGGTTCCATCGACATCATATTTGATGAGCTGTATAGAAACAAACTAGGTAAGTACAATTCGCTGCAGAACAGCAAATTCGATTTTTCCGAATTTTCATCTGTCAACTTTCATTGGAGTTTGTCGGAACGAAAAACGATTTTGACGTAAGAACTCCTCGAAGCACCACCTCTCTCCTGTTTATCAAGTGAAGCGGAAGAAAATTCCACTTCATCAACCAAGCTTGTGAGATACAACGGCATCTCCTGTAGCAACCCAGGATCCACTCATCTGGAGGATATTAGTGTTTCCTTATTTCAATATAGAACCATTCGAAACTGAAAAACGCTTTTAAATCCCCTCAGATTAGATTTCAAGGTGCTTTCCTTCCAGGTGCTCTCCAAGCCTTCAGTAAATGCCTTCAAATTACCGAAATTTGTCTGTCCGGTCCAATGAGAATTTTTTATTGATGTCATTAAAACGATAAGTAGGTACAAGAAATTAACTCTGCGATAAGTATATAAAATAACTCAGCAGAAATTGGTATCTACCCGATATTGGACTCCCTCAACATCTGGTAGTTTTCGTTCTACGAATCGTGGAGCGAAACAAACAACTAATAAACAAAATATCCAGTAGTGTTTTGTTCTAAAATACTGAATCAAGCACAGCTTCACTCCAACACCTCGGCAAGGACTTTTCGGTTTCCTAAATCGGCTGCAGTAGGACCACCTTCAGGATCCGTTTTCAGAGCTGATGGCGATTGATTCGACTAAATCGGGTGGTGTAAAGGGAGTTTTATTATCATAAATATTTTTCGCTCGCAAGTACTTGGGTTGGTTGGTTGTTTCTTGGAGTCCTCAGTGCATTGGGACAGAGATGACTACTGTTACCTGGCAGGGCAAGGGGGCCGCCATACCAGAGGACAGGTCACTCCTGTAACCTTTTTACACTGCTTTCGGCTCAAACCCTTTAAAGTACGAGATTTATGAGTGTGAAGGCATATGTTACTCGGTGGCGGAAGCTATACTCAAATTAGTTCTAAAAAAGTAGCATAGAGGCTCTGAGACCCACTTCTTTCACTTCTGGTAGGACCTGCCATCCAAATGTGGCAGGACAGTACCTGAGGCTTGAGGGGCCTACCAGCTCCTAGAAAGGAAGGACCCTATCAACTTCTATTACTCACGCAAAATCAAATTAATTTTATTTTTCAACAGCTGTCGCCAATAATTGTTTGATTTTCAGATGTACAAACATGATTAAATAATGATGATTAAATGAAACTCAATTTAATTGTATACCTTTATTCGCCGGCTGAAAAACGACTAAAGCAAAACAACTAATAATTTCATAATAAAGCTGAATGAAGTAGAGTAGAACAGTTACAGTGAGCAGTCACAACAAAGGTTTCATATTCAACAAATTAATGTGAGTAGGTAGGTACCTACATAATAACATTTTTAATTGTGTTATTATGAAGGAAGGTAGGTACCTACTCACATTTGTTGAATATTGAAAAAAATCATTTTCAAAAATAAATAAACTCGAGAATAATGTGTGAGGAAATAAAGGCGCTTCAAGGTTGCCTTCAAGGAACTCACATTTATAGCGAGAAAGTGGTAATCGCTTGTACTTTCGACCAGTTACCTTTAGCGGCAGTCGACAGAAAACTATCGTGACCCGATTCCGCTCAAATATGGAGGAAAGATGGGGACTGGCCTCAACATGGGGCCCAACGAATTTGTCATAATCGGATCAGAGATTGTGACAAACTCATGAACAAACATTATGCCACGAAGAAAGACGATTTTTTATCAATATTTTAAAAATTTGAGAAATTTTGCGGGTTAGCTTCGGAGCGATGTGGTCTTCGCATGAGTGAACATTTTCTACTTTTGACCTCAAATTCGGATTTAGCCATAATTGTCGAAGTTCAGCCAAAAAACAGGTGGAAAAAACGATTGTGACGTAGTAAAGTCTAGGTGATACAAAGACCCCGTTTTCGACCATCAGATACCACTCATGTAGCACCTTTTTGGAAAGCTCTTTGAGATCAATCAATTTAAAAAGTGAATAAAAACCCTACCCGTGGTAGCTGCATGTGCAATCGTGAATTATCACGAACACTGATTTTTTACGACTCTATGGTCCGATTTCGCAAAATTCGAGGGGTAGATTTCCAAATAATTACCTATATGTTCAGTGCAATCGATGCGAGCGAAAATTTGACAGGCATTCTGCAAGACAAGGGCTGGGAAGAGGAATTGAAATTTTGTGGATGAGAAACCATACGCACCAGAGCACAGTCGTCCAATTTATTTTTTATTTTTTTTGCCAAAACTATGTTCCGGACGATTCTTATAGGATATTCCTCTCATTCCAAATACAACACATGTTCCTATAGCTAAAATAGCTAATAAGCTCCCGAAATAGAAAAATAGAAAATTCACGATTTTGGTCATTGGAACCGCCCAGAAATGTTTTTGTTCAAAAGGAAAGTTGAAGACCTGAGAATTCTACGCTGAATCAGACCAACGCCAGATCAACAACACCGCAGCCATGATTTTTGGTAATTGGTCAAACTCTTTCGTTTTTTTCGCCTGAAAAAGGAAAACTTTCTGAAATTACCAAACATTATGGCTCCGGTGTTGGTGAGCGCTGGCGTTGGTCTCATTCAACGTAGAATTTAATAATCTGCCACATTACTTTTATACAAAAACAATTTTGGGTGGTCCCAATGGTCAAAAACGTAGTTTCTATAGGATTTTTGAGGTTTCGGGTGCTAATTAGCTATTTTTGGAATAAGAACTTGGGGTGTTATCGGAATCAACGAAAAATTTCTTATGAGAATCGTTCATAGTTTTGGCCAGAAAATCCTAATTATGGACCACTGTAAAGCGTGGAAGAGAGCATTTCGTCGCTTAAGAAGCAACACGCCCTACGAACCAAATCCCAATTTTTCAGGAGGAGGAAAAAACTGAATCCAGTTTTCGATCATCTGTCCCTTTTTTCCCCGTTATTCAGTCACTTCTTGCCTTCCGGTAGACGTCAATACTGAAAAAAGTATTAATTAAAGAAATTGGGAAATTTAGGTTCATACGGGGTGTTGTCATAATAGGTAATTGAAGTATTGAGGTCGATGGGGGTGTTATTTTTTTCGAGTATTTCTCGATTTTGTAGTATAGTTAAAGCGATTTTGTGCTAACCAGTCGATGCAGCGTGAGAAATCGAACAAGAATCAGTCAAAACCTCATTTTCGTGAAAATGGTCGATAGGGCGTGTTGCTTCTTAAGCGACGATTGGATGTTGATTTACGGGCATATTGTGGCACATTTACAGACAGTTTTATAAGGGATTCTGGGCAGTTTGAGTGATCTAGACATGAGGGAATCAATACAGAAACGACAAGCCGTAGTGTGATGATTTTCAGCGTTGTAAATGATATTGGTCGAAGGATTACGAAATGTGGAAACCAAGTTACGAAAACTGGCAGTGACAGGTGACCATAAGGAAGATGAGCTAGTGCTTTCTAGCATCATTGGAGCTCAAAGCAAAGATGAAGGCTGTCTGTGAGGGGATGACCTAACTCTCGTTGAAGAGGACCTTCTGCGACTCATCCCACACGCCTTCCGTCTCATCTGAGGGAGAAAGGGGAAAAGTGATGAATCTGAAAACCTGGTCTCCAACAGCTGGTCGGCGAGGCTAACTAACTGTTCGAGGAATCCCCTCATGATGATCCTGAGCTACAGGTTGGCAGATCTTATCTCACATGAAAGCAGTTGCAACGGCCTAAACGTCTTACGATAAACCTGATCCTAAAAAACGTCGAATCACTTGAACGTCTGACAAGGGGGGTGGGCAGTATAGCTTCCTCACTTATATTAACATAGACTTATAGAATCAGCTGGGACGTATAGATTGCGGCGCACAGAATACCTCCGCAAAACAAGGTCTATTACGTTCAGCTCACATTCGAAGACTCAAAAATCAGAATTAAAACCATTGTGATGAATTGTCCACTCAAGTGCATTCATAACTTCACTATTGTGTCCCTGAGGAGGCTAATAAAGCGAATCTTGTCGGGCCAATAACCATTGAAGAAGCCTGCGTACTATATTCTTCACCCTCAATCCCACCAATATATAACAAGATGGCAACAATCAACTTCACATCAAAGTTTCAGGTGGTTTTTTCATGATGTTTTACGTAGAATTCGAATGTTCAATGAAAAAAGAATTCTTATTAAAAAAAAAAAATCAAGCCTGCCAATGCCATTAGCGAGCCATAGGGGGCGCCCTATGGCGCGCTAAAGAATGAGACGCGCAAAACAATGATTTTTGAATTTTACGAAAGAAATTACATGCATATATACATAAATATATGGTATATTTGGGGTCAGCGCAAAATGTCCTATAAGAATGGCTCACCAATTATAAAAAGTTACCGGAGCTCAAACATGACTAAAAATCGGGAATACTATTCTTTGGAAACTCGCTCATTAACACATGCCGCATGACTGGAACATTTAATATCCGGTAATATCGAAAATAAAAGTGGGTTATCCATGACTTCTGGACCGCACCCTGCATATTAAAATGAAATATCTCATCAAGAGCTTCAAAATAAAATGATATATGAGGGGGGTTCAGACTATTGACAATTACTACTGCAGGTGAGGAGAAGTCGGTCTATTTTATTGTTGAAAAGATTTTTCTTGTCAAATGGAAACCATCATTGACCCGTCGAGTTTAGTTTCGACCGTACGCTCAAGGTTGCCGATGTGAGGGATTAGTCCTGAGACACGGGAATTTTCAAGGGTCCTTGGGGCTTTTTCGGGACGGGGCAAAATCGGGATTTTCGCGAACTTCCCAGTTACCCTCACAGTCAAAAGATCTCTGGTTTGATTCTTGGCGTAAAATCTTTTGTACTTCCACGATCATTGAGTTCGGGCAACTCTCAAAGCTCAAACAACTTATGTTTGCGTTGCAGCCTCGAAAGTATGATTTTCTAGACAGATCAGTAAATTGTACAGCCAATTAAGGTGTACACAATTGGTTGTTCGTGTTACTACGCGGCGTAATCGAGGCTTCTCCGTTTCGAATAGCGTATTAGAGCGGCCATGACAACTTACTCACAGCTATCGAAAGTTGACAGTTAGCTGACGAGCTAACTTTCTAGCTGATGAGTCGATCTCAGCATCCCCTAATCCACAGGGAGACTTCTCCATTTCGAATGGTGGATTAGTTAGCTCAGGACAACTTACTAACGGGCAACACCAGCTGACAGTTAGCTCCCAAGTTAACTTGCTGGCTGATGAGTTGATCTCAGCATCCCCTAATCCACAGGGAGGCGTATCCATTTCGAATAGCGTATTAGCTCGGCCAAGACAACTTACTCACAGGCATCGGAAGTTGACAGTTGGCTGCCGAGTTAACTTGCTAGCTGATGAGTTGACCTCAGCATCCCCTAATCCACAGGGAAACTCTTCAAATTCGAATGGTGGATTAGTTCTCGCAGGACAACTTACTAAAGGGCACCACCAGCTGACAGCTACCGAGTTAACTTGCTGGCTGATGAGTTGATCTCAGCATCCCCTAATCCACAGGGAGGCTTCTCCAATTCGAATGGTGAATTAGTTCGCTCAGGACAACTTACTAACGGGCACCACCAGCTGACAGTTAGCTACCGAGTTAACTTGCTAGCTGATGAGTTAATCTCAGCATCCCCTAATCTACAGAAAGGCTACTCAAATTCGAATGGTGGATCAGTTCGGTCAGGACAACTTACTGACGGGCACCACCAGCTGAAACCTGCCTAGGTAACTTGCTAGATGATGAGTTGATCTCAGCATCCCCTAATCCACAGGGAGGCTTTTCCTATTCAAAAGGTGGATCAGTTCGCTCAGGACAACATACTAATGGGAACCACAAGCTGACAGTTAGTTGCCAAGTTAGCTTGATAGCTGATGAGTTGATCTCAGCATCCCCTAATCCACAGCGAGGCTCCTCAAATTCGAATGGTGGATTAATTCGCTCAGGACAACTTACTACGACAGTTAGCTGCCGAGTTAACTTGCTATAGCGGATGAGTTGAGGTCAGCATCCCCTAATCCACAGCGAGGCTTCACGCGTTGACGCTGATGCTGCGCTAGCTAGTGAACCCACCGAGCGTAATCGACGCTTCTCTGATTAGAACGGTGGATTAGCCCGCTCAAGACAACTTACTCACGAGCACCGCCAGCTCCACATACCAACACGCTTGTAATCTGGCGTTTTCCGACTCTGAGAGGTGGTAATGAGTGTGAATAATAAGCCGAGATAACGGAAAGCCCATCGGCCTGCGGGCCGTTGCCCCTTGCGTTGCTCCAACTCCAAGACGGTTGCCAATGGGAGATTTCTCGTCACGGCCGCCCTATCTCTCTCCCACCACCCCCACCAACTCTTAATTTTCCCTCATCGGGAAGTTTTGTTTCATTTTCTCACGTACTAGGGAACATAACATTGTTATTACGTAACTGCCTTTGTTTAGCCACTTCTTGTCCCTTCCCGCTCTCTTTTTCAACTAATTTCTTTTTTGTTCCTCATACTGAAGAAGTCGAGAACCAAATTTTCCTTATCAAGGTCCTACGAATAGTATCATCT
>JAEMON010000001.1:72027185-72045630 GCA_030264115.1 Lygus lineolaris
ATCCGTTTCATACCATTCTAAAACAATTCCTGAAATTTAACATTTTTTTTTATTAGTATACATATAGTTATAGTATATAATATAGTATATATATAGATATATATACCATACTTGACCATGCACAGACAGACGAACCGACAGACAGACACGGAACCAAAATTGTTACTGTAAACAAATTGAGACTAAATTCAAAGGGAATCGTCTTGGAGTCATCCACCCGAATTTGAGCAAAATCGGTCCATCAGGAATTCAGGAACAGTATTTCAGGATATTCACGATTGCGCATGAAATTACTGTCCGACGACGATAAAATTAATAGTAGACCGTCTGGAGTCTAACCCGACATTACCAGAAAATGCAAACACAATCGGACCATAATTTCGTTATAGTTTTGCCCGGAAGAAGGAACTGCCACAGACAGATAAACACGGAAAAAAATGGTTGTGTGCAGGTTTTTGAGCATAGAAAACTTCGATTGAGGTGTCATTATTTCATGAAATTTCGCGAATTTTTCAATTGAGAATGCAATAAATAAAAACGGGGGTTTGAAAAAAAAGTTGGTGTCGAAATTTTAACTTTCTAACATTTTTATTAAATTTAGATTTTGAATTTTAGGAGTGACTGTTTGAAATTACTTTTTAAGTCGCTTCCTGAGGGGGGTTTCGTGGAACAACATGTAATTAAATTCTTCACAAAATAGCTTTCAGCGTTAGAACAAAGAATTTTATTTCGGGGAGCAATTTCACGTAGCTTTCACCACCATTATCAGGTTGGCTGCTTGTTAGTGCTCTCTGGCAATAAATCGAAGGAAAGAATGCTCGTTGGAAATAACGAGAACTATCGAACTTGAACCGAACGTTCCTCGAAAGGTAGCTACAACCTTGCAGTGACAGTGATAGTGACAGTGACAGGGGGAGCCGTCATTACGCCTGGAGGCTGAAACGGAGAGTGACACGGCGGAACGGAGGCCAAACCCGACCCCGCGATGAACCTTAAAATAGCCGAGAAAAGTGCTCATTTGCCTGGTGCTCGAACCTGCGCTTTCAAACCCGTAATGCGATAATACGGAGAAAGCGAGGACCGAACTATTGGGGAGGAAAGACCGAAACAGGAGATTTTATGGCGCTGAAGTGCAGTCGAGGAATCGTCTACACTGAAAATACCTACTTCCCCCTGGTTAGCCTTCACACTACTTTCGGAACCCGGAAAAAACCTGAAAAATTGCTATTTTTGATAGGTTTCTATGCTAATCGCATCCCTCGCGATATTTTCCTGCAGAAATATTCTTTCAATCTGCTCCTCATCACCGATACATTCATGAAGCAGAAAATGAGGGCCACAACAAGGTTGTAGGTTTCACCACACAAATAATGCTTGGAGGGCCAAGATCCAAAGGTTGGGGTTGTCTAAAGCAAGAAACGGATCAATGGCTGGTGCTTTGGTTTGATATTTCTTGATCCAAACGACGAGGGGATTGCTTAGTTTTTGTCTTACTGCCTCTGAAACCCGACGGGAAGAACTCTGATACTTCTGAATCATACTTGACGAACAGCAGAATTTTTTATTTTTCTACCACCCACGACTTGGTCCAGACAAAAGCATGAGAGTCATAACATCATCACCTTGAAAAATCGTTCTGCAGCCCCCACCCTCACATTCTACATTCAAAACAATATTATATTAGGATTTCAAATTGACACCAGCGTTAAATGTAGTAGCATTGTAGATGTCTGTAACAATCCGCCAGAAGTGAGAAAAAATTGGAAATCACGTGAGTACAAAATCGTTAGTCATGCAGCATGAGTTAATGAGCGAATTTTCAAAGAATCATTTCAACCGATTTGGTGGGTGATTCTTGAAGGAAATTTCACGCTAATTCCGAATGTACCATATGTTCCTATGTTTGAGATGGTAATTCACACCAAAAACTACCGGCGACATCAGCTGTACTCCAAAGGGAGGATCAGAATTTGTTCTGATGATTTCGCTCATGGCTACTCATTGCCTCACCCCCTTGAGTGGAGAGGGGATCGCCGACGGCCCGACGTGAAAATACTGAGAAGTGTGGTCCCAGCCACGCAGGCGGTTGCCCATCCAAGTACTAACCACACCGCTGAAGGCTCCACCGGATAAGATTCCACTGGATAAGGCCGTCGACAGTGTCCTCCCATCCACCATGATCAATTTGCTTGGATTTAGTTCATATTCGTCCGAGCCCTTAATTTTGGTTTGTTTTTATTATGACTGCGATAAGGATCGGGGAGCAACTAACCCCGCCAGACCAGGGAAGCTGCACTTGTAGAAACATGCTGACTCCGCCTCGATTGTATCAGGCATCAGTGAAGGTCAGTACCATCTCCGCCAATGGCAGTTCAGTTCAGAATTCATCGCTCACACACTGTTAGGCATTTCAAGACTTCTTCTACAATGACGATGAAGTCCAACTTATTCGCCAATGCTGAATCCTGTGAAAAAGGCGTTTTCCAAGATAAATTATACTGCATAAGACATCCCGAGTTGCTGAGAAGAGCCTCCCGAAGTTATTGCAGCAAATGATGCTTCTGTTCCCCCCGTGATTCTCAAAATTATGTAAATTATACTGCATAAGACATCCTGAGTTGCTGAGAAGAGCTTCCCCAAGTTATTGCAGCAAATGATGCTTCTGTTTCCCCCGTGATTGTCAAAATTATGTGACAGACATGTACTTGTTTTGTTATATTTTTCGATGACGATGCTAAATTCCCTCCGTTCGTATGGGCACAGGACGGCGTAACAGCTGGAAGAACAACGAACATGTGCATAAACAGTCTTCCAACTATTCGTTTGGACGTCAAAAAATAGTGTTGGACAATTTGATTCAGAATTATCGTGAAGTTTTCTATTTAGACTATTTTTTCGTTGACGAAAATTTATTTTATACAAAACATTCATAGCATCGACCGCATTTTCTTATTCTGCAACCTGGCGGAGTTGGCCACACTTTTGGCAGAGTCGGGACACCCCCCAAGGATCTACTCCTTATATGAAGGAGGATTTACGTCTAAGATGGTGTTCCAATGCATATATTAGATCCTCGAGAGCGGGGACGGACGGTGCCACCTGGGTGGGGGGGGGGGGGGGGGGGGGGATTGGCTCGTAGGAGGAAAGGAAGTTGTGAGTATTGGGGACGAGACGTACAATAAAATTACAGTGGCTTTTGGGAACTCTCGACCAAGGCCAATTACCGGAGACGAGAGGGGCGATGCCCGAAAATGGTATGAAGTGAACCATTAGATGGGTACCTACTTATTAGGGTTATTTCCAAACCATTTTCGCTGATAGCCGAAACAATCCGAAGTTATAATATATTAATAAAATCGTATGTATATCTTTCTGTACGTTTATTAGAATTATGAAAGTTTCCGTTTATTTCCTATTTTATGTTATTTCAAGACAATAAATAAAATTGGTTCCGTTTTCACGCTGTCACGGAGGTCATCCGATAATTGAATGAGTAGGTATAAGTCCAACTTAATACCAGGCTATTAGAAATTATTGAAACTTAGTTTTCAGCGTTCTTCCTCATATATGATTCAAACTATGTGAAACTGTCTTCAAAACTATCGGTGTAGTGAGGGATTTTTTTTCTTCACTTTTGCGCCCTTAAAACCCCTGAGGTTTTCAGCTATCAATGTGAATACCTCTAAATTAGTCGTAGTTGAATTGGATGCCCGTGAAAAGCTCTCAGTTTTGAGCCAGAAGGGAAATATGGGGGCAGAAGAACGGGGAGAATCAAGGTTTTTTGTCAATTTTGCCCCCATACATTTTTAAACTGTCAGAAACTGAGGGAATATCGTGAAATCAGTCCAGCCTGTAAGATAGCCGCCTATAACGTTCGCAACTTTGACTGCAACGTTGTTTCACTACCCCAATGCATGGCACAAACAAGTGTATATAATTAAAAGAGACAAATTCCGATCTTTGAGCCGAGAAAGGAGTTTTGGGGGAGGGAAGATGGAATAAATCTAAGTTTCCTGGGTATACACGTACCAAAACTGTGAGGAAATGGGGAATATTGATATCAATAATTGATATCAATATCTAGCATGTATCGTTATATTATCAATATTCGAGAAAAAAATCAGGTTACGCAATTACACAGCTCATTACCAAGCTATCCTGTGCAACACACGGGTGGAAGAAATAGTTCAAACTAAAATCAACGCATCGTGACTACTATAGTATAAGTAAGAGTGGATTCATCATCCTGTAAGAAACTTTGCTACTGAAACCTACTTCCGATTACATAAGGACTCTAAAGCCAGATGTTTCAAGAGATTCAACTCAACTAAACCTTTTAGAAGGAAGAAATCTCAAGATCTGAAGATCTGCATTGTTTTGGTTTTTATAACCACGAGAACCAAGCGTGTGAACCAAGAGATCGCCAAACTGATCAAAACTCTGAAAAGGATAGTATATTTTGTTGAGTAAAAGACACCAGCCTGTAACGACACTTTAAATCAAGGGTGCGGGGATCCCGCGATTTTTGGGCGCGGGACTGATATGCAGGATTGACAGTCTGAATCCTGCTTAATCCCACCTTTTTCCCCATTCATTCATTCCCTTTATCTCAACAAAATGAACCATTCTAATTCTAACCAGGAAGTTTTAAGACAGGTATTTCATATGTTTTACGTTTCATATTGATAACAACTTTTGTCTTCTCATTCTACCAAGGGATTGGGTTCGATACCGCTTGGTCCCGCACAACCTCTAATCCTGCGCGGGATTGCCATCCCTAGTCGTTACGATTGAAAGCTTCATGATGATTTGACGAGAAGGTTCAACAGTTATAAATGTTTTGTCACAATGAAGCAATTTTGTTAAATTAGGTAGGTAATAAAAATCCTAATATGATAGATTAGGAGTTCATGAATTACAAGAGCAATGTTATTTACAGACCATGAATGCCTATGCTCACGAGTAGGCATGATGCATGGATCAGGGACCTTCGTATTGTTTGTGGTAACCCGGAAGAATCTTCTAGTATTCCAAAAACGGCAGACCATTCACAATATAAACAGTAAAATTTGTTCAACTGAAGAACATCATTTCGGAAGATGAAAAAAATTATATTTTGTATTCCAATGTCCTTATTGCCCTACGAATATGAAGTTTTAGAACTTCTGTCAGATGGTATTTGTTCACAAATCCCCTCTGGTGAAATAAAAAACCGGGTCAATCCTCCTGGGTCCCTGTAAGGACACCAAACCACTTAACAACTAATCCACCACCTAACAAATAATTGACCATCTGCATGAGTGGCACTCACCCAAACTTAGAGGGTAGTTGGGAGTTGGAGACTGTCATTGTATGGTCACCATACTATTATCTGATGTTCCATTCAATGGACTGGCAAAAACTATGTTCGCTCTCTTCCTTCCATTTAAAAAAAAATTGAAACCCCAACTTTTAAACAATAAATTTGCGACTGGTCTCATGGAAGAGGACTCTGGATAAAATCTTCTTTATTTTCCTTACTTGTATACATATACATAATATATAATCAAAAACGTATTGCTTCCGAGTCTACCAAGGTAGCGGAAGCATTGTTTTCACTTTTGAAAAGTGAAAAATTTTTTGCCTCCAAAATCAAAATTTCAACTCGCGTTTTACGTTTTAGACCTTCCTGAACAATTTTGGTTTCGTGTCTGTCTGTCTGTCCGGGAATCCTTGCCACACACATAACTTCCACAATTGCCATCCAATTTTGATGACATTTTCAGGGATTACGCGAGTTAGGGCCTAGATGGCCACCTATGAAATTCATCACCAGCAGACCAATGGTAGCCTCTGCGCATGCGTAAACGTGAAATCCTCGATCCTAATTTTTCCCGACTTAATGGTCCGATTTTGCTCAGATTTGGAGGACAGTTGAAGATCACAGGTTGGATGGTACCCTACGAGTTTCATCAAGATCGGATCAGCGGTATCGACTGCGCATGCGCAAAACTTGAAATCCTTGCAACACGTATAACTTTGACACTTTTCATCCGATTTTTATGAAATTTTCAGGGATTACGCGGGTTAGGCCCCAGATGGTCCCCTATGAAATTCATTAACAGCCGCCAAATGGTAGCCTCTGCGCATGCGTAAACACGAAATCCTTGAAACATCAATTTCTCGCGACCTAATGGTCCGATTCCACTCAAATTTGGAGGAAAGTTGAGGATCGGGGATTCGATAATGCCCTGTGAGTTTCATCAAGATCAGATCAGTGGTGCCCACTTCGCATGCGCAAACGTGAAGCTCTCATAACTTCGACAATTTTCATCCGATTTTGATGGAATTTTCAGGGATTGTGCAGGTAATAATTATCCCTTCGATAATTTTTTAAATATATATATGATATACAATCATGTTATGGATACGAGGAAGCTATGTGCCACACCCAACTTGGCAGACGTTTTTTTTCTGCTAATTACGGTCGTCAAAGTATTTTCCTTGAAGTGAAGAGTATTGGAAATCACTTGGGCCTATAAAAAGAGTAACTGTTACCCAACGTCATAACAATTCTATCAAAAACATTGATCTATTTTTCAGAAAAGGTCAAAAGTGTTTATCAACCTACTTAAAACGACGTTTCCCGTCTAATCATTCTGGTATTTTCTTGATCTGAAAATCTGACATTTCTGCAGGAGCTTCCTTTTGTACATTGAATTAGAGCCTCTAAGTATGAATTCTTTCATCTCTTAATATGAATTTAGATGCAACTGTGATCTGGCCTTAGGCCTAGTCAGATGTCAAACGGAGTGATGGGCAAAAATCTTGATAGGTAATGTGTTTAAAACACGTGATTGGTTCAGAGCCAATATTTCGACGGCCTGAGCAAATATTTGTTTAGTCAGAAATGTTGGATTTCCTTCCCAATGTGTCTTTTCTCTCGAGGTAAGAGTGACTATAAAATTCTAGGCGTTCTTTTTCGACTGGGCGGTGGCCTGGTGATAGTCAGTCCAGCAGAGAGTAGAAGTGTAGAATTTACTTTTAGTTCCTTTGTGTCCCTTTACCAAATATTATAAGACAAAGTGGAAATCCCACCACCCCACCCCACCCCACTTGTCACTTAAATATTTGGTTCAGAAGACAGAATTTACTGGCTAGAATTTTTGAGGTTTTTTTTAGCGTATCTACCTTATTTTTAGGAGAGAGGTATAGCAATGGGAAACACAGGTTTCACAGGTACTTCTAGGTTAAGGAATTGCCGAAGGAATGAATCCCTAGGTTTGGGATCAGTCCCTTGTAAACTAACTATACCTCACCCTCCTGTCTATGGGAGGTAGAATATAGGTCGTGCAGGGTTGCTGACCCGCTGCTTTGAGTTTTTCCCGGGCGATGACCTGGCCCCTACGTTTATTATATACGAGTATTCTGATAAGTTATATAAATTTGGATATAGTTGTACAAAATTGCATTACAAAACCCATTCCCTCAAGTAGGGAAAGTAAAAAACAAGGGTGTATTCGGGGCCTTGTAGGTTATTTATTTACTGAGCTGATCCGATAGGCTGAACAACTACGCGATATCCACACTCTTCTGGACTTGTGACACAGCTCCTTCTTGATTAAATTATTCAACCTATATTCAAGAAGGCCAAGGGTTACAACGCTGCACTCTCCTCAGAGGGGAACGACATGTCTATTCCCCCTACCGCACCAGCTCTTCCGGTGGATAAAAGCATTCACCCTTCCGCTCAAGTAAGGAAAGTAAAAAACAAGGGAAGCAAGACAGAGGAGTTGGTAATCATGATAGTACCATTGCTTCCTCCCGTCGAGTCTAATGAACCGATTTGAAGTCACTTACTACGATTCAAATTTAGCTGAAACTGACCAAATCACTTCAATATTATAAATTTATTGTATTGTTTCTGACGTTTGGGACGCTACAAATCACTATTCGAGAGTGAATGAAGAACAAGGACCAAGGATGATGGAGAACACTTCTTCTGCTGGGGAATCTGCCGTACTGAATATCTGTTTCAGTTTAACAAACCACAAAGGTCTTCTCGTGTATACCTAACAACATCCGGAACTTATGATGGTTTAAAAAATATTATTAGTATTATTATATTAGTACATTGATATTTACATGTGTCGCTAATGAGTTTCAACGGGTACGGCTCACTTTATTCTCATCACACGCGTAACAGTTGAATCCTCAAATTTCCCTCTGCCATGTAATCCATGGATTACTCTAAACCCGATGTTTGATGATGTTCTTCGTTGAAAAACGTTACCTACCGGCCCCCATTAAATAGGTGAACAGATGTAGGCTGAACCGGGACAAGAAGAACTCACATCATGCAGGAATACGACAAGGAAGCGGGCTAAAGGCATTCCTTCCCGATGGACCCCGTCGTGGATGCGTACAACGAGGGCTCCCCATTCGATCTGTTATTAACGGCTAACAGTAACAGTATGTACCTACGCCGCTTCAGGGCTTGCGGTCTGTTTCGGAGAGAGTGAGAAACTTCACCAGAGAACCTTCTCACAGTGGCCAAAGAGACTCCGCTCCTCTTGACACAGAGTAACGTTGCAAAACCCCTCGCTCTGCACACCCTCATCTGTACTCGACTAGGTTACTCCAGTGCCGGTGGCGCCCCACGAGTTGGCAATCATGCAAATAACTCATGTCCACATACCTTCCCTCATATCCCTCATATCAGTTAGTTACGAACAATCTACCGTTTTTTTTTTTTTTTTTTTTTTTTTTTAAATCGCGTACGAAGACTGCGTTAACATAGGGAAGTGGTTATAAAGAATTATCAGTGGCTTCTGTTTCGCTACTTTATTACTTCCCTCCACTAACACGCATATTCAAGTGTTCTATTTTCATCAATCCCTTACACTCCCAACAAAAATACATTCCAGTGGTGTAAAAAAAACACCAACAAATCAAATTAAAAAAAAAAAATCAAATTCAAATTCTTCGTCAAATTTTTGTGTTCAGAAAAATACACAGTGTAACAAAACTAATAAAAATTCCATATAGCTTGCTACAATAAATTAATAAAGGGGTGCCAACCGGCCTCAGTGGAGGAGGGATGGGTTCTCTCGCTAAAAGTTCCTTTTAGCGAATTTTCGATGAAAATAAAGCTATTGCAATGGCTTCAAAATGTGAATAATGCAAATTCTTGAAAATTGTCTACGTGGAAATCCGTTTCAGACCATTCTAAAACGATTCCTGAAATTTAACACTCTTTTATATGTATATATATATGTATATTTATATATTTATTTATATATATGTGTGTCAATACAGACGATATCTGCCCGAGGGATCGAGTTAAAAAACTCCACATTTTTGAGTTAGCTAAGTAGTTAAGAAACCATCTCTAGTGGAAATCAATCATCACATAAGATGATTGATATCTGAGCACCCATAGTTCCAATTTGCAGTGGCTAACACCATGGGGTTTTTTGGGTTATTTATTAATAATGACCTGATTTGATAGGCAAAACAACCGAGTGATAACTAAAGTTCCACCATCCTACCGTGATGATTACTGCAGAGTGGGTGAAGCACGGACGATCTGGTTTTTTGCTATAGAAGGACTGGTGAGATAGGGGAAATGACGACGAAACAAAAAATAATAATATCCGAAAAATCCAATTCAACTAGTAATTTTTTAGGGGATTAATAAAGTTTTAGATTTGGGGCGAAACGATTTACGAATGACAAGAAAACCTTGTAATTATCTAGAAGGTATAGAAATGTAATAACTACTTAAGGTATTTAATCTACACAATATGAGTTATTATAGATACAATTACACAAAATCTATCAACAGGGTTTCTGAATTAAACTTTTCACACTCGATAAAGATCCAATATTCGAGATAATAGACCAAAACTGAATATACAGACACGCAATTACATTATTTGTATTTCATCTTCACATCGACGAGTTCTGCATATTATCGTTGATATAGCCACAAGAGTATCATCTTTGGGTAGGTATGACATAAAAGAAGACTTGCCATTTATATTACTTCATGAAAACTGACTCCGCGAATTAGAGACGATGATTCCTTCCAATCCCACAGCTTCCGACACCCGATTCCTGATAGTTTCTTGTACGTATCAGTCGAAATGACAGGTAGAGCGCGTCCTTGTTTTCACCATATTGTATATCAGACGGTCTCCTATTTCACTTTCCGCTCGCCTATCGGTTTTTCACAAGGAGGAAACGTCGATTGTCGAAAGCAGGATGTGTGAAACAGTTTCTCTTATAGGTTACTTTACTCACGTAGGAGCAATCATTTTGAACCATTCTCGTCAATTTCATTTCTATTGTAGAATTGAGTTGGATATGGCTGATGGGAGGGGGAGAGAAGAGGTTATTAATGTGTCACATGAAGGCCGAATCGAAACCATAGGCCACTGGAAACGTGTTGCATCGATGTTGATGTTCCTTGAATGCATGGTCCACCTATTTTATTTCGGTTAAAAATACTGGAAATTTCAAAAATACCGTTTAAATGCTGTTTGTCATAATTTTTTCTCTTTTTTGTAAAAAAAAAAAAACACGTTGAAACACCTAACCCAATGGGAAAGAAGATCAAAATAAAAGTTGTAGGAAATTAAATTCTGCGTTGAATTAAACCAACCGCAGCTTTCTATATTGTTATTTCGATTTTTACTGACTAAAAGTGTAGTGCATTTTTAACTATTATTTCTCAAGGTAAAACATAATCAAGGTACCAGTTAAGTGTAATTTGAACTTCTTAATCTTCCATCTTATTCTCGCAACAGATGTTTGGTTTATTTTATTTAGTTATTATTTTGTTTTCTGTCATGAAGTTTTATAGTGAGGACTTGTCCCTTTTCTACGCACAGAGATTCATTTTGAATGTGATTGAAAGACCTATTTATCCTCTTTTTATACGAGTAAGTAGGTGTTGAGGTACGAAGAGGGGCAGAGGGGTAGATATTCCAAGATTTTCCACTGAGGTCAGTGTCCCCTTTTAAGCTCAAAAATTTATGGTCACCCTAGGCATATCCAATGGCCGATGCGGAGGTTCTATGTCGGAAACCAAACATTTTGACTCTCGATCCCCCCTTCGATTCCTTCGGTGACGTGCGTTCATGCAGGCGCGTCGTCCGCGTGTCGCGTACTAGTTCCCCGTACGTGAACCGGGGCGCTAACTGGACGGTTCTTCCGCGACAAAAGGAAGCTGTCAAACGAGCGGGAGATCGTCATCGCCGATCGGCGACCGTCTGTCAACGCTCGACGTGCGTGCATCCATCCGCCTGCTCAAGTAGTCGTTAGCTTTATATCTCAATTTCTCCTCTTGACCGACATTCGCCTGAGAAGGGGGTATTTAACCGAACAACCTCTGTAATTCACCAGCGATACCCTCAGCTGTTCGGCTCAGTAATTCACCAGACCTTAACCCTCAGTCCGCCTCTCCATGTAAGTCACGAACTGTGAATAAAAGTATCTAATAGACTCATTTCAAAACGGCTCTAGAACAACAATTTATTTTCTAGCAACCAGTTTAGGTAGGGTTCCCATGGCATTTCATACCGACAGTCTATATTCGTACCGCACCGTACAAAGCCAAAAACTGCGAAATACCCATCGGACGGTCTTAATTATACATGATTATAAAAACTTTATTATGTAGGTACCTAATATAATAATTTTCATAATAATAGCATGTTTTCATTCATTCATTCTTTTTCTCCATATGAATTGAGAAAAATTATTACAAATATTCAGTAAGTTAATTTGGTTTGCCAACTCTCCTCTCTATTTCTAACACAACTGACGTGTTCTACGACGCACTCTTTTCTATTGATGTTTCTCTTCAACGCAGTACGAACGGCCAAAATACATTTTTACTTTCTTCAGACCACCAAAAAAGTGAAAGGAAAGTATTGCAACCGGCAGGAAACCGAATTTGCGGAACTGGAACACCTCGAGGTCTGACCACCTTTCTTCACGTTATGGTCAAAAATGTCTGAAAGTAAGTAAGTATACGAGTAGTATGTGGATGGCTCCCCCTAAGGATATTATTTAAGAAATTCATATTTTGAGGCTTGGTTTCTACATGAACGAGGATGAACCAGCATGATTTTCAGCTCTCTAGGCTAATGTTTCGGGGGAGAAACTTAGCAAAATAGTAAAAAACGTCGTTTTAACACTTTTTCGAGCTTTTCCCCCGAAATAAATATAGGACAGGATTTTTATAAGTAAAAAGAAGCATTCAATTGCCCTCGTCTCCAGAAAAATATCCTGAGGGCCGAGTCATCGTTGAAACAGACAAAATAGCCATTTTTCGAGTTTGGGGCTATTGAACGCAATCATTTCAAATAACTTGTAGCTAAGTCTAAACTGAGATCTCTCCTAGGTAATTCAAGTTTTAGTGGTTTTCTGAGAACGGTGATATACCCCACAAACTACTGACCCGGTATAACCATGTGAAAGAAATGATGAGTTGCAATCTGTTGATTTCTCTTTTCTGTCTCTGTTGATCTATTTTTAGTTTGTTTCTAACCTAGTTTGTTTATTTCTATGTTATTTTATTTTCTTTCTAAAGATTGGGATCTCTCTCTAAGAATCTAATCTCTAGGGATTGTTTATTCAAGCATAAAGTCACTGATTGTAGTGACTTCACTCAAGGGTGTTAGGAAAGTCTTCCTATCGTCATCGTGCCATCCAGGTAAAATATATCCCTCCAGAAAATCAACTACATCCGTGACATCAACGTTCCCCAAATGCTCACCTGCACAATCTCATCAATCCGCCGTTTATTACCCCAACCTACCTATCTTGTTTCTGGGTCTATCCCATCATAGATAATAAAATAGGGTTCATCCTCTAACGCCTGAATACCATAAACTCCTGTAATGTGTCGTAAAGAAGGGACGCATAAAAATGAAGTTTAGAGAGCATAAATAACTTTGTGGGCGTGCGCTTGTCCTGCACCGGCCATTCAAACATTTTCACTAACCCCCGCGCGAGGGCGTGGGCGAGCGAGAAAGTTGTGGCACCCCGCGTTACAGAACCGACCGCCCTTCGATCGTCTTATCACAAACAGGTATCCAAAGGTTCATTGGCCTTCGTGCAAGACACTGCCATCGTAATCAGCAGAAACCTGGAAGCCTATGACTTGATGTTCGTCATTAATCCAATTAATCGAGGCTGAATTTAAATCTTAATCGAGAAGAACGAAAATTCTGTGGAAAGTACACAAACATTTTTGGCTGCAGACGACGTTTTAAACCACTGAATTGTCAAGGCATAGCCTAGAAATAGCATCGGCATCCTCAAGCTCTTTTCCTTGACGATGGCTGGATCTCAAAAACATCCAGCCTACCCTTGGGTTCCTTCATATCCATGAGATATGAAAGAGCCTGATGGTCTAAGTGGATCACAAAATCCGGGATATAAAACAGTTTTTATCGTCGAACCCTCCAAACGAAGGAGGATGGAAAGCCACTCTTGAAGCTGCTGTTAAACATTTGAACAGGTCTCACCCCGCAGGTATTGGATGTTCTCCACGCTTCATATTACTTGGAATTCCTACATTCTTTCCTGGTGATCCAGGATATGGATCACGAGTGACATGCTAAGGGAACAACCTTTGTCTGAACAGCGGCAAAGTATATAGTCAAAGGATGAAAGCCAATTTCGACAAGATTCACTGCACCTGGACTCCTCAAATCAAGATTGGTTAGCATTCTAGTGCAACATTGGTATTCCAGAAATACTGCAAGTGAAAAGGTCCATATACTGTAACTGACATCATTTTGATGAACGGATTTCTGAAGACTGTCAAGTAAGTCACAGGAGATGGACAAACGGCTTGTGCAGCTACCAAAAATATCCTTTAATAACATTGCAGGTTTTTTTTTTTTCTTTTTTCGCTAACCTCTTATATCGCATGGGCAGTGACTGCTGCTGATCCTATTGCACTGGAATCAATGGAGATTGATTTTGAAATTAACTCCAAACTACCCTCATAATTTCAGTGAAATCGGAGCATTTTGGTCACGATAAGTTGGTAATCGTAAGAGTTCACGTTGTCCGAGGCGCAGTGCATGGCCTTCTAGATGCTAACCCGCTTAATCCCACAATATATCCTTACGTAAGAAAATAAAACAATTTCAAACAACAAAACAATATATTCCCGTCTACTCGCTCCAAGTTGTAAAATTTCAATCGAAATAAAAATTGCAGTTATCGGTTAGCTCTGTTTGAAGCAAGGCAACAACCTGAATAAAATTATAGAGAAGCCTACGAGATCACGTACAACATTGATGGTGTGACGAATGTCGGTTCCTTCAAGACATGAAGCGAACAGAGTGAAATGATGAACCAATCTGTACAACATGTTCGGATTGAAAAAAAAAACGCAGCCTTGCGAGACCGAAGTTTTTCCCACCACTTTTGATCCAACAATATAATATTAGCTCTAGCTATTGTTGTGAAGTTTTCACGACGCATCGACATACCTGCGACTCTTCGAAGGCTTGTGCAGAACAACCCACGAAAACCGCGAGTGACCGTGACCGCGCCGGTCAATCTTCAAGGCAACTGTCGTCGTCTGCGGTCGCGAATCGTTGCGATTTCCCGAAGTATTTATTGAATTAATTGCCTTTTCGTGGAAATTCCAGCCAATCACCTTCTGGTATGGGGAGTGGATAAAACGCGTTCTTTCTTTCGAACGAATTTCCAACAAACATACAAAAACGAGTCGTCGCATGACACACCGAATTGAGAGACCTTTCCCCCTTCTCTCTCTCTCTCTCTCTCTCTCTCTCTCTCTCTCTCTCTCTATCTCTCTCTCTCTCTCTCTCTCTTTCTCTCTCTCTCTCCCTGGGTTCAAAGATGACCCTGGGAACTGTATAAAAAAATCCTGAATTATTCCAAAATATCAATAATACCAAAAGAAAGGATGAGTAGACCAGGCCTTTTGGAGCCTTTCTTATGGGTCAATAGGTGATCTATACAGCACACTATTCTATATGTTACCAAAAGGAATGATGTGGTATGTTCGCTCGTAAATCCAGACCACTGATCTATTAAACACCCCACTAAAAGGATTGATGTGGGATGGGAGCGAAGCGGACCACTGATGTTGACAGATAGAGCGATCTTTAAGAGTTCCATTCATGCAGCATGAGTTGGTGAGCGAATTTTCAAAGAATAATTTAAACCAATTTGGTGGGTGATTCTTATAGGAAATTTCACGCTGATTCCGAATATACCATATGTTCCTACGTTTGATTGTCGTTGTTTCCTTTCTTTTGATATTAGTTTTGACATTTTAAAATTTCTTTGGATTTTTTATCTTCTCGATCCCTCGGGCAGATATCGGCTGGAGTGACAGGCATATATATATATTTTAAATTTCAGGAATCATTTTAGAAAGGTCTGAAAGGGATTTCCATAAAGAAAATTTTCAAAAATGTTCTTTTACAAAAATTTTGAAGCCATTGAAATAGCTTCATTTTCTTCGAAAATTCGCTGAAAGAACGAAAGATAACGCGAAAAACCTCCCAGAGATGTCGGGCCAAACCAGGGACCGGAAAGACCATATAGGGGAACCTAAACAGTATCAGAGACGGCTGGTCAGGACAGGCAAAGTAGTGGTCTAGTAACCTAGGCTAACTTTGGAAAAAAGAAATAGAAGAGACATTTTTTTAAAACTTGTATAATACTAGGACCTATTCTAAGGTCCTTTTCATAGATTTATTATATTATAGCTCATATTACGTTCATTATGAACTGTAGGGGATATCAATATAAGAGAGAAGTTTAGAATGAAACATGAAGGGTACGTATTACATGGAAATTATTTTTTCCTCACTCCTACAGAAGCTGGGTGCGAACGATTGGAAAACAAGCAGTTACTTTCAATAGACATTGTAGGGACCTCTGATCAATTCAGTTTTCTTTTAAACTGTACTATAGGTAGGTACCTAATTTATAAAATGGTCAATAGGTTTGTGGTCAAGGAGTTTTACCATGTCATTTCGACCGGTACGCTTCACAGTGGACCGAAAACGGAAAAAAACGCTCACAATTGAAATTCAACTGTAAACATCATTTATGAATAAAAACATTTGTTGCGCGTTTCCAAGTATTTTTAGTGCTGAATTCGATAAAACCATTTCCGAATCGATTTGACCACTACTTCAAGTAATAAAAGTTCAAACGAGCTCAAAACCCAAAGTTTTTGAAACAAAAATTTATAAGCTGGCAATTTCTCCCTAAATGGCTAATTACCTTTCATTTTGTAATTTTTTGCATTAGGTAAATTTTCGCAATTCATTCGTAATTCGTAATTTTTAAGTCGTAATTTGTGATTCGTAATTCGTAATTTTCTGCAGTTTTTTGTAGTTTTTCGCAATTTTGTAATTTTCTGGACGTAATTTATCGCATTAAATACGGCTCTGGAGTTCAAGGTTGCAATCGGCTGCAGCTAAATGTTGTTAGGGGTGTTTCTAGATATGTATAACTGTAAATCGCACAAATTGAGATGCAAAAGAAAATAATTGACACTCAACATTTGCTGTTGAATTTCAGAAAAAATATCCGATGTTGCGAACTGATTACTTGTACTTCTACTCTAATACGTAAGCCATAAAAAATATATATGGACCATCTCAGGGACAAGAATGAGTAAATACAGTATTGTTCTCAATTTCAATTTAATCGAAATTTCATAATTTTTTGGGAATTTTTTCATGGTCCAGCTACTCGGCACTGCGTATAAGATTGTTTTGGTAACCAATAAACACATTTCTACCATCATTTGGACCAAATCCCGACTTTCGAAAATTAGACTTATGACCGGTTTTTTCCGGATTTGCCCCACTGTGCGCTCCTGATTCCTGAAAGCTAGGGCGATCAGGATGATCAGGTCTGAACAAACAGTCCTGCATCTCCTCTGAGTTAAGCTGATTAGTCAATCACAATCACTAGTTCCGAAGGGGTTCAAGCCGTTACATTCACCTTATCTTTCTTGAAGCTTGCTGAAGGGAAAAACTATGCTGTATGGGCAGCTGGTTTACCCCCTCCACCATGGCAAGGTGGGTATGCAGTTTTCTTGATTACATTACACCCATTTCAAAATGGTAATTTTGTCGGTAGACAAACAGGTACGTTCAAAATTAGATAGCAATTGTAATCATCCATTAATTGAACACAAAAGGCTCATCTCAAAACGATAATTGCACCAATTAAAGTTTTTATGGATCAAAACTCTAGTTATTGCGGAATCAAGGAGAGCTAGAACAACTTACAGCCATCATAAACCTTTCATTGAGGATCACTTTTTATGAATTAGGAGATATCATTCCATTGACATTTCACTAGAAATCTAATTGATTCCCTTGCCCAGATTTTTTTCTCTACTTCGTAGAGATATTTTGACCACTACCAAAATTATCTATTTGTGAACATTAAAATTAACCTAGAATTACTAGTTGTAATTAAATTTTTTTGTGAGAGTAGTTCATTATAACCTCTTTTTGTAAAAAAAAAAAAAAAACTGCTAATCCCGTGTGATATTACTTAATTTGAAATGTTTCAAATTTCGTGGTTCACCACAGAATGCCACAACTTACTGATAGTACCTACTAATCCATCCTCCCGAACCCGCAGACATTTTTTTCTCAAAATGTCAATAACTTGAAAAGAAAGAATTAGTTCGTTGGTCCGAATTGTTGGAGTACTTAGTACTCTAATAAGAGGCTGTAGAGCGAGAATAGAGAGCAGCGCGGAAGGAAGGCTCCAAATTTTAAAGAAAGAATGATTTGGATGAATATGAAACGAAATGTGATTAAAATGTCATAATTATGATCACAAAGAGTCAGCTGAGTACATTCTGAAAGGTTCTTGAGTAAATTACCATCTTGAAGGAGGAAAGTTGGAAAAACTTTTCAACGCTAACATTTCCACGGGAGGGGGGGGGGGGGTGGAGTGGGAGGGGACTGTTTTCTAACTTATTGGTCCCAAATAGTAATAAGGTTACAGTAACAGTTCCTATAATCCTTTGATAGCCGAAATTTAGGCATTTTGAGGACATGTTGGGCGATGGCTTCTTGCCAAAATCTCCTATGGACATAAAACTGCTGGGAGATTCACAAACATGCAAAAAAATTTCTTTTCCAAATCGAATGAAGTTCAATTTTAAGTACGGGGAGGAATCAATCTGTCGATTTCGCTGCTCAGGATGGTCCCATTCGATTCAAAAGATTCAAACCTAAATTCTGATTCATTAAACAAGTATAAATACTACTACTCATTAACATTACACATCATCTAACGAGGTAATAAATGATTCTCATTCCTCCTAGTAGTTCTGAGGTTTAAGTTTTCAAGTGTTAAGACTACACTGCCAGCGCAAAAACATGTTTTAGCGAATTTTCGAAGAAAATAGAGCTATTGCAAT
>JAEMON010000001.1:72054015-72064654 GCA_030264115.1 Lygus lineolaris
TCCCCCAACCCCCTCCACCATATAAAACGTACCTTCCTAAGTTATTTGGTTCAAAACCAACAGCAGACTAACAACAATAAATAAATTAATTTATTCTGGTTTCCCTGAAATGTTGACCATATTAATCGCTGGTCAGTAAACACTGGTTTCACATACCTATGTTTATTCATAAGTAGGCATCTACCTACCTGAGAACGTCAGTGGTATTATTGCACATAACGGCTTGAATGAAACAACATAGACAACATGGTGGTATAGATTTTCAAAGTCAAATTCAGAATTTTTTAACCAAATTCAGAATATTCCAAACCATGTTCAGAATTTGGAATAGAAAATTCTGATTTTGGTTTGAAACATTCTGAATTTGACTTGGAAAATCGATATAACCTTATGAAATAAATATTATAATATCCTCAAATATACAAAACTACAACTATGACAAGTATGTTACAATAGTCCCGCATCTATCTGATCGAATGCATAATCATGAACAAGATAATTGGTAATTAATGTTTCCACTAGCCTAAACAATAAAACATCTTTAGTTTCATAGAAACGTAGGTTGGTACAGGATTTAATCAATAATAATACTCTGCACATAATAATAGCATATACTGAACTTATCACGTACTTACATATTTTGACTAGCTACAATATTTTAGTAGGTATTGGTTGTTAACACCGGTTCTAACCCCAGTAATGATTATAACTTCACCCTTTTCATCATTTTGTTAATTATTCCAATTACTTGAAAGAGCTATTTTGTGAATGCATGAAAAGTTGCAAGGTGGTATCAGTGGGAGATAAGTACTTATATTATCTCTCTCTGTACTTCTTGATTTATACATTATGCAGGTAGGTACTGTGACAATAAAAGTCCTTGTTTTAAAAAATAAAACCGTGATTTATTTGAGTAGCTTTCTACAACCCCCTGGTTGTTATTTTCAACTCAACAGCAGGTAGTTCTCTTGGCAGGAACCAACTGGTCCCTGGTTGGTACTGGTTGGTTCCTGCCAAGAGAACTACCTACCTGCTGTTGAGTTGAAAATGACTACCAGAGGGTTGTAGAAAGCTTCTCAAATGAAATACGGGTTTTATTTTAAAAACAAGGACTTTTCTTGTCAAAGTACCTACATAATGGATTAACTACTTAGTTATGATATGTGCGTTAGTTATGAGGTCTTTACACATGCAGACCATAGAGCCTAAATAGGTCCTTTTAGGTCCAACTTATTGAGAAGATATGTAAATCCTATATGGTCAAATGGATAAGGCATCTTGGGTTTCATTTGAATAGGAAAGACATAACCTACTTCTTGGGAAGTTAATGGCTTCTCGATCTTTTGTGGGGAGAAGAGTTGGGAGGAGAGCAAGTTTCAGCTCTATCCACCTGGGCTCAACCGCCCTGAGGGTGGATGTCACATAAATCTCACCCAAGAGAGCCTACCTATTGGCCTTAGTCTTATATGATCGGATGCCTGATGGTGGGATAGTACTAACTTTGTCGTAACGTTTATTATTATATTCTACGTTGATGCTATGGAAGGAACTATATTTGTGTCCTGGTCAATCATGAAATGGCAGTTTTATAGGGGGTGGTCCTTTCTAATCATTGCCTCACTCATTAGCTCCCTTCTTCTCCGGCTCACCTGCTTTCATAAACTTTCATATAGCACCTAAGTATATTAATAGTGAGGATGAGAAGCACCTCCACACCAATTTTTCTTTCGACAGCTTTGTATTTCTCGAAAAATTTGGAAACCTCTGTAACAACAATACGTTTTCTTGAAATAGGTATTCAATTGGTAGGTTCTGATCTTAATTTGCTGAGAAGATCCAAATCCCCTGAACTAGAATAGAAAGCTTCAAAGTAGATTACGTGATCACTGGTGATAGATGGTCTCTAAGGACCCAGATCTCTGATAAGAGCACTTGGGTCCACTGGGAAATGAACGCCAGTAGGTCCTCTTGTAGCACATGAGCGATCCAACGATGATGGGTACACAAAAGAGCATGGCGATGAGCAAGAAGAAAAGGACCTGACCATCGTTCTCTGGGTGGTGCCCGTACTTGTCCAGACATCTCATTTGGGACCCGTCCTTGCTAAGTGTGAGCATGGAGATTCCGCGCATTTCGATGGGATCTTGGCATCTGGAAAATTGTATTTCGGTCAGACGCAGTCTTGTCTGGTCGAATCAAGGTTCGTCACAAACTGTATACAGCTTTGCGCCATGTTTACGGGAATTTATTAACACGTTGAGTGCGCCACTGGACATATTGACATTCAATGGTGGGGTTCCCTGGCTTGTCCAACGTGCGAATCGCGTCACAACGTGAATGATAATGATAATTGGAATGTTTCAATAAGGATGTATTGATTAGGTTTCATCCAACTCGTCGTACCCAAGGTTCCCTCATTTGGGAAAAATGGATCCCTAACCGCAAGAACGTATAGCTTATAGCGGGATTTATATACACGGTCCTGGAGTTTCAAGGAGACCTTGAGATGGTCTCCTCGAAATTCGGAACCAAATTATTTACCAAAACCAGTGCGATTATTTTATAGGAATCAACGTTTATAGAAAAATATACATCATTACCTAGGTGTATCAATTAATGATAAATGTGTGTTTGCAATGTATCATATTAGACCCATTTCAAAACAAGATAGGTAACTAAATTTGCTGTAAATTATGAATAGTAAGTTAAGGAATTTCAGTTGAGAAGAGAATAAGGCCTCGTATTTGGGGTCAGTATATAGTATGTCCCGTTTCGCACTTAGAATTAGTGAAAGTTTGGCACAGGTTCATATTTGAAGTTGAAGGTGGAAGAACAAAATTAACTATAGGTAACTGAATTCCAAGACAAGAATAAATATTGTTAATTTTCTTACGCTTTAGCACCATTCCATAGCGGCATAGTAACACCGTAAATACTTATCAACATCTTTAGGTAAAACGAGTATAACCCTGGAATTTCTAGTCACAAGACTAATTAGTAAGTAAATAAATCGGGTGATTTTTCTGTATTAGGTGGCTCTCTCTTCTATTCCCCACCTCCAATCAAATTTTCGGAATTTCGGTAACGTAGTCCATATAAGTAGACCGAAAAATGAGTTAAAATTACACACGAACTGGTTGAAAATCGAGGGCTGGGTACGGCACACAAGGTGCTGTCCAAAAAATGATGTTCCTACGTTTAAATGTTATAAGCTAGAGCCTAGAACAAGTTTCTCAGGGCCAAATTTGAGCACCAAATGACTGGACAACATAACTATAATAATATTACTTCCTCGATACTGAATTCGGGGGGCTTCGGGGGGTTTCAAGGGGCATAGGGGGAGGGGAAGTGGTGAAAAAATTGAATTTCTATGTACTTTTTGTTTCGAAGCTTTCTGAATAATTTTGGTTCCTTTTCTGTCCGTCAATTCTTGGCTCCAGGCAAAACTAAACGAAATTATCCTCCTGTCCTGTTTTTATGACATTTTCAGGGATTGTGAGGGTTAGCCTGGCCCCCTATCAATTTCATCACCGTCGGAACAATGGTAGAGCGTTTGCAATTGTGAATATCCCGAAAGAACGGTTTCTCAGTTTTTAATGGACTGATTCCAATCAAATTCGAAAGGGTAGTTGGGGGCTGACTCCAAGACAATTGCCTATGAAATTAGACACATTGGATCAGGAATAGCTACTGCGCATGCCCAAACTTGAAATTGGATTTTCATGGGCATAACTTTGGAAACTATTCTACCTATTTCGGTGACATTTTCTCTGCTACTGATTCTACACGTTCATGCTGCAAAAGTGAGGACGCAATACCGCCTAACCAACACGGTACATAGACTTTTTTTGTCGTATAGTTCAAAAGAGTATCAATTTATCAAGGATTGAACCCGGCCTGAATCTGGTTTTCTCCTGAGTTAGTTTTTTTCTCTAAGGACCTCTTTCTAATCTTGAAAAAGTTGCTCTTTAGACAGAATACTTGTAGATCGAACTAAAGTATATATTTGACGATTTGAAAAATACAACCGTTGAATGGCCGAACCAGAAGGCCCCATCCAATCACTATGCATTTACTCGGTAGTTTACCGTGACCTTTTTTAGCGAATTTTCAAAGAAAATGAAGCTATTGCAATGGCTTCAAAATTTTTGTAATCCAAATTTTTGGCAATTTGTGTGTGTGTGTGTGTCATTCTAGACGACGTCTGACCTAGGGATCGAGCTAAAAATTAAACAAAAGTTCAAAATGTCAATAATATCAAAATAAAGGTTATGTACGTTGGCCAGAATTTTTGGAGTGCTCCAAGGGTTCAAATTTTGAAAATTTAGAGTCAAACATCGGGAAAAATGCGTTTTTTGAGGTTTTTGGTGTAAATTACCACCTTAAACATAGAAACATATGGTATATTCGGAATCAGCGTGAAATTTCCTATAAGAACCACCCACCAAATCGGTTAAAATCATTCTTTGAAAATTCGCTCATCAACTTATGCTGCGCGAATGGGACTTTTTTCTGAAATCCCTATTTTCACACTTCTCTCAAAAAGTTTGTTATGTGAAAAATAGTTTTGATTCCATGCTATTTTTGCGAATATTGTATAGCTCATAAACTCGATTTACGACTTATTTTTAATGAAAAAAATTAAGTTGACGAATTGCCCCCTAGAAGTTATGAAGATGATAATGGTGGAGGGCAAGGAGTACTGGAAAGAGACCTCCTCGAGAATGTTTTAAGTGAGAACGAGAAGGTACCTACTTAGTTTCAGGTTCGAGGGGATTGACAAAATATGCCGTAACGGAGGCTGTAATTTTTGTGTTTTCATCGCATCAACGGGAATCGATTATTTTCGAAAGCTGAAAAGACGAGCCACTATTGCATAACCAGAAGTGATTAAGCAACATAAATTAACGGGTATTAATGGAATGATTTGAACTTTCTACCTTAAAATCGCAGTTTGAAAAATTAATTAAAAATTCACTTTCTTTCTCTGCGGTGTTCGGAGGTTTCTTGAAGAGGGGGTTCGGACCCGTCAGACTGATGTCAAGTTTATTGGAAAGCGTTTTTAGGAGGAAAAGAACTGCCGAGTGCCTGCCCGACGAATCTTGCCCGACCCGTTGGGCCTCACGTGCTGCCCTCTCTCACCTGTTTTATACGCACTAGATGAATAATAACCCACCGTTCTCCTGTTACTCGGTGGATAACCCGTGCGTTGCACAGGATGGTTTGACCGGTTGAGAATGTGAAAAGATTATGAGAGCATAAGGAGGTCTTCTGTTAAGTTGGGACAAACTTCGAGAAAAATAGTTTATATTTTGGAAATACAAGCACCACCTCCTAAATCCCAACGTGGGTAATGAGGAACTTGCATGGGTAGGAATTATGCATTTTGAACCTCAACATGATTCAGCGCCCTCCACAACCCCCTGGTGCCAATTTTTAGCTTGAAATTACGAGCGCGTGACGTAATTTAGGTTCCGAAAAAGGGAGACCCGTGACGTCAGTTAGGTGCAAATTAAAACACCCATTTTCGGTCACTTTCAATCGTCGGATACCCCTCATATATCACTTTTTTGGAAAGCTCTCATTAAGATCTTTCAAATTACAAAATGAAAAATAACCTTGCAAGTTACCTATTGAGAATATTTGAGAAACTTCAATAAACACTCATACCTAACAAAAAAAAGTTCCATTCGTGCAGCATGAGTTGGAGAGCGAATTTTCAAGGAATAATTTTAACCGATTTTGTGGGTGATTCTTATAGGAAATTTTACGCTGATTCCGAATATACCATATGTTCCTATGTTTAGAATGGTATTTCACACCAAAAACCTCAAAAAACACGTTTTTTAGCGATTTTTGAAACTAAATTTTCAAAATTTGACCCCTTGGAGTAGGTACTCCAAAAATTCTGGCCAACGAACTCATCCTTACTTTTGATATTATTGACATTTTAAAATTTTTTTGGATTTTTTATCTCATCCCACGGGCAGATATCGTCTGGAGTGACACATATGTATATAAATATATATACATACATATGAAAAAGTGTTAAATTTCAGGAATCATTTTAGAATGGTCTGAATGGATTTCCATGAAGAAAATTGTCAAAAATTTGCAATACAAAAATTTTGAAGCCATTGCAATAGCTTCATTTTCTTCGAAAATTCGCTAATATTAAGTTAAAAGTGGTGTTAATATATTATGTCCGAAACATGCAATATTTTTTCTCGAAAAATCAATTTTTCATTAGTCAAAATGAATCAGAGGTGTCACCATTCGATTTAGCGTGAAAATTCATGGGGAAAACGGTACACTCCCAGCCATGGTCACTATGGTCAGGTCGCCAACACCCTAAAACCTTGAAACCCCTCGTTTTTTGCTTTCAAACGCAATTTTCTCCCTTAACTAGTGCATTACAACTAAAAATTACTCGTACTACACTGTTGGAAAACCGAGATTCTGAGGAAGATTTTCCTGGAGTCTCCAACTCAATAGTATCGGTTCACAAGCGAACAGATGCATGAACAAAAAATCGAATTTCGAGAAATCCTCAAAATGTGAACTTTGAGACAAGTTTTGAGCTTCGAAAATCAACTGCGTTAGAGATATATAAAGACATTTTACGCTATTTCCAATGGTATATTTATTTTCAAGTTTATCGTGTAGTTTAAGGGAGTTGTGGCTGTTCTATTGATGTAAGGTCGAAGAAAAAAACGAAATTTTAAAAGCAAAAAACTTACGAAAAACATTTGTTTAAAAAACTCTTAGAGGCATTTTTTGTTGGAAATTACCTGCTGAATAGATTCCTGAAGTTTGTCCCAACTTAAATGTAGATACCCTGCATATTAGGAACCTATACCTATATCGTCACAGGATGTTTTTAATACATGGTAGGAGCCTAACAGAAATTTGAGTGTGTCGTAATCGAGATATCTGGTCTAGAGTAATCCAGTATTACATGGTTCCTCGGCCTCGGAACTGCTGTGGCGGTTCAATGGTTTTCACGTGAAAAAATCCATGTGTCTAATAATCCAAATGTTACTAAATTCATAGGGGACCCCATACCTAGGACCTACACTCGAACTATACCATCAAAATTTGAATGAATTTGGACGGTTGTTGGATCGCAAGTAATGACAGTTCGTACGTTTTCATGTTTGCATGCGCATGAACAGTACCTTCTATTGATCCGATTGCTACGAATTGTTTTGAGGGACCAACAAGAGCCTTACATCGAAGTATAATAAAAATTGCATCAATTTTGGAACATTGGGTTTGTGGGTGTTGAGTTAAGATGATTCGCTCACAGATAGCCTACCAACTCAAGTAGGTAACTAAAGGAGTTAAGTCAATGTTTTCGACGGATTCGTGTTCAATAATCTGTTTCCAGTTTTTCTTCCCACTGTTCACTGTTTCCTTTCTGGTTTATATTATTTTGTAAAATCGAAATGGTAGGAATCTTTTGCTATATAATAGCAATTCTAGGTCCTAGTCAGTCGAAAACCATACCTGAAGAGGGCGTACAATCCAAAATATATGGAGACAGGGGAGCGAAAAAACTTGTCTCACAGCCGGAATGAGAATATTGGAGGAATTCTTCACTATTGGCCAACATAAGAGAAGCCTTTAATATAGACGGTTTTCCGTCTGACGATAATAGCGTTTTCACAACTTTAAAGCTCCATAGCGACGATTACATGGTTGGGTTGTTTCATTGATGGAAGAAGATCCTAACGAAACTGTTGATACCAACAACTCATTTATTTAAAAAAATTGAACCATGGACTGTTTTTCGGCTGAGGTCTTAATATTTTATATTGTTGAACAGAAACCACTGGGGTAGACCTGAAGTCAAAATATTCGCCATTCATCTATAAAATGAAGTTCTGCACTTTGAATCCACTAACCACCAAAAAAATTTATAATAGCCCAGAAAGCCTATGAACGTACCTGCCGCAATTAATTTTTGCCATCGATTCCTCAAGTTATCAGTTACAGTAAGAAGGGAGGTCCGCTGAAACATCATAAATTCATGACTTTTTTTATATTTGTATGCTCACTTCATTTTCGCAGCTTCCTCCGGTTGAATTTTGTGAATAGCGGGAATGAGCTCGTACAAAAACCACTGGTTCTGGCAGTCGCAGACCCAAGGATTCTCGTCGAAACCAAACTGCTCGATTTTGTCCCAGTTAGCGATGAATTCAGAGTCCAGCCAAGCCAGTTTATTGTAGGAGATGTTTAGCTGTCGGGAGAAATCAGATGTAGAGATCAACTAGTTCAACGCCTTATAGCCAGCTACTAGTTTGTCACCTGTGGGATAAGTAGGTCCTCCAAGCTATCCTGTTATACCTCATTTATCCCAAAAACGGCTCGAGATTCCGGAAAGGTTCAAACTTAAATTGATATTGACTGTACCATAAATTGAGATTATTCCGTTTTTACGTACCTGCGAAACGCATAACATCATTGTCTTCAGTGTTGTGCTAACGCCATTTTTCAATTACTCTTGTCTTTTGTTGTAGATGAGTTCTTAAACACTCGATGCTCATGTTAAACCATACCGTTGGAACCGCCTGAATCTTTAAAAATCCTATAGAACCAACGGGAATTAATAAAATAAGAAATTAGAGTGAATAGTTACATAATTCAAGAGTGATTATTCACTCTAACTCTAACTAGGTACCAATAGGTCTTATTACCGTTGGTTCTATTGGATTTTGGAAACTCAGGACGTTACAACAGTACAGTTTAACATGGAACTCGACTGATTACAGCCTCATTTATTTAAAAAAAAAAAAAAAAAAAAGTGGTTAAAAAATTGAGTTTTCCCAACACTGATAGGCCAATGTCCTCCCCTCCCACTTAGCTCCCGCTCTGGATTAACTTTGGACAATTAAAAGTACCCTATAAAATAAAATGGTCAAATTTAAAGGTACTAAGTTTCAATGGTTTGGATCAACATCATGAGGACCATATGGCCGAAAAATATAGATTTACGCCACTCTCTACCCTAAAGTTCCTCAAATTTGAGAATTTGCAAGCTTTAGAAAATATTCCCTTTAATTCGAGAATATTCCATTTAGTTTTGACAAATATTTCCTGTCGTTTTCGAATTCGAAATTCGTATATTGTGGGCGTTACTTCGAAGAACGCGGAGTGTTCATAGCTGACTTATATCAAAAATAGAATAGTGACCTTGTGGAATCGCTGAAAAAAAAAAGTGAAGAGGAATATGTAGCAATACCGAAATTCTTAGAAGCATTCAAATGAATTCTGTAAGCAACATTTAAATTAAAGAAATAGATTATTTATTTCAACATTTGGTGGCACATGGGTACGCTCCCAGCCAAAATAAAGGAAAAAATTGGAGTATATTACGAATTTGAAACTGTTCGTTTCCTACAGGTGTGATCAAGTATTTTTAGGTTTGGCTAATTCAAATACTCTCCTCTACTCACATCAATCAGATCAATCGAGCCATTTTGAATTGCGCGAATTGAATCTGTTGTTCCCTGGCGCCCTTCCAATATTTGTGGTAGAGAAGGAGAGGTTACCAGCGCATTCTTCTCATTTTTATTTGAAAGTTGGGAATGAGGTGAGATGATACCTATTTTGCCAATTTTCTTTCGAAACATACGTAATTATTAGGTACTTCCGAGTCTGCCGAAAGTAGCGGAAGTTTTGTTTTCACTTTGAAAATAGAAAAAATTGTTGTTCTCCAAAATGGAAATTTCCACTCGCATTTTACGTTTCAGAGCTATCAGAGTTCTGATCCGATTTTGTTCAAATTTTCAGGGATCGTCGTTGTCACTTCCAAGTGTGTGAAACTGGGCTAAACCCAGCTTTTACCGGGAAGGGTCGCCGCTACGGAGCACCAGTGTCGGATCATGAACAGAAATTCATTCGATGGTAAACTTTCAAGCTGTGGCGTGGAGGAAGATATTGTGTGACGCTACCAGGGCAACGAAGATAGGTTCCAAAAACACTTTGATTTTTCCTATAAATTATCAACACAAAACACGATTTTTGGGAAAAATCAGCCAACATCAGACCAGTGGGCAACACTCATTGCGCCCAATAGGTTAGGTTTAGCTACAAACAACTTCGTCAACAAATACCTCAGGGAAGGAATAAATTAATAGAATCATATTTTGTACCTTTTTGATCTCGGGCCAAGTCTTCTCATTAAATTCCCCTTCATAGACGAGAGCATCATCAGCGATTTCGAAAAGGTGAGTGTTATTGTAGATCATCAGCTCTTTCAAGTTGGTGAAATTCCCAAGTCCTCGACTCCCAATTTTCCTCAACTTGGGCATCGACGACATCTCCAGCCTCACTAGTGACGGCACGTGAGGAGAAGAACTAAAAACACCGATGATGTGTTTAAATTTATCTACGCCTTTCCGTAGATAACGAAAAAAATGCCTAGAGGGTGATCAGATCATTTAGAAGTGACCTGAGGCAGGAAGTGGGGAGCAATCTTTCATAATCAACTGTTTTAACACATTTTCCAACAGTATGGTGCGTACGTTATCTATTTCCACTCCAATATATTGTTATTATGGTTGGCTACCTATACAGGGTGCGACAGGGTTACGGTGAAGCAGGGGTAAGCAGGGGGGAATAAAACAAAAAAGTT
>JAEMON010000001.1:72077570-72094254 GCA_030264115.1 Lygus lineolaris
TTGACTGGACTATTTGGTGTTTTATCGACATCGTTCGCGACTGCAAAGGAAAGAAAGTTCCATCCATGCATCATGAGTTGATGAGCGAATTTTCAAAGAATTAATTCAACCTATTTTGCGGGTGATTCTGAATATACCTCATGTTCCTATGTTTGAGATGGTAATTTATACCAAAAACCTCTAAAAACACGTTTCTTAGCGGTTTTTGAAGCCATATTTTCAGAATTTGACCCCTTGGAGTACTCCAAAAATTCTGGCAAGCGAAATCATCCTTTCTTTAGACATAATTGACATTTTGAAAATATTTTGGATTTTTTAGATCGGTTCCAGGGTAAGATATCGTCTGGAGTGACAAATATAATTATATATAAATAATATACATGTGAAAAAGTGTTAAACTTCTGGAAAAATTTTAGATTGTTCTGAAACGGATTTCCATGAAGGAACATTTCGATAATTTGCATATCAAAAATTTTGGAGCCATTGCAATAGCTTCATTTTTTCGAAAATTCTCTAATTTGAAATCACCAAAATCATGGGTACTGTGTTAGTGAGCACAATTATCAGATATTCAACTTTTTACTTTCCTCAGCCCACCTCAAGGTGAATGGAAAGTATTGCGATCAGCAGGAAACCCAATTTCTGAAACACCACCTTTAACTGGTCCTAATCGACATCTGATCAATTTTCTCCAAGTTTTAGAAAAGTGACACATATGTATGTACGTATGTATTTATGTGTGAACATAAATATGTGTATGAACAGGATTACCGGTGTGTAAGAAAATAATAAAAATTTTCCGATTTAGAGGATTGGTTTCTACATGTCTGAGGATGAGACCCTAAGAATTTCAGCACTCCAGGTCAATTATAAGGGGGAGAAAAATCCCAAATAGGCGAAGAAACGTCGTTTTTAGAACACTTTTTTAGCTTTTCTCCCAAACTGCTGTAACGATTTTGATGAAATTCGCAGGATTTACTCTTCTAACGAGTAGAAACAAGTTCCAATGCCCCTCATCTCCACAATAATAGATTGAGGGCCGAAATCAGCATTAAAATCCGCAAAAATAGACATTTTTCAGGTTTTTACGGGTGAGGAAACTAGTGTGAAGCCTCGCACTGGATGTTTCATTATATAATTTCGAAGTCAAATTTAGTTTTTTCCCAAAAGAATTTCAGTTTTTTCTGTCAAATTTGATTTTTTCCCAGTCATGGTAGATCCTACCATAAGGGCTTGAGACACATTGACTTTGATAGGGCAAACCCAAAATGTGATTGGGAAAAACTAACTTTGGTTGGAAAAAATCAAAGTTGACTGGGAAAAACTAAATATGGATGAGAAAAACTAAATTTGATTGGGGAATGATACATACAACTAAAGCTCTTTCACCTTCAGGTGGGCTGAGGAAAGTAAAAATTATTTTGGGTGGTTCCGATGGTCAAATACGTGAATTTTCTAGGTTATTTTTTTTATGTTAGCTTTGCTAATTAGCTTTTGTTGGTATAGGAGCGTGCGGTATATATTCTGAATCAGCATAAAATTTACTATCAAATTTGAGCGGAGAGCAGTTTTTGCCGGGAAATGGTCATTTCCGACCACTGTGCGCCTCGCGGATTCAGCGATCTACAATCGATCGCCCCTTCAATTCTCCTCGTTATTGCGGGATAACCTATTCTCAGGAAAAACGGCGCGACACAGTCTGTACGAGTAGAGCTCAGTTTATGAATTGTTGGAAAATCAATGATTTTTTTATGTTAGCGAATTCGTAAAGGTATATTTCTCTACTTATGATATCATGTACCTAGTGGAAAATTTATGGTCAACAAAAATTTCAAAATGGTAATTCCCCATGACTTTTCACGTAGATCTCAAATTTTCTCAAACTTTTTTTCAAATAGTAACCTGATTTTTTTATTGCAGAATCGGATTCTATGTGAAATTTCATGGAAAAATGACCTCTCACTCGAAATGACGAGTGGGCGAGTACGAAATCTGCATAAACGCAAGCAATCGTGTTTTTTGGTTGGTATAGTGAACAACAAAATTATATGTGCACACAAAGGGTAGGTACACTGAGGTACACATAGGTTTTTCACGACGATAAAGTGTTAATGTTAAGTTAGTTATGCAAAATGGTAATTATATAGAGAAATGACTAACATTCATGGTACCTACCTACAAAAATATAAAATAAAGTAGGAGAAAAATAAATTACAGGAGCTACGTAACTGGTAACTAACTACCTCCTCTCAAATAATCACTCTGTGGACCCCTGTGTCCTGCGTGTATTTTCGAATAGGTAGGTACCTACCTAAATGAAATTGACTTCCCAACGTAATTCTCACACGTCGTTGAGTACCTACATACGGAGGTCGGTTGTTTAGGTAAATTCCTAGTTATAAAAAGTAGCTCGATCTTCTCTGGTGCTTGGTCCTTTTGAAATAGTTTGATTTTTATCTAAACATTTTGGGTTACCAACTTGTCCAGCCAGCAGATATCGTCTGGAATGACACATATATATATAAACATATATATATAAATATATATACACATAAAAAAGTGTTAATTTTCAGGAATCATTTTAGAAATGGTATGAAACGGATTTCCATGAAGAAAATTTTCAAAAATTTGCATTACCAAAATTTTGAAGACATTGCAACAGCTCCATTTTCTTCGAAAATTCGCTAAAAACTGAAGGATTTCTTAACTAAACTAAATAAATTCGCTCTTTATTTTAAAAGTACCTGCGTACCTAATTTATGAAAAAATGTCAGTAATCAAAATGATTGTAGGTATTAGGTTTGTTCGCAGCGACCAACTTTTCGGTAAGAACCACATTACAACCATGTTCGGGCGTTCGCGTCGTTCGCAGTGACTTCTGATATGATCATTTCTGCCTGTTTATGGTATCCATGCTGGCCTCATTTGGTTTGCAAACCACTTGTAAATAAATGACACGGCGAACAAACCTTTACAAAAAACTTTGGTATTAGGTTAACAACTAGGGACGTAAATAATGAAAAAAGCAAACATAGGAAGTGTAAAAATTGCTATGGCAAACATCTACTGAGGGTGAGAATACTAACATTTGAAATGGAAAAGCAATAGAATGGTTGTTTTTTATTTACTTTCAGTTTTATTTTCAAAAACATTATTATTGGTCACCATACTCAAGAAACCATGAGGTGGAATCCTTCAATTTTATTGGTTCAGTGAACAATCCGTCTAGTTATTTACAGCCAGCCTGTAGGCAGACCTAGGAGGACAGCTCCATTTAATTTGAAATTCAATTCCAATTTTTAAAATCGATTAGGTACCTACCATTAAATTTGAATATGGGAGTCCTACTTCTGAGTTCCAACTAAACGAATATTCAAATCATATTCGAATAGTTAACAGCGCAGAACCCTCTACACAATATCACATTTCAAGTTTGAGTATAAGCAGCAAATATTACTGATCCACTTGTGACAAAATTACCATTCCAGATTTGAGCGAAATTGGTCAATTAGGAATTGAGTTAGGAAGATACCTATCTATTTTCAGAAAATTCACGTTTGCGCATGCGCGGGCGGTAGGTACTAGTGGTCTGACGGCGATGAAATTAATAGAGGACTGTCTAGGGGCTAACCCGAACGCTCCCTGAAAATGTCATAAAAAATCGGACCATAATTTAGTACAGTTTAGGAATTGCCACAGATAGACACGGATCCAAAATTGTTCAGAATGCTTTGAATGCTTTGGAATTGGACATTTTGATTTCGGAGGACATAATTTTTCTTACTTTTGCACGAATACAATAGCTTGTTACCTTCCGTAGTGAGGAAGCCGGAAATTATAGTTTACCTACCTCTTCTCACCTCTGATAGGTAGGTAACTGACTAGTTAGCGATACTAGCGCTCACACATCATGAGAAGGGCAACCACCAACACCAACATCACCCCTCGCTCTGTTCCTCCCACCGTGGAATATTTCACACTTTTTCGTATTTTTATTAAAACTCAGGTAATATTTCTCGAATTTTCCCGCTCCCTGTCGTGCGTCGAAAAAATAAAATTTCTCAGGTGTTCGGCACGTCAAAAACGCCGCCCCGTGGATTTCTGTTCGGGGACGGGAAGATCACTTTGGGTTCGAGGCTTTTCTGCAGTCTCTGGGAGCTGGTCCGTCTCTCTTCCACACGGCTGCCCCTCACATTTCCTTCAAGATGTCTCTATTATCAGTTCGTTTCGCTTCAAAACTCGCCAAACACTTCCCCTCGACTCAGGTAAATCAAATTTCAAAGTAATTTCCATATTTGTGGCCGCTCGATAGTCCAGAAATGCAATTTTCCGGCGTGCTCCCCCGTGCCATGTCCTCCATCCACCCTTCTGATAACCCGTCCGGCGTATTTTGTCAATTTGCTCATTGCTGGCTCGCTCTGTTCAAATGTACGAATTTTAATTCGAAACATTTATCCAATAACTTATTTCTTTGCGATTAGAATCAAAGACAGCTGTCATTTCACTAGCTGAAATTTGTCGGTGCGCACTTTTCATTTCGGCTGATAAGGGCCTCTGAGCATGAAGAAAATTACTCCTTAGCCTTCATCTTCACTTGTTACAATCAATATTACTCTCTAAATTTTCTATTATTCGCCTTTTAATCGTACCTACGTTCCAAAATTCTCGCTTCCACTATAAAAAAGATATACTTTTCTTTCACCCGAATAACCCAATATTAGGGTTTCCTACCTACTACCTTCATTTACAGGTTATCCGCCTCTTTCGATGGCCGGCCCGAATGAAAATTTTCTCTAAAATCTTACATTCCGCGTTTCCTCCCACTAGGTAGATAATTTTCCTTTATTGTTTCCACATGTGGGTTTGTTTATATTTTATTTTTTCTTTAGGGTTGTTATGATATCATTTCTATAAGCATCATTATCATGGTTTAACCACCCTTGCGCCGAAGTCAGAACTTCCATTTTTTCTCTGACTTCCTTTTTGATAGAAATGGTTTGCTATTGTTAACCCGAGTTGATTTCGAACAAACTGTCTCTATTTTCTTGTGTTGACTCTTGATTACCTCTTTGTCAGCATGAGTTTCTTCATTGGTTTGGGGGTTCGGGGAATCAGGTCGATAAGCACTAGATTTTACATGACCTCACCTGTAATAATTATATGATAGGTCTGTTCCAACTATATTAGATAATCTTAATAATAAAATAATATAAGCGCATATTTAAGCTGCGCTGAACCTTCTGCGCACACCCATGTTGATGTGAGTGTATGCAGAGGGTTCTGCGCAGCTAAATATTCGAATAATTTTAACAGACCGAATGAAATTTGTTCCACTTCAAATTTTGAATGTTGGTTTTCATCTACCTGGTTTTTATCCTACTTGCCTCCATCAATAGTCGATCAATTTTTAGTTCAAGTACTTACTTACGAGGCACCTTCTCTGAACGGTGCTTTTCATGTTGATAAAATGGGCTAATGTATGTTTACAATAATTGAATTATTCCTCTCATTTTCAACCAACAGACAACGTCCCTACTTACTCCGTTGCTGTTCTTTACCTAATGAATATTTTTGAAACAAGTCCTATCTATCATCAAATTATTCATAGTCTGTCTATTTGTTGGTGGGTGTCTTGGCTAAAAAGTGGGGTGGCAATACCCAAAAATAATCTATTCCTCCCTACCCCAATAGGGCTACCTATCTCATAGAAAAGCTATGCCATTTTTATTATTTGATACATTTGAAAAGTAATCAAGTTTGAATTTAAAAAAATGGACGGACCCAAACCTTCTCTGATGATTTTGAAAACGAGTGAAATGGAAATGAGGATCCATTAAAAACTTTTCGCCTGCTTGCAGAACCAATATTCCAATTCTTGCCATATTTTTCTCGAATCCCTTGTCGTCCGGCAGCCCGATCTCAAGACTGGAAGGGTCCACATACTACTATGAACTCGTCGACAGCTAGAGGTCTATATGAGGTTTCGTGGGTTATTTATTTGCCGAGCTGATCCAATAGGGAGAACAATCACGCGACATCCACTCTTCCGGACTTGTGACACGGCTCCTTCTTGATTTACTCATGCAACCATTGTCTAGAAGGCCAAGGGTTGCAACGTTACGCTCTCCTCAGGCGGACCGAGATGTTCATAAAACCACTGCTTCTTGGAACTCATGGCAGGCCAAATAACATCAGTTCTACCATCCTATTGCGAACCAGAGGTCTGTTCCAAGCGCGGTGGGTCCTTGTCAGGTCGTATAATTTTATCTCCACAGAACCTACTGCGCACATTGATAATGAAAAGAACACGAACTGAAAGTGCAGGTAAAATAATATACGACCTACCAAGGACCCACCGCGCTTGGACCAGACATATAATGTGGTTTTCGTCTTTAGGTAAATTCCTAATGACTACTCTTTCTTTGAAAAAATGCCATTTTGATCAGGTTCCCAAAATAACAAGAAAATTACGTAGGATTCCTCTTATGTAGTCCTGGGTAGAAATCTTGGGATATTCTTCTAAGCTGTGGGAATGACGATTGAATCAGTGGGAGTTTCAACTTTTTTCAGCCAATATTGGCCAGGTTTTTTTTTTTTTTTTTTTTTTTCTTCATTCTTTTTCTTCACATCCCGACGAGGGGAATGAACTATTAGTGAAATATCAAACTCCAAAAATGTTGAATTTTTTATAATGTAATATTGTTGTTGTGACTTTTGTACCTAATATGCCAAAAACAAATTATTTGAAATCGAACGATAATTAACAGAGAAAAGTTGGAACAAACTCATACAGCTAAATGGACATGTGAGGGGTGGAGGGAGCAGTTATCCATTTTTGGCAAAACTTATTGGTCCCAACTAGTAATGGGGAATTATCATCAATTTTTTTCATTTGTTTTTCCGCAAGGTAATGGCTTAAAAGAAACAATATTGAAGTCATAGCGTAAAAATAGTGCATCTGTAATTTTACAAAATTTGTTGAAATTCTCATTATTGTCCTATGGCGGGAAAAAGACGTTGAAATAGGTGTCATTAGTGTCGTGTCGTCTGTCATTAGCCAAACCCGTCCTAGATGCCAACCAAACAAAACTAAAAACAACAACTCTCCAAAAACAACACTTTTTGAGCTCCTGATTAGTAAGAATAAAATTAAATTCATTAAATAATTGATTCAATTAATTAATTATTATTTATCAATTATTTAAATTCATTCTTTTTTCACTGCTCCCTCCCGATGCTATCTTAGGTTATAGTAAGAGTTTGCTTACTTCTTTAGTTCCTTTTACTCTTCTTCCTTGAATGTTCCTTTACCTTATCATTATTTCAGGTGGCAGCCCTCACATGGCCCGCCACTCAAGCCCTGACCCGAAGCTTGCACACCTCCGGAAACCGAAGGGCAGCCGAAATCTCCTCGATCCTCGAAGAACGAATTTTGGGCGCTGCCCCCAAGGTATATTATCATGATGATTATTAATGGTTGATTAGGACATGACAATGTAAAAAAGTCACGTTTCACTATTCTTGTTGGTAGATACATTATTTCATTTTTACTCCATTGGACGAAAACTAGTGGCTGTGACGAAATGTTATTTTTTTTTGCAGACTGATTTGGACGAAACTGGACGAGTGTTGAGCATTGGTGATGGTATTGCTCGTGTGTATGGCCTCCAGAACATCCAGGCTGATGAGATGGTGGAATTTTCCTCCGGTCTCAAGGTACTAACTGCTTATATTAACGACATTAATATTGTTCAACTCTTGCTTCAAATTGGATAACAGGCCTTAGGCTTGAAGGAACATGTGTTTGAGACAGAGGATAGAACCAAGACCCAGATGAAGAAATTGCATGGGTCGGAATTTTACATTTTGAACCTCAAAATCTGACTCAGCGCCCTTCAAAACCCCTCGGTACCAATTTTCAGCTTGAAATTATGACTGGTTTGGTCAGAAAACGGGTTGATAGGGACCTCGTGACGTCATTTAGGTTAGGTTGCTGAGGGTCCCGCCCAGGCAGGCGGGGGTTGGTGACGTCAATTGGGTTGAAATTACAAAACTTATTTTCAGTAACTTTCAATCGTCTACCCTCCATATAGCAACTTTTCGGGAAGCCCTCACTAAGATCTTTCAAATAAAAAATAACCATGCAGGTTCCCCATTTGTTTGATTTGTAGCATTTATCTTACTTTCCGCGATCCAACATCGCAGCTTTTACAGTTTATTTATCTCAGATTCAATTGAATACCTGACTAGTATAATGACATAAGAAACAAAACTGAAATTCTGAAAACTATCATTTAAAGAAGCCATGGTGACCATTGTTTCAACTGTTTTCCATTTGATGCTTTGTTCCCCAACATCTAGGGCTCCCAGCGAACTAAAAACAAATAATGTGCCCCACCCATTTCAATTTTCCCTAACACTAGTTGCTGAGCATCCTACAAGATATCCTCTTCAACAAAAACGTTGGTTAGTACGTTTTTCAGGCCTTATATCGATGGAGATGATTTTATGGGATAGGGGTGCCAACTATCCATTCACTTCTATATTCTGCTCCTCCGCTCTACTTATTTTTTAACAATAGCAATCTCTTCACTTAAAAATCATTGAGATAATCAGAAGGATAACCCTAATAATAACATTTCACTTCTTCGCTTTTGGAGTTGCGTTCCAACAAAATGTTCAACAATGAAACTAAACAGCAAATGCGCAAAGGTCCATCATAGGTCTGTTCCAACTTGCAGCAGTGGTTCAATCCGAATATTCGTTTTTCTTATACTAGATCTATGTTTATACATCGGGTATAATTCCTCTTCATCCCTCTTATCTCTCTGGTTCGAATATACGAATCAGTAGAACCTGGCGTTCTGATGGTAGTTACTGAATCTGATTAATAATTCTTTTGTTTGGTGTAAATTCTAGGGTATGGCCTTGAACTTGGAACCTGACAATGTTGGTATTGTAGTGTTTGGTAATGACAAACTCATCAAAGAAGGTGACATCGTCAAACGAACTGGTGCCATCGTCGACGTTCCTGTTGGTAACGAATTGCTCGGCAGAGTCGTTGATGCCTTGGGTAACCCCATTGACGGCAAAGGCCCTCTTGGAACCAAGCAAAGGTTTGTTAATTTTCACTTTCCTTACTTGACCCAATGCGAAAAGATAAATTCTTCTAAATAACCCAACGTTAAAGTTACTTTCGTACATATCGAGAGAAGTTCACATAACTATTCCTTATATATCTAACTATTCCATATATATTTTGTGCTTGTTCAGGATGCGAGTTGGTATCAAAGCCCCTGGTATCATTCCCCGTGTTTCTGTGAGGGAACCCATGCAAACTGGTATCAAAGCTGTCGACTCATTGGTACCTATTGGCCGAGGACAACGAGAGCTCATCATTGGAGACAGGCAGACTGGGTAAGCAATCAATCTGTGAAACAAGTTTTGGAGATCAGGCAGAAAACAAAGAATTGACCTATTCAATAGTTCTAAATATTTTAGGTATAAAATACTGGCGGTGTTGTATTATTTCACGAGTTTTCAACATTGTTGTACGGTTAAAATAGATTTTGTTTATAATACCTAGTTTGAAAAATGGCGTTCGATTTATGAATGACCTAAAATGAAAAAAATTGTTGAGCTAAAATTTCTTGTTGAAACGATATTAAATGCTATCTAGGTCTCATCTTAAGATGATACAGAATTGTGTTGTTTGGCATACTGAGTTATTATGAATGTTATGTTGGATTTGTCGGGATTCAGCCAATGGGAAAAAACTTCAAACTGCTATTCTGCCCCCTTAAGTTAAATCTTCCTGCCTCCATTTTTTTCATTTCGAGAAAAACTCAGTTAAGTGAGAATTGTTGTGCAGTCCACGCAGTTCATGCTAGCCATCTGACATTTTTACCACAGCTTCCTAATATCTCCCTGCAACTTCATGTATTGTTACCAAACCTTAATCATCATTCATCAGGTAGTATTCAGCATGAAAGTAGCAAGTACTTAGGAAGTTTTGACCTAGTAACTTTCGGTGTTTTGCCACACTTAGGGAGATATCTCCTAGTACCTCCAGGGACACTAGCTTGAAACGTCCTGTCTGCCAACATTTTGATTCATTGAAAAACTACGACCGTGCTCTGGAATGAGTGACACCAGAGTGATTACTACTAAGTTAGGAATTCCTGACTCACATGTTTTTTGCGCACTTTCGGCAATATAATCTAGTACGAGTTACAAACGTATGCAGGTAATACTACAAGACAATGTCCTATCTCCTCATTTTATGTCCCTTGCGTTGGCGTTTTTGACCCTTTCCGATGGCAATTCGAAGTTCTAACCTGGCTCAAAGGACGCTCCACATCGAGGTCTACATAACCATGTGACTAACTCCATAAACACTAAAGTGGTAGATACGAAGATTTATCTTAGCACTGCAGTATTATAACTTTGTAAATTTGCTTTACATTTTTAGTGATTTATACTTTTTTTTGGAATTTTCCTTTTCATCCCATCATGTGATGTGTTGGGCCAGTGGGCTGATGGTTAAGAGTTTTCTTTTCCTAGTAGCTTTTGCCTTTTTGCTTAGTAGGGTTTTTTTTCTGCAGTACAAGAGGTACCTGGTGTTCTTTCGTGGACATGTTACTTTTTGGTTTGTTATCTTCCTAGTGTTTGGCACCTGCATTTCTGCTGATGCACAGGTGGTTACCTGAAGATGGGTTGAAGGTTTGACCCGCAATGTCGTAATAAATAAAGTGATGATAGCAGTTTGAAGGTTTTTTTCCCATTGGCTGAATCCCCACACATCTAACATACAATCAACTATACAGCCGACTACCTCTACCTTCTGTGAGTTGCGAGGGTTGTACAGAAAATAAGTTCAGTTTTTTGTTTTGTTTTTTTAAAGCAAGTTTTTATTGAAAAAAATTGAAACTTACAGAAATTGTACTTGAACATGAGTATTATTTTTCCACGTAATCCGTGGCGACGTCAATACATTTAATGTATTGCGAAATGAGCTTTGAAATTCCTTCCTCGCTGAAGCTTGCCACCACCTCCTTTGTATCGTTGGTAACAGCTTCTTTCACTTTCTCGTCACTTATGAAACGTTCTCCCGCCAATCCCTCCTTCTTTTTGGTAAAAAGGTGATAGTCCGATGGACTGTAAGATGGATGGGTCTGAATATCCCAACCAAACTCATCTAAAATTTGCGTTGTGGATCGAGGGTTATCGTGGGGAAGTCAAACACCAAAGGTCAACATTCCTCTTCTCCTGTATGGACAGACGAAGCTTCTTCAGGGCCTCACAATAACGGTTGGCGTTAATTGTTTCACTTAGAGGCAAAAAGTCAATCAGGAGAATTCCTTTTTGGTCGCAGAAAACAGAAGCCTTGATTTTCCTAGTTTCCTCCCTGGACCAAGGAGGTAGTGGTAAGCTTCTACGAGGAAGGAATTTCGAAGCTCATTTCGTGATGTACCAAATGTATTGACGTTGCCGTGGATTATGTGGAAAAATAATATATATGTTCAAGTACAATTTCTGTAAGTTTCAATTTGTTCAATAAAAACTTGATTTAAAAAAAAGAAGAAGAAAACAAAACGGAACTTATTTTGTGGATGACCCTCGTATTATGAAGGCCAATCTGACAACAACAGTTGGATGAAATTTACTAATGTTGGCTATAGAAGAGGCAGTTTTTGGTTACAATAATTATTGTAACTAAATTCCAATTCCAATGATAATTAATTGAATTCGTATTTTCTTATACATTTAATGCAAACTGCTGTGTAACATTAATGTGTTTTGTACCTACATACTCAATTCTGTAACATAATATACATATATTGAATCATCTAGAATAGGTCGGTTGGGGGGAGGAAGTATCCTTAAAGAGTAAGTGCAGTAATGTGCAGACTTTGTCGTTTTTCAAGCCGCCTTGCCAAGTAAGAAAAATTATTTAAAAATTCTTATGATGGTTTCTTTTCAACTTTGTGATGTTATTCTGTTAGCAAAACTGCCCTGGCTATTGATACCATCATCAACCAGAAGAGGTTCAACGATGCTGATGATGAAAAGAAGAAGTTGTATTGCATCTACGTTGCTATTGGTCAGAAGAGATCAACTGTTGCCCAGATCTTGAAGAGGCTTACGGATTCTGGTAATTTCGATTTATTATCCTCGTACTTATTAATCTTTGTTATTTTATGAAACTGTGTTTTGGGGCGTCAACCTCATACCTCATTACAGAATTGTAATTGGTACTTGACAAATGAAGAGCTCAATTCCATAACTAACTAAGTCACATTTTGAGTTATCACTTTCCTGTTATTAAGGAGGCAAAGGAAAATCACTGCCACATTACGTCCCATATTCCATGCCTTTATCGAAAAATAATCATCTAAAAACTAGGTGCTTTCCAAAGCTGCACTAATTCCAATCCAGTTCCTTCCCAAACTTAATTTAGTCACAGCATGACATATAGATTCGCACATCATGAACTTAGCTGCATATGTTGTTAACACGCCTTACTATGGCTGGGGGTGATGTTATAAAAAATCGATCTGGTGTAAAATCAGCTTTTGTGGCTTAGTTGGTTCTGGAATTGAGGTCTTCAAATAGGAAGTATCCATGGGTCCGAATAGAACCCATAGAAATTGTATCTGTACCCATGGGTCAGAATATATTTAATAGAAAAACGTATCCATAGAAAAGGTGAACCCATGGGTCCGAACAAAATCCATTGAAAAAAGGTATCTGTTTTGTGTTGAATTAATCTGCATTGAGGTATCTGTTTTGAGTTGAACTGATTTCTGTTTGGCCATTCGCAGAATGGTCGTAATGAACTTGTGGCTCTCCTCTAATGGAATTCCATAGTAAGGAAGGTAGTAGTCCGGTCCTACTGCTCCTGGGGGTTGATTCAAAACCCTTCTGGCCTCCTGAAATGTCAGAATTGTCCTTAAAGGAAAAGGGCCATGTCATAGCCTTGGGGGTATGGCTTTGGCAGCTTGAGAGGAGAGATATGGGGTGGGTGGTATGGCGAGACCATTTTCCATTGTGGAATAAAGTCGGGTGGAGTCTTTGAAGCGTTTTATTGCGTCTGCACATGTTTCGAAGAAACTACGTCGTCGAAACCTAAATGGTAGGTACTTGGGGCTATTCCCACGTGTCAATGTAGAAGTTGTAGTCATTATTCAGGTCATGCTGACATTGACACTTGGGAATAGCCCCAATTACCTACCATTTAGGCTGAGGAAGACGACGTAATTTCGCCAAAACATGTACCTACGCAATAAAATGCTTTGAAGGAGAGGAGAATTGTTCCTGTGCACTCACACCTTTTGGCTCTTCCCAGGGAGAGTCATCCTAACAGTCCTTCCTCTTGGCATTTTCATCTTCCAGGTTTACAATTTCATTGCCTGGTTCTTACTATTGCCATAATTTCCACGACCTATTAGTCGGCACAGTGACCATTGGTGTGCTGGACATTGGGTCGTGGTCGTGCAGTTGTTGTGTCCTTCAATTTGCACATTTGGTGGGTTGATTTTGATCCAGACAGTCGTACCCCTTGTGGCCCTCAGCTATGCAGCTATGCAGTGGTGGCACACCAGGTGCTCTTTTCAATATTTTTTTATGTGGTCATAGCCATGGCACTGAAATATCTAGAGACAACCATGAAGTCCCTGCCCGTACTTCCACAACCCAAATGGTCTGATCTAAATTTCTCTTGACATGAAGTACCTATCTAGCTAGGCTAATTTCGATGCGACAAATTTGTTGGCAGAATAATTTGGTTTGTAATAAACTGGAATTATTAGGGAAGATGCTTTTTTATTTTGATGTGAAGGTGTACAAAGCATTGTTTCTAATTCAACCTTTTACCTTATGTGTTCAGGTGCCATGAAGTACACCATCATTGTGGCAGCTACTGCCTCTGATGCTGCTCCTCTCCAGTACCTTTCACCCTATTCTGGATGTACCATGGGAGAGTTCTTCCGTGATTCAGGAAAACATGCTCTGATCATCTTTGACGATCTGTCTAAACAGGCTGTTGCCTACCGTCAGGTGAGTGGTATATTATTCCTCCATTTCTATTATGTTTTTTTGAGATTGATTGTTCTTCACTATTATTGCCTACAATTCGCTCCCGCAAATATTTTATAAATGTAGCGTTTTGATCTTCCCTACATGCCTAGTTTTTGCACTCACTATGAGTGGCTACCTCGCCTAAAATAGGAAATACCCACTAACTCATCAATACGAACTAAATCACTCGCGACGAAGTTGTGGAAACCCATTTCAATAAAAAGAAACCGGAGTTGAACAGAAAAACGTTGTCTATTTCCACGAAAATAATGAGTTACAAAGTTAAATCGATTTCGATGGTTAGGCCATCATCAGTAACAAACAATAACTCATCAATATCCTCTTTGTTGTTTAGATGTCTCTGCTGCTGAGGAGACCTCCCGGTCGTGAGGCTTACCCTGGTGATGTCTTCTACCTCCACTCCAGGTTGTTGGAACGTGCGGCCAAAATGAGCGAGGCTTTCGGTGGTGGTTCCCTCACTGCCTTGCCAGTCATTGAAACTCAGGTAGGTACTTTCCGTGAGCTAGTATGTAGATAAGTCTGAGACAAAACGTTCACCTACCTCAACATTCGACAGAACTCAAGTAAAAGTAATAATACATAAAAATTACTAGGTAATAGATTTATTGATATTCCTTGGGAATTCTGTACAGTTCCAAGAGTTGCTCCTGGCATTTAATTAGTCTGCCGACAGAAAAATGTATGATTATCAAAGCCAACGCCTTGTCGAGGGAGTTGCAAGACGGGAGAGCAGTTAGAACAAAGTCTCAACAAAAATAATTGAATGAAACTTCCTCAACTCCTTGAAGGAAGATGAGTTTTGACAGGAATAGATGCTCACTGATGTTACTAAGCTTAGTTGTGTGGCGCCCACCATTTAATTATTGTCCCCATTACAGAAACCTGGAAGGTTATACTGCTCAAACCTCTAGTCATATTTCCGTGTATGCTCCAAGTAGGCGTGTTACTTGAATATAGATGTATCAAACCATCGTGTCCTTTATAATAGTATGTTCATCCATCCAACAGGCTGGTGATGTATCTGCCTACATTCCTACCAATGTCATCTCCATCACTGATGGCCAGATCTTCTTGGAAACTGAGTTGTTCTACAAAGGTATCCGACCTGCCATCAACGTTGGTTTGTCTGTGTCCCGAGTAGGATCCGCTGCTCAAACCAAAGCCATGAAGCAGGTATGTTCATAGTACTTATATCAATGTTTTGATTTGTCAATGTTATTTATTTTGACTTGTTTTATTTAATTTATTTTTTGTCCCTAAACATGAGCCTTTTATAAAAGATAAAGTAGTGGGAAACATGCATGGGTCGGAATTTTGCATTTTGAACCTCAAAATCTGATTCAGCGCCCTTCAAAAACCCCTGGTGCAAATTTTCAGCTAGAAATTACGGCTGATTTGCCCAGAAAATGGGTTTAAAGGGAGCGCGTGACGTCATTTCCGCATAATGGGGACCCACCCAGGGGTGGGGGATTACCCATTTTCGGTAACTTTCAATCGTTGGATATCCCTCAATAGATCTTTCGAATTACAAAATTACAAATAGTCATGCAAGTTCCCCATTTCCTGCAAGAATTTGGATTGATTTTGGTTTGAGTTCTGGGCGAGTTGAGTATAAACTCGCCTGCTAGGTAATTTTCCAAGAATGATTCGAAAAAGGTGTCATTAGTCCAGGGAAGGACTAGGAATATAATCCATAATAAATTACCTATGGGTAACATCATCATGTTAGCAATACCCTCGGAAGTATTTTTCTGCTCTGTAACCACTAATAAGGGCATCTGAAGTGTATATGAATCGTTGACAGAAGCTTAACACATTCAGTGTGGCATTCAGTTCACTATATATAAGTTAGGAGATGATTGGGTCCAAAGTGTACCCTCTGGTTTTCTATGGCCCTCCCCCTTCAGGTTGGCTGGAAGTTTCACGGTCTATGATCTGCACTGAATGTGTTAATATGGGATTAGGTTGATTGAAACAACCCTGCATGGGAGGTCCAGCAGTATCTGCCGGGCTCTTGCCAATGATTATTTTTTTCCTACAAATGACCAAATCTGCGCTCCCGGTGTATATTAAAGATCAACAAACATTCAAAATAATATCAAAGCTGAATTACGAGTAGGTGATATCGAAGTCAGGTCATTTCTTATTAGAAGGAATTTCTTTTTATTGTGGCAGAGCCCCATTTCTAACCTTGGAAATGATATACTACTACTAACAAAAAAACATACGAAATACACCTTATGGTTGCGTACTGGGTTGTGGTGATGGGCATACACTTTCCAAAGCCTGTTCCTGACCTAAACTCCATCCTTCAATCACTCCTAACTAGGGCATCCAGTACAGCACAATTCTCAGAACAGCTGTACTCGTCGCTGTACTTGGGCAGTACAGCTGTAGCACAGCTGTAGTACAGCAACACACCGACAACAAGGAAAAAAAAAAATTATAGTCGTAGACATATATATATTATATTTTTTTAAAGTTCAGCAACAGAGAATTAGGTACCTCAAATAAATTGAATTCTTTCAAATTGAATAATCAAGCATGGAGCACTCGAAACTAACTCGAAAAACCATTCAGGGAA
>JAEMON010000001.1:72102401-72114225 GCA_030264115.1 Lygus lineolaris
CCCCCCCCCCCCCCCCCTCAAAATTTGATGTTACATTTCAAGATTTACGTTTTATTTTAAGTTGAGCATTAGCTCACCAGAGTGCGTGGGTACCCATCAAGAACAGATGTCAAAACGAGCGTGTTACTCATGTCTCTGCTCCACTGAGATAAGCGGATGTAACGTCCCTCCATCGTTCAAATTTAGTTATTTTTTCTCTGGATTGTTCGATGCTAGAGCGGTTTGTTTAAATTGTTAATTTTAGCAGCTACCATACCAATAATTACGATTTTCATAATATGAAGGAAAGATTATCCCACAAAATTGATTTTGTCAAGATCAGTGAGCTGCTGGAGACCTTCAGGCCCTGAGACTTCTCTCCCCTGACCATCCAACCTCCTGTAGGACTCTCCAAACTGCACCACCGCTGGTCTGAGGCAGCCCACCAATCAAAAGGAATATTCGTGGGGTGGATTACCCTATAGAAAAACACAGTGAAAATTAACAGGCTCGTTCCCTCACATTGGACATTGGTGCTACCGACCTACTCAATTTTTAAGTTGTAAGCCTAATGAAAATTCCCGGATTGAGGTAATGGCCGAATTTGGTGCATGAGTCCACCATTGGAAAGAAATCAACTGAAACACTAAGACTAGGGATGAAAATCGATTTTCAATAATTGAATCGCAGGGGAGGTGCTCAACAACCTAATCTATCAAACACAAAAGCAAAAAACCGGACATCTCCAACTCGTTTTTGTAGAAATCGCAAAAACCGAAAAGTGCGGACTTTTGCCCCCACCTCCCCTACCTATCTGTCTTAGTACCTATTGATCCTAAAAATGTAGGGTGCATAAGTTGGAAGTAGGTTCGAGATCTTAACCCTATTTCGAAGGAAAATTGCGGATAAAGAAGAATTTATTGACAGGTTAGAGTTTACCCATGGGTGAGTTGAGACGATGGAGGTTGGGTATCATACTGGCATAACGCCTAAGATAGCCACCAGACGGAGTGGGGTTAAAATATCAATGGAGTGAGTGCGTTTAAAACATAATTGCCATGGTTTGTGTCATCATTCTGGTCACAATCTGGTGCAGAGCCATGAACCACTGCACTCTAGTGGCTGTCTTAGTTGTTACTCTGGTATGATACCCAATGTCGAGTGTGAGTTGAATCCTTTCTCTCATATTGTAATTTAGCCGCTCTTCAGGGAATTGAAGATTCTCATGCTACCAGCCCTATACATCCTGGCTGTGGTTCTGAATGTTAAGAAGCAATTGACCACCATTACAACTCACAGTGACCTTCATTTGTACCTACCTGATAAGAAGAAGAGATGATCTAGTCAATCCACGTACATGACTCACTCTATCACAAAAGAGAAACATTGATTACGCCTCAGGCAGTCTGTTCAACGCAATCCCATTTTTTAACATAAAGAATAAACCAGACACCTCGTTGAGAAGGAAATGTTAACCAAGCTTGCACCCTATGATGTGAAGGAGTTCCGTGATTTCAAATGGCAAAAATTCATAAATATTGAACTTTTGATATTAGCATTAATTAAATTACTCTTCTAGCAGCGGAGAAATATACCTAGTACTCTTGCTTGCACCTACTTTTATGTTGTCTAGTTAGAATTTTAGTATTTGATCTTAAGCTAACTGTGATTGACATTGACTGTGATATTAGGATAGTGTGTGGATGTAGACATGAGTGTGTAATTTATAGAGTGCATGTGGGCGTTGGATGAGTGCTTCTGACTGGCCTGGGGTGCGGCCTTCCTGGCTCTTTTCGGGAGTGTGTGTGGACTCAGGTGGACCATGTCATTCATAAGGGCTGCCTCTCTGGAAATGGCAGCCCCGGCCAGCACCGCGCATGTAAAAGCGTTCCAATCACACTATGTGCCTATTTTTAATGACCTATGTCCACTAGTGTCAGTCTTGATTTACATGATGTTTATGCGCCTGTTGTTACGATAAAATATTCGAAATTTGTATGGCTGCGAAAATTGAAGATTAAAGTTTGTTGCCTCTCAAGTGAAAGACTTCTCAAAGGTAGGTAGGAATCACTCTCACCCAGGAAAGGAATAGATTGAAGGGTGACATCTTGACAGCTTTTTTTCTAATCAAGTATAGGTACCTACCTGAAAGTCACTCTATCTGAATTTGTCAAAAGTTTCAGCGAATTTGTGAAAAAAATTAAGATATTGCTATGGCTTCAAAATTTAAATAATGCAAATGTTTGAAAACTCCAATCCATTTAACCATTCTAAAACGATTCCCAGATTTTAACATTTTTCATATGAAGGTTATATATATGTATGTGTCATTCCAGACGATATCTATCTAAAAATTTCAGAATGTCATTAATAACAAAAGAAAGGATGAGTTGGGCAGCATTTTTGGAGTACTCCAAGGGGGCAAATTTTGAAAAATAAGGGCCAAAGACGTGTTTTTTGTGTAAATTACCATCCTAAAACATAGGAACATAAATGTATGGTATATTCGGAAACAGCGCCAAATTTCCTATAAGAATCACCAATCATATCGGTTAAAATGATTCTCTTAAAATTCGTTCATAAACACATGCTGCATGAATGGAATTTGTTTACTCATTCAACTTTCTTACCAACCGTTGTGGCAATAATTTTCTCCGATTTAAGCACTAAGTATACTTAAACTTTTCATGACTAAAATCGATTTTAGCAAAAAATCTATGTTTTTGAACAGATTTTTCAATTAAAGCTATTGTGGTTCATTGATTGCAAAACTTTTAGCCTTCGATTTTTCACCCCTAACAGGGACCAGGACTCAAAGAAACGTGAAACGCAGTTAGATTGGAGATAGAGCTATATTGAAATAACATTGAATAAACTTATTAAAGGATTAACCTTTTTTTAATAGGTACATTTTCAATAAAGACTTTTTTTTTCAAACACAATTAAAATTTAACGAACTGTGTACAATTGATGGTCTGTCATGCCAACGCAAGTAGGTACTCAGAATCAGAAACTATTGAAAAAAATACAAAATAAAATCATATACCTGGAAGAAAGGGGAACTTGCGTGGTTTTGCTTCCTCAAGGAGGGAAACTATTCGTGGAAGAAGTAAAAAAAAAAAAGTGACCCCAAACCCAAAATTTCCACTCTTTTTTGTTCACGGAACAATTTTGATGAACATTTTCATGGATTTGCGGCTTAGCCCCTAGACAGTCCCTATCAATTTCATCACTGTCAGACCACAGGTGAAACGTGAATTTCCTGAAACTACGGTTTCTTAGTTCCTGATGGACCATTATCTCTTGAATTCGGAGAGAAGTTGGGGGCTGACGCCAAGACGATTGCCTCTGAATTTCGTCACAATATGATCAGGGTTGCGCATGGGAAAGCTTGAAATTTGTTGTCATAGTTTTGGAACTATTCTACGTTCACTGTCTGATTCTATACGTCCATGTTACAAAAGTCAGGAAGCTATTGAGTAGAGGCACCAATTGTTGACACTACCCTAATTATCGCCACTTGCTTCTCTAATTTTCAAATAGGTGTTTTTATGACCATCTAGGAATTCAAAATTGGTGTCAAACCAAAGGCTATGTTTCAGCGACGATTTAGCCTCTCCTGAATGATATAGAGCCCAGGAACAAAGGATTTCTCAACACTGTCGTAGCTGCTGATTCGTTAAGGATTTTGCTAAAGAGCTGGTTCAAAATTTCGTCTATAACAAACATTTCTGTTATTTTTCCACTTGAATTATCTTTTATCTAATTCGTTGTAACTGCTGTTTGACGCGATTACAGTTTCCTAATTTAAATTTTAATTGAAACAACAACTTTTAGGGGTGTCAATATTTAGGTATTCAAAACCATCATTGACATCCCTATAAAACAAAAGGGAATTTCACAGAATTTCGATTTCAACACTTATTAAGATTGTTTTCCATTGGGGACACAATGGTCCCAAACACACACTGGCCCTTTTTGAAAATATCGAATGGACCTAATTCCGACAGGGTGTCGATAGGTTTGTTCGCAGTGACTGACTTACCAGTTAGAAGCCGTTTGCAACCACGCTTGGGCGTTCGCAGTGACTTCCTGATCATTTCTGACTGTATGTACCTATAGTAACCATGCTGGTTCGTTTCCAGTGTTCTTCAAACCTGTTTGAACCAAGTTGTGGATCACCAGTTCAGTCAGAAGAATTTTCGCTTCCCGCTTCTGATGGTTTCTAACAGTTTGGAAATGAGTGTTGGTCGCGGATGCGCACTGTAATAGTTTGCAAACCACTTCCAATTGACACTGTGAACAAACCTAATAATTGGCCCCATCACTGTCTATAATTAGGTATAATAAATAGTGATTTTCCATGTCAATATTTTGGTTCTTGCATGTGATTAATATGTACACAATTTTTTGTTGAATTTCAGCTTAAAAAACGGAAAATTGTAGTATTTTCATAAAAATAAAAAGCGGAATCGGTAGTGCAGACCTAGACCAATGAGAAAAAAACTTGCAGCGTAAGGATTGGTTCATAAATGAGAATTTTCTTGAGAAAATAACGCAAAATGTTTCTTAGTGCCAATTAGGGGCCTTTACCCTAGTGATGGGTCTTGTAATTTTAATCGTTATGGCGTCACAGTCCATCAACCTGCCAGGGGGAGATTTTCAGCGCCAGATATCAGCGGAGGAACCCTTCAAGCTTCAAGTATGTATAAATGGAGGGCTATTGCCACCATGGCTACCTGGCACAACCCAACGAAAACCAAAATGGTCTTGTCATTTGTTCCTAGGTGCTTATTTTTTCATATTACGTACGTCCTATTAATCCCACAAATTGTTTTCGCTTGCAAAGAAACGAATAACTTACCAAACTGCAATCTTTTTGTCTATTATGCAGCTGATTCGAAATTGGCGCTAATGCGTGGCTATGGTTTCGCCATGTAGCAACCAGAGCGACAGTAGCGGCACGCATGGTTCAAAGGAGGAACGTCTCAATGACGTCACAAGCTCTCTTTCTACCCTTTTTTGGGTGAAACCAGAAGTAATTTCAAGCTGAAAATTAGCAATTTAGAGTTTTAAAGGGCGCTGAATCTGATTTTATGGTCTAAAACAAAATTTTCGTACCTATGCAAGTTCCCCATTCTAGAGATAATCCGCAGCATCGGAAGTTTCAGGCGAGTATATTATACTTTAAAACAGTTCACAAGCTTACTTTACAGGTCCATTCCTACTTTAGAAAAAGGAAAAAAATACCGCAAAGTTCCAGTCAAAACCTCTTGAGGAATTCTTCCGCGCAGATGCGCGCTCTGGCATTCACAGCCAATTTCATTTCGCTTATTTCCTTATCTATTTCCTCCATGAAATGAAGAACAAAATCTACTAGTTTATGTTTGTACATTTGTTCTGTGTGAAAGTTTGTGATGAGGAAACTTATATCGAATCCTTCGACGGCTTTTCTCCGCAAAACGATGAAATTTTCGGCTCTCATCATCATGAACCTCATGAACTTTTTGCAGAGGATCCGCTCGATGTCGTCGGCCTGTTTGACGGAGATGCTAATTCTAACCGAGTTGATTGAACCTTCTATCAGCACTTTTTCTCGTTCGTTGCGGCTGATGAGGACTGGAGTGAGGAGAAGTTCTTTGCTGGTGCGAACCTCCACTTCAGGCTTGTTGTGCCTCTCGACCACTTGAGAGGAGAAATTGTCGACGCACATGGCAGCGTTGAGGGTGTTTCGCACAGCAGTCAGATACGGCCTGAGCGTCGAAGACATGCTGATTTCTCGACCAACTCCCTCTCGGAGGAAACCGCTAAATTGGCACTACAATGTCACAATCGAAGTAAATCAATCGCTAGAGCTCTTTCATCATGTGCACGGACACGGGCCGGTCGGAAACGGTCAAGTTGGCAGTTACCTGGGCGAAAATCACTCGCATTCCTCTCCGAGGAGTAACACTTGTTTCTCGATGGCTTAATTTTGGTCTAGAAATTAAAACTGAACGGCACTAGGTCACTGAGAACTGAGCAATTTTGAGTTCGGCCGCTTTCGCCCCTTCAATTTTAACCTAACCTGTTTCAATGTATAACAATCAACAAACCAGTACGTACGTCAATATTGATCAATGGTTAACACTTTATAACCTTTCAGCAACTGAGAACCATGGAAGTAGGAATCGTGGATGTAGGGATGGAATGGAGTGGCCCTTTCTTGTCAAAACCACCCTCTCAGCTGTGTCCAAAACTCGAGCAGCGCCTAACATGCACCACGTTAGGCAATCTGCCTAAGAAGACCCCATTTATGTCTGGCTGTGGCCCAGGGTGCCTCCAAGGAAACCCACCTGTAGCAGGGGGAGTGTTCTGTAACTTTGGAGTTATCACAACTGTTGAAAACTACTGTTGGAAAGTCAAAACGACTGTTGACAGGCAGAACGACTGTTGTAATATAAGAAGAGTTGTGGGAAGTTATCGAGTTGGTACTCAATGTATCGATTGTAAATGTCAAGGAGAAATGAAGAAAACATGATAATTAATAGTTCAAATCACTAAAAATTAGGTACCACAGCTAGCAGTCTCACACTAATAACTCAATAAAAATGCTAAAATTATTCTCAGTAAATGATAATAATCCATGAAGACTTGATTCAGTCACCTAACCTCATCTCGATAAATCTTCTCACCTCCTCCCGAGGTGGTCACAAGCTTGTCAACTATGGAGAGCTTTTGTCGATGTTGCTTCATTACAAAACACCTCGTGGGCAAAACACGGCGGCGTTTATCACCAAGTTAAGAACTCCAATGTTTTTACCAACAGTTGTTTAGCTTACAGAACACCCCTCCAGGGGCGGGCGGCTCTGGGGAATCAGATATGGTGCGTGTCAAAATTCGGAGAAATAAAGTAACTTGAAAACACAGTTCTTACCTTCAGAATAATCGGTTTATAATTTATTATTAATCAATCATAATAACAATATACAGTTTAAAATACTCGGTAATGAATCTAAGTAAAAGGCAATATAAGAGAGAGGGTGGCGTTTGGTCCTACTAGGCTGGAGAGGCAGGGTGTTCTGTAACTTTGGAGTTATCACAACTGTTGAAAACTACTCTTGGAAAGTCAAAACGGCAGAACAACTGTTGTAACAAGAGTTGTGAGAAATTATCGAGTTGGTATTCGATGTATCGATTGGAAACACAATGAATGGACCACCCTTTCCATTCTTGTTATTTTGAGGGTTTTTGAAAAAACGCTAATATACGTATTTCCAATTTTTTGATTCTGCATCCAACCATGCTATTTGCGATTTTTTGGACCGCACCACAGTGACGCTATCCACATCAACTTTGATTTTTAAAATCGACCCCCCCCCCCCTTTTTTTTGCAGATTCAAATTCTACGCAAAATTTCATGAACATTTGACCCCTTAACCGATTTTTTTTAAGCAGCACGCAACCGATTTCACTGCACCATCAAAAATGTGCAACCCAGAAATTTCACGAAAAAACGTAAGTAGCTAAGACTCAACTGTGGCACATATGCAATTTCATTATTTTTCAACAATGATTCACATGAGGCATTCCGTTTCTTGATTTCACTGATATTCTTGCAGAGAAAATCAATTTCCTTGGTTAAAAAATCGTCGCTTAAGAAGCAACACGCCCTATGAACCAAATCCCAATTCTTCAGGAGGAGGAAAAAACTGAATCCAGTTTTTGATCACCTGTCCCTTTGTTTCCCGTTATTCAGTCACTTCTTGCCTTCCGGTAGTCGTCAATACTGAAAAATAGTATTAATTAAAGAAATAGGAAATTTAGGTTGATATGGGGTGTTGTCCTAATAGAAAATTAAGGTATTGAGGCTGATGGGGGTGTTGTGTTTTTCGAGTATTTCTCGATTTTGTAGTCTAGTTGAAGCAATTTTGAGCTAACTAGCAGATGCAACGTGAGAAGTCGAATAAGAATCAGTCAAAACCTAATTTTCGTGAAAATGGTCGACAGGGCATGTTGCTTCTCAAGCAACGAAATCATCATTTATCGTGCATTTTGGCTGGAGTAACTCAAGGTCAAGTGATTTATTTCCCTCACCTTTTCGCAACAACATTTATTGGGGATGTTGACTGGAATTATCAGTCAAATCAAGGAAAGGAATGCACCATGTGAATCAGCGTTGAAAAATAATGAAATTTCATGAGCCATAGTTGGGGTTTAGCTATGTACTAAAAATTGAAAAAAGAAATGAAAGTGAAATTTCTGGGCTGCACATTTTTGATTGTGCACAGAATCGGTAGCGTGCTGCTGAAAAAAATCGGTTGAAGGGTTAAATGTTCATGAAATTGTTCGTAGAATTCGAATATGCAATAAAAAAAGGGGGGTTCCCATTTGAAAAAACTAAGTTGATGTGGATAGCGCCACTGTGGCGCGGTCCAAAAAAATTGTGAATAGCATGGTTGGATGCAGAACCAAAAAGTAGGAAATACGTATAGAGAAATTGTGAACTGCCAGCTAGTCAAGTCGATGGAGAGGATGTGAAGGGCCAGTGGGGATCGTGCAATGGAAGGTGTAGAGATGATCTGAGTCTCACTTCTCACCCGCCGCTAATGAACGTCCCTAATATAGTGAGAATGATCACTTCGGGTCTGCGGGTTCGAGCCCAATAACCATTGGTATGTCTCTAAGCATCTCTAGCCAGCTACTTTATGCGGTGATAGGGGGATGAAAGCAAGGGGTTGGGGGTGACTCCAGAATTCGACAGTAGCGATATCTTGTGTTGAGATTTGGAAATTCATTGTGGGTACTAAAGTGGATTTAGAGTAGGTATATACATAACCAACAAAGTACAGAGAAGAGATTGTAATCTGAACAATGTGTTCTGGAAGCTTGTGGGTTCTAAAACTTTGAAGCCTGAAGCAACTGATGGAATGGCTGTGGGGTTAGTGCCTCAGATTTCACTGGGTGTCCTTATTAGGTTCTGAGATTCAAGGTTCAAATCCCAGCAAGGTTCAAATCAAACAGGGGGTTTCCCTCTCTCACCCTAGTTTTCATCTCTGTTGATGACTTAACTGTGGAGGGAGTAGTGAATAGCTTTGACAGTGTGTCATATTGACGATAATTTTGCCAAAAGTCAAAAAGGAAAAAACGGTAGGGCGCTGATGTCACAGATCAGAACCATGGCTGTGGGATCCTACAGTGGCCAAGTCTGGAAACAGATGGGCTTGCAGCGTTTTTGAGAAGGGTGACTCATTGGAGAAGGGTGATCCTAGGGCTCCATTGAGGTAAGCGGATGTAATGGTTCACTACCTACTCTCTTTTTCCTTCCCACCACCATTAATTATTTGAAACGTTTCAACTACATCAATTTCTACAATATTTTCCAATTCAATTTAACCTGACATTCCTATTATTGCAATTTGTGGAGAGCGGGGTAATCCCGGTCACATGGGAATACCAGGCATAGAGGTGTTGGCAGGAAGGAAGAGTGAGAGAAGGTTCCATCAGGTAGTGGACGTCTTTTGGAATGTACAGGACCTAAATTCTTCAAGTAAGAGCCGGACCTAAATTCTTCAGTCTTATAGCCGGTACCTACAATAACAGCACGGGCAAGTGGTTTTTGCTTGTTATTTCCACCCATGTTCTACACAAAGTTAGTGTTTAACAATTTTAAAGAATTTTTGTCTATGTTACCAGCCACTCTGTGGGTGATGGTACCTACCTTTTAGCATTATTCGGAGGAGGTTCAAAATTGAATGAAAATTGTGGAATCTTGATGATTCGAGAAAATGTGCCTGATGAGGATGCGCCCTGGTCATTTGATGTTGGGAATGCCAATCATAAATTGGGGTTGTGCCAATCAGATTTCAAAGTAGCTTTCAATATTTATGAAACTTTGAAATTTCAATTCTGTCTAGCTTAGTCCAGCAGCTGATTTTAATATACATATTTTACTGAAGCACTACCTACCTAGTTTTACTAAATGATTTGGAGAAACCTCTGAAGAAATTTCGTTAACTCAAAAATAAGACTCTCCTGCTTCATAGGCCAAGCCTAAACAATCTAGTAATTTGGGTTCAGCATGAACAATGGTTTTTATTCAGTTTATATTAATACAATTGTTTACAATTTGCTGCTTTTGATGATTTCATTTTGATTAATGAATGCTTAACAAACGGTTAAAAACAGAAAGAAAACGAAAATTTCTAGCCTTATCTCTGACAGGCATTGCCCAGGGTGCTGATCGGTATTTTATTTATTTATTTATTTCATAAAGTACAAAGGACCTGGGTCCCACCGTGCGTACTTAAAAAGGAACAAATAAATAGTAACAGGCGTTTTTTTGTTTTTGTTTAAATTGTAACTAATAAAACTAGAAAAAATGAAATTTGAAAAAAAATGAAAAGAAAGGCAGGTACTATAATTCTTATTGAAAAAAGATTAATGAGAATAAAGAAGATATAGATAGAGAATAATGATAGATGAAAATAGAGGATAATGAGAAGAAATGAATGATGAATGAAGAGGGAAATAAGGTAGGATGAAGAAGTTAACTGATAAAAAGAAAAAAATTTTCCCATGGGAATCTCTGTCAAAGCAATTTTTTCCGTTTTTCATTGTAGGTACAACGAAAAACGGGCGGGTTATTTGAAACAAAGTTAACATTTTCAAAGTTGAATAATTTTTGAAGAGAACCAGGTCATTATCCATTGTTCCAAGACCTATTGAGTGAGTGTTACATACCTTAGAGTCAAGTAAACACGATTACCTGGGTCTTCCCTACTTTGAGAATAGTAATAGAAATCAGTCAATGCCATACAATGTGACATACAGTACGAGTGATTTGATACTCCACAAGTAGGTACCTATAGGTACAGGGTGTATCAGGCTCATTTGTCAAAACATCAGGAATGGATTGTGATTGTACAGGTAATTTAAAAAAAGTATGTCATGAAGGTTTTTTGAACCCTTGTTTCCGTGAGTTTCTTATTTTAATATTTTGTTTTCTTTTTTGACGTTACGTTGTTAAAACGGCCGTAACTCCCTTGATTTGCAATGTAAAATTAAAAATTACCACACCGTTGGAAATAGCGTTACATTTCGTTTCTCTTCAATGTCTAAAGGAATTGGAGGGTGAAAATTGTGCCTGAAAGACGAATTTCGTAAAAACCAGGAAATCACCTGTTTTTCAAACGCCCTGATAGTTCTGCTTGCCCACAGGTAACCTTAAAACCACGTAAAAGCCTCACCTTCCAACAGTGTGGTTGTTTTTTTGTTTTTTTATTGTACGACAATCAATTTTTATTGGGCGACAATCACGTTTGAATGTCACGTGGTTTTTTGTGGAAAACTTGTGTTTTTGGGCGTATTACGACTAGGTACCTACCCTCTAATACAGGAGTTAGGTACCATTGTTTTCCACGAATTTTTTCACGCTGCATCAAATGGTAATACTCCTGCATAATGGTGAAATCTGGGGCCCTAACCCCACAGCGATTCCATCAGTTGCTTCATGCTGCAAAATTTTAGAGCTCACAAGCTTCCAGAACAAATTGGTCAGATTAAAATCTCTTCTCTGTACTTTGTTGGTTAGGTACATTCCTACTCTAAAGCCACTTTAGTACCACAATGAACTTCCACATCTCAACACAAGATATCGCTACTGTCGAAGTCTGCAGTCACCCCCGACCCCCTATCATTGCCTAAAGTAGCTGGCTAGAGTTTCTTAGAGCCATACCTATGGTTATTGGGCATCAACTATCGTAAACCCATAGTGATCATTCCCACTATAGTAGGGACGTTCAGTAGCGGCGGGTGAGAAGTGAGACCAGTGGCGTAACAACGGGCCCGCAGGGCCTGCGGCGCG